>OX376373.1:160996840-161596840 GCA_947369275.1 Nemotelus nigrinus
ATATATAAAACCATAGCAGCCACCAGGCCAAAATAGTATAACCGCTAGACTTTAAGTGATCATAGCTAATTATACTTTAAGCTAGGTTAAGAATGTACAACTAAAATCATATAAAATCTTTTCAATTAATTATGGATAAAATTGTGGAAACGCATTCACCAAGTAACTATTTTGCAAACGCCACATTCAAAGACGCCACTAAAAATAAAGAGAAAATATATAGCACTGTAGTAATACGGGAATAAATGATTCATTTGCTTCTAGATCAGGCTAATAAATTGACAAATTTCTTTCGGCTACATCATAAAACACCAAAGTTGAAAGTCAAATATGGTTTTATGACTATTAAAATCTCTTGAATGAGTTTTTTTTATGAATCTATAATTTCGTTAGAAGACGTTTTCTAACAATTTTTTTACTGGATTAACCGATTTTGAGTTTTAATAAGTTAGTTTTCGAAGCATATTTGCCCACATTGGGCGCATGCAAATTTTATTGGGAGAAGCTATTCTTTCTTCCATTTCACAACAGTTTATACGATAATTTGATAAATAATGTGCTTTTAATTTTTTGGTACATAAAATTGCCCTGCAGTAACTGTTGGTTTAAAGTTCTAAGCAACCTAAAATTTACAGCTTATTCCTTTTAATAATTGAATGATTTCTCAATATTTCTTGCATTCTATTTTTGTACAATCTGACATATTTGCTCACAATAAACGCTCTTCAAGCCAATAGTTATATCAAATATTTCACCACTTGGCAATGCATTCTACGAGGGTTGATCTATAAGTAATGATAATCGGTTATTTCCAGTTCGGATAAAATTCCAAACAAAAAATTTTTTACTACCACATATACTCACTAAGTCAGTATAAAAAAACATGTAAATATACCATGATTCCTAGGAGGTACATTCATTTGAATACGAACAGTCGAAGAGAGAACATCAAAATGGCGGAAAACGAAATTAGAGCTTTCATGAAGTATCTCTGTTTGAAAAACAGAGTATGTCTACCAACAGAGTATATCTGCCGTGTATGTCTACCAGAGACTTACACGGCGACATAGTGGACACATGAGGGGACTCTGTTCCTCCATATTCCACCGTTGCACGTTAAGCCAAAGAGTTTAAGCTGGGAAGAACATCCAATGAAGGCGAACACTGCAAAGGACGTCCAACCACGTTCCTCACTGAAGCCAATGTGAAAAAACCAAAGATGTCATGTTGGTAGGCAAATAGCTAAGGTCACAGGGAGCTCGAATGGCAGTGTTCAAAGAATCGTTGCCCTCGAATTACATATGAAGAAGGTCTCTGCGCGTTGGGGACCGAGAATATTAACCGACTGGCAAAAGAAGAAACGAGTCGACATTTTGAGAGTGAGTCTCAAAAAGTTCCAGGCAGATCAGGAGATTTTTTTGTCACGTATCGTGATCATGGATAAGATTTGAATTTACCAGTTTGATCCAAAAACTAAACAACAATCGATGGCCCTTTATACCAACGCCGATGGTATTGAAAGTTTCGAGCTCGGCGAGGAAGATTATGCATGAGTTTTTTGGGATGGAGTTATCATAGTGGAATATTTAGAAAAGGGAGCCACTATATCAGGCTCTTACTACGCAGACCATATAAGAAGATTGCGAGAGGGAATGAAGCAAAAAAGACGCGACAAACTATGAGCCGGAATTCTGTTTCATCAAGATAACGCTCCGGCTCACAAAGCTGCAGTTTTGATGCCTGCATTTTAAAAACCAGGATTCGAACTTTTACATCTTTTCTCTGAAAATTTTTCTTTACATCATCCAGTAGCTTTTACACCTTTCCTTGGCTCAAGGAACACCTTTGGGAGCAAGAAATTTGAAGATGATAGCGAAGTGATGGCCGCTGTTGATGCATTTGGGTGAGTAAAGATAAAGAATTTTTTTCTAAGGGTGTTCCTGGGTTTGGAAAAAGACGAACTAAATGTAGTAACTTGTTAGGAGACTATGTTGCAAAATAAATATATATTTTAAGTTTAATCACCTTGGTTTATACTCTTTTTCATTACTTATAGATTCACCCTCTTACATTCATATTCATAGAAAACTTAGTTCAAAGGGAAGATTGTTAAAAGTATTTTGGGTACTTTCCATTCATAACGCTTACATTCTTTCAGGCTTCCAGTTGTTTGCTATTCATTACGTCCACATTTCGAAGCATTTTCGTAAACCCATATGGTAATGGTTAAATCCTCAACGTACGTTCATCTTAACCACCTTCCATCGCAAGCATGTATGCAAGAGCACTTCACGATTGACTTCGACTCCTGTTCGACAACTCATATGAGGAATACACATGCCATACTTTCCATATCTCCAGGGTAATGAAATACATTTTTCCGGTAACGAGAGGTTGGGTTAGCAAAAACCGAAAAACAAAACATAATAACCTTCCTCGAACTGTCGAACCGAAAACCTGCATACATACATATACAGTTATGTACATTTGACTGTAATATTATCACAAAAAGAACATCTATCATATATCGACGTGTTTCTCCCATGACGATGGTCTCATGTTATGTTTGTTTTATTTTCGATGTTTTTATCCTGAAACACCATGCAAGCATCAAACACCACCAGCAGAACGAACCGAAAGCATTTCTATCTCATCCTGCTTCGAGGTAAGCTTATCAGTTTACCAATATTCCGGTAGATGAAGACAAGCAGGATGCAAGGAGAGCATGGAAAAAATAGCAATCTGATGCACACATGTTCATGATCTTGTTGTGTGGAATGGTGACAGTAAAACGAATCGCAGCGGATAGCGTAACAAAGACAAAACATCGAAAAATGGCAGATATTGAATGAAAAGACAAAAACACATGAAATGCCAAAGGTTGGTAGAAGTTTTATGTTCGTTCGTGAGGAATGGGGCGCTGCCACAGCCCGAATATTATTGAGTCGAGATGGTGAATGGTGAGAGGGTGTTGTGAGAGAAAACATAATTTTGATGATATTCCAGACTTCAATTATTCGTGTTATTGTTGGTTATTGATGGAATTGATGGCTTGATGTTGCCTGGGTGATATATAATATTTCTGCTACTTTAAAAGGATTTTATTTTCACACAAAAATATGTTTGACGATGTAGTCAATGTGATATGTTAAGCTTTGGATCTAGCTAACTTTAGTTGTTATGTAATGTTAAAATAATGTTAAAACAATGACACTCAAAACACAAGACAGAACTTCATTCCACACAGAAACAATACAACCAGTAAATAGTTTCACGTTCTAGTTGCTGGATTTTCGCACGCTCGATTTAACCGACGATGAACACAAGTTCATTTGATGGAGGGAATTTGTTACGTAACCTGACAGTTTTTGTTATACTTTGGTGTCACAGCCCCATACCTTCCCTTTACCAAGTTGCCGGAGTTTTTTTCCTATTTAACTCCACTAGTTCTATTCGAGGTCATTTCCACTAGTTTTAGTTCGCTTCGAGTTTTTGTTGAACGATGACACCATCGTTGGGCGCTATCCAGTCGTATGTTAGTTTGAAATTGTATTCATCCATGCGAAACAGTGCACTCATGCAACATTGCACTTTTCGTTTAGTGAGCGAAAAAGTTAGGCTGGACAATGGACGGACGACAAGCATATGCATCATAGTAACAGGAAATCTACGTCAGACACTTTAGTATGGATAAACGATTTGGTTTGAAGATGACTTGCTGGTCCAAAACGATGTGGATTTGTCAGCTTACTACCTTACCGATATTTTACTGTTTTGATCTGTAAGTCAAAAGTAGAGCAGGATATTGTAATTTGATTTCTACTCAAATGTATGTTGGCTTAAAAGTGACAGCCTCCTGTTTGTGTGTCGATAAAATGCAATACTTTCATTTGCATTTGACATACTCGACTATGCATTTCGTGCCGTTGCAAAGCGACACCCAAACTTCGACATTGAGTAAAAACGAGGTTAGCTTTCAGGACATGTTGTCTTAAAGTCAAGAACATAAAAGTAGTATAGACATATGGAACACTTCAACTGCCTTTGCTTCTACTGTTAATATCTGGAATGAAGTCTTGAGTATTTGCGGTTCTACAAAGTTCATTGCATGCATTCACTGTCAACCCACATTTTGCGATATTTGTCTTGTGTTAAGGCTGGTACTGAGTTCGAGTTCACGTGAAATTTTGACATGTTTCCATTATCTGGTCATTCTTTCGAGCGAAAATTTTGACAACGGAGAAAAGCAGAGACACTGCTCATTCTTGACGGATAAAATGTCAAGAATTTCACTTTTCGATCGATTTTCTTATTGGAAAGTCATTTGCACTGCTCAATTTTCAAATTGAAACACTAAATGTCACTTTTTCGCTCGAAAGAATGAACTGCACAAACTAAATTGGCGTGAAATGATTGACAACATGTTTCAGTGCCATCTATGTTTTCAAAGCGAAAGCAACTTCAAAGCAACTTTTCATGCGAAGAACACAGTACCAAACTTGCTTATTTTCAAGCGAAATTTTCGCCGAAACAGATTTCGCGCGAAATTTTGTATGAAAATTTCACGTGAAATCGAACTCAGTACTATGCTTTAGGCGCCAAAGTGGTAATAACTGGGATCAACTGTAAATATGTAAAGGAGGCAATTTCGATTTTAGGTTGATGTAATCCTTGCATATGGTTTCGAGTTGGAAGTGTAAATGACACTCTACGATAGAGTGAGTGGATTGTTCGGGGATTCTGTGAAATCAAAATGTTTTTGAAAGGTGCGATTTGCAGCCTAAGAATAGATTTCAAAACATGTTATGAAATTTAGAGCTTCAACTTAAATTTCAGGGTTTTTTTTTCATCAAATTCAATAGAAATCTATAAGGCACAGAAGAGTTTAGGTATGTTTTAAAGTTCCACTGGTAAAAATGTATCACTGGGGCTTCATGTATTACGTGTTTTTCAAATTATTTTTAATTTGGCTGAAAAATCATTGTTCTACCCTTAATATATTTTGCAGCTAATATATTTACATTAAAAACATTTCTTAACATTATTATATTGACCTATCAATAACATTATGTTGCCAGCACATAGCATTCTTAAAATTTTATATATTGACATGCGTGTGGTGAATTTGTCTGTTACAATATTATATTAGTAGGCCAATATTAAATAGTAAAATGACAATAAGTTATATTAGCATCTTACAATACTATTGGTATACCAATAATTAATATTAACGTGCCAATATATTATTAGTAACCTGGCAATAAGCTATATTAACGTCTTACAATAGTATATTGCTATACCAATAATTAATATTAACACGCCGTCGATACGATTTTTCCATAGTCCCAAGAGGTTTCCCATCTAGGTACTAACCGCGCCCAACACTGCTTAACTTCGATGATCGGACAAGAATAGGTTATTCCAGTGTGCTATTGCCGTATTTAATATTATCATCCTAACTAACAATACAAGCAATGTTGTATGACCAACAATTTCACCACCCTTGGTTAATACATTTATGTTGGCATAGTAATATATTTATGTTAAGATGTTAAAACATTTATATTTACAGATATTCTTAACATAAAAAGTTAACAGGTTAATATATAATGTTAAACTGCAAATATAATATTGTAGCTTCCTAACATAAAATATTGAGCTGTTAAAATTATGTATTAGGGACAATGCTGTTACTATAACAATATTAAGATGTTAGTATATTGATTTCGGTCATTTCTCATCGTGTGTTATTTTTTTTTTTAAATTTAGTGTAATTGTTCTTAATTAATTTTGTGTTCATTTATAAATGTGAAAATTAAGCTAGTAATAGTTGAAAATGTTTCTAGTATTGATTAAACAATAAATTTAGATATAAGAAATTTATTACCACATGCCAAATGTTTTTGGTTATTTCAATTTTTCCAATAAATAAAATAAATTTGATTCATTCATTCAATATCATTTATTAACTATCAACTCTATCAATATCCTTCCAAACTCGCATGGAATACTCAAGAAAAGAATGTTCACTAACTTCAACCTCCACATCCGAACATTCAAAACACCCTGAAAATAAAATTCTATGTTCTTACCTTTCTTACTTTTGTTTTCACGAACCGCTGCTCACTGTAAGATATAACACCAAGCATTATAATACAAGCTTGCTGTAATTCTTACAGTTAGTTGCAATTCATTGTAACGTTTATTATCCCTTCGACGAATAATATTTTTCTCAATGATTATAATATTGAAAAATATCACTAATATTTTTTAAATGTAAAAATCTGATGTAAAAAATAATGCAATATAAATGTCAACTAACTTGTTCTCTATTCTTGTATTATACTCTTAGTACATGTATACGATTACACACTCATACATACACACTTCTGCGAAATTAAATTTAATTGTTACTTTGGTTTTAGTTGACAATTACTGCCGAAATAAACTAGTTCGTTTTAACTAAAGTCTCTGTTTTGAGTTTTTGGATAACAGATAGCCCGGGTGATTTTTCACACTTGTTTTAAGACTGTGAAGTATTCAAAAACTGTCATAAAGTTAAACAAATAAAGAATAAATAAAGAGTATTACTCATTCAAACAATATCAGTAGTTGAAAATTCAAATGCAAACAAAAATAATGTTTCAACATTAATACAGGGTATAGTAAGTTATGAGTCGTATTTTTCGTGATGTGATTATATGAAGCAGCGCGTTTGCCTATGGGGAAAGTTAGCTTGAAAATGTCTCAAAGGTCAGTCGCTTGTAAGCATCCGTTCAGTGTACATTGTGTTTTATATTAAGTGGACCCAGATTTTACCCTCGATCGAAGATCACCAAGTTTTATTTATTTATATTTTTTTTATTTATTCATTTACCAAGCAAGGCGTACATGTATGAAAAGAATAAAATAAAATAGTACATGCATAAAATTACGAAACAAAATAAAAATAACACAAACTATATATGAATACAAGACTAATAAATAGTGCATAAATAAAATTAGTTATAAACAGACAACAAATAAAGTAATATATAAATGACAAATGACAAATAAATGACTAACAAATTAAATACCAAATTTAAATTTAAATTAAATATGCAATACGTATATGTTAGTATGGTGGAAGATGTGGGAGACTATAAAGAGAGAGCCTTGATGATGTTATTTTTAAACGTTGATTTAGAGATCGTAGGGGAAAAGTAGTTCTCGCTCATGCTATTGAAAAGCATGCAGCACCTATTTATTGGCTCGTTTGCTGCATATGTTGTGTTGTGTTGGTATTCAATAAGCAATCGTCGGGATCTAGTGATTCTCAAGGGCTGATTGAGTACAAACTTTTCTTTCAACTAAACGACATGAACCACGTCTCTGATGACATCGAAGCTGAAGCAGACAGATAACATTAATCTTCTCGACGCAAGAGGTAACAAATTAATACATTTAAGGCGATATTCGTATGGTGGTAGATTGCTGAAATCATAAGGGTTGAAAAGATCTCTCAAAGCGAATAGTAAAAACTGCTTCTGAACAGACTCAAATCTTTGGCTGTGAATTTCTAAAGCCGGGTTCCAGATAGTGGACGCGTATTCGAGAAGAGGACGCACGAGTGAAATAAATAAGGATTTAGTAACCCAAAGGTTCTTAAACTCTTTCCGTCGCTTAATGAAACCAAGTTTTTTACTTGCTCGGGAAAGCACTTTATCGTAATGTAGATTGAAGCGGAGCTTTTCATCCAGGGTGACACCGAGATCTAATATATTGTCAACCCTGCTGAGTGACGTGTTGTTGAGGCGGTACGTGAAATGAACGTGTGCAGTTTTGCAAGAGAAGCTAATTGTGCAGCATTTGGCAATGTTAAAAGGTCTAAAGAATGGTCTAGAGAGTTCAGTTTAGACTGAAAAAAGGTAGAGACAGATGGTGTCCTGATGACATGGTAGATTTTGAGGTCGTCCGCATATAGTATATGGGGAATGTCAGATAAAACCTCCAATATGTCAGATACAAAGATATTAAAAAGAAGAGGACCAAGATGACTTCCTTGAGGTACACGGGATTTAACGTCTACTTTCTTAGAAATAAGACCTTAGAATTTCTCAAATTGCAAGCGGTCGTGGAGGTAGGAGCCAAGCCACTTTAGTAAAGATCCTGCAATTCCAAATTGTTTCAGCTTGGGGATTGAAATGGAGTGATCAACTTGGTCGAATACTTTGCTGAAGTCTGTATAGACTGCGTCAACTTGATTACCTTTCTCCATTCTGCACAAAACATCAGAAACAAGCACCATAAGATTCATTGTAGTAGAACGACCTTTTCTAAATCCATGCTGCTGGTCGTTCAGTTGAGCATCGACCAGAGGAGAAAGTTTTCAGTATATGATTTTTTCAAAAAGTTTGGGAACAGCAGATAGAATGGCGATGTCTCTATAATTTTGAATAAAACGTCTATCGCCACTTTTATAAATTGGTGTAATATAAGAAAATTTCCAATACAAATGGAATAGTCCAGAGAAGAGAGAATTATTGAATATAGTATGAAGGGGCGAGATCAGTTGTTTTACACACTTGATCAGAAAAGTAAGAGGGAGGAGGTCAGGTCCGGGGCCATTGCTACTGTCAAGCTTCATAATGGCAGTAAATATTTCTCTATTTGGCTATAGAGACGTTGACCATGATCTGTCAAGTGTTTGGGGAGGAAAAACCTGTCAGAATCTGCTGCTGCAAGGTGACACATACTTTAAGGAC
Organism: Nemotelus nigrinus; assembly: GCA_947369275.1. Classification (NCBI taxonomy): domain Eukaryota; kingdom Metazoa; phylum Arthropoda; class Insecta; order Diptera; family Stratiomyidae; genus Nemotelus; species Nemotelus nigrinus. Next base: position 161,005,585 of record OX376373.1, read on the forward strand.
GGCCGGGAGAATGTGAAAGACGAAAATCGCACCGGACGCTCATCCCCAAGCATTAATGAATCAAATGTGCAACATGTGCGTGATCTTTTGAACTAAGACCGACGGCTAAGTATTTAAATGGTTACAGATGACATCAGGATCGACAAAATGACTGCTCGCAGCATCGTTGTCGAGGATTTTCAGGTGAGAAAAATCTGTGTGAAACTTGTCCCGAAAGTGTTGGGTGACGACTAAAAGCAAGCACTTGTTGGTGAAGATCTGTCAAAGAGTATTCAAAATTTCCTGCAGTATTTGGATAGTGTAATGCAACGAAATTTATATTTTTGTATACGATCCCGGTCAAAGTTCCGAATAGGAAACAACAGCATCACCACTTCAAAAATGACTCGAATGAGTAACTCGAGGCAACAGCGATGTGCATTGCTTTCTTTTACGGTAAAAGGCTTATTTACTAAGAATTTATGCCTGAGAAACCAACTGTCAATGGCACTTTTTACGTGGAAGTCCTGAAAAAACTGAAGTGAGAATCAATCGAGTGAGGCCAGACATCGTCGCCAGTTGAAAACTACACTATGACGATGCACTGAGTCGCATCTGTTTCGTCATCTATGATTATCTGGCCTAGAACGGTATTGAAACCTTTTCGTTAGCAGCATTTACAGCCCTTACTTGGACCTGGCGGACTTCTTGAAAACGTTGAAAATAGTTCTTAAGAGTTACAACCATGGGTCCGCAGTGAAGGTAAAATGGGCTTTGACACGCTACTTAAAAGCTATCAGGGCTATTATCTGCAAAGACGCTTTCCAAACATGGAAACCACACTGGCAAATGTCTACTACCGTCCAAGGGTCCTACTTTGAAGAATTTTAGTAGTTTGTAGTGATAGCCTCAAGAATTTTTGCCCCAAATTTAGGTTTATTACTTATTAGAAACAAAGTTACTATTTTACGTACATTTTTACTGAAATTCAGGAACTGCAGAGTAAAGGTGTTAGCGTTCAAACTATTTGTGAGCAATTAAGTATAGAAAATAGCTATTCAAACTTATTAAATTTCTTTAAAAATTTTTTGCATTGCCTCAAATCAAATATGGAAAATGTAAGCACTTTGAAGTAGAAAAGAAAAAAAGATCTGGGATCTTCCGTCATAAAATTCAACAATTCAAGATGATATAAAATATTGGAAAACGTGCCTTACTTTTTGGTCACAGAAAAATCATAAATATTTATGAATTTTTATGAGAGTTTTTAGGGAAAATTTCACTAGAAATGCTTTCCTGAATTTGATGTTGAATGAATTTGGGAAAAAACGTTCCATAATCATATTTTTTATGTAAACAATATGGCATTTTTACACAAAAATTCGTCCCTAGCTAAAAAAATATTATCAATTCAAAATTGATTTAGTAGTGGGTTTTCATCTCGTAAAAATTAGTGTTGTTAAATTTATAACAGTTTCCAAATCTCTCCATATTAAGCATAATAGTTCAAACAAATTATTGCCTAAAAGATGACTAAAAATGTTATCTAAAATTGAATATTGTAGGTCTTAGAAGGTAGTAGAATAATGAGACACAAGTTCTTCAAGAGAGACCCAACTCTAAGAGTACTAAAAACTACTTCGTGTAAACATTTGGAAATATTTCACTATGAGAGAGTGTGATAAACCAAAACCGAGGAGGTACTTGGAAACCAACATGTAGTGTTTTCTTTGGCAATGCAATTGACTTCGGAAAATTCCGTCACAATAGGTTATTTTGCATCACAAAATCAGACAACGAAGTAATTTAATTAGTAATAACTTTTAATGAAAAACTCTTCGAGATTTATATAAAGATTTTTGAAGCACCACCAATCAATTTTTATTATATTTACATGAAGAAATGTTTAATTTAAACAAAACGTTCATTGATAAATACAAAAGGAATGATAGAGGTAAAAAAATCAGACCACGAGAAATTTTAGAACGGAGACAAAATTATTAGGACTATGATATGTATTGCATGTTTGCCCAAAAATTTGCAGTAAGAAGCTTATGATTAACAAACTGGAAAAAGTACAGAAGAATCAAAGATAAAACTCTTGGGAAAACTGTCCATATAGCAACAAGTTGTTTTTATTAAACTAAGCGAACCTAAGTTTGCGAGGTAAATGAGGTTACAAGAAGAAAAACTGCTTTTGATTTTGTGGACACAATTGTTTACAGCAACTGAAATAACATCCAACTGAGGTGATATGAAGGCCACTGTAACGAATAATCTTAAATATCTTCAGCCAACCAAGTTTTGATAAGGCGAATAATGTGATCAAATGGAAGGAAGAAAGAAGGCAAAACACGTTTAAAACACATCTGCAGGGTTAAAAAGTTTCCACAACTAAGGCCTGAATCAGGCGGGAGGTTGTAAATGTTACGCATTGCGTTAGCGCGAAAGTTCTTACGAAGTTTTGGAGTAAACTGATTCATTAGTATAATATTAGGTATGTTTCCATACTACAATTAATTGCGATTAATTGGAATTAATATCAATGAAGCCGTTCCCGTACGCCATTTTACTGAAAACTGAAAATTACTTCTCTTTCAGTAAATTTCAGTAGGGCCTGAGCTACTGAAAAATTCTGAAAAATGTCAAACGGTGTGGCGCAAGTAAATATTTTCAAATGTGCGCAGCAAGCAACATATTTTTTGCTTAATGTTGTTATGAAGGTCGAATATTTTTGTGGCGATAATTTATCACAGCTTAGAATGACTTTATAATCAATATTGTTCTCCCAAAAATCGAAAACTGACACTTTAGGCTGTCAATTTTCTGTCAATGAGAGCGTTTCCGTATTTTTCATGAATTTCCCCACCACATGATTCAGTAAAATTCAGGAAAATTCAGTGAATGAAAGTACGGGAACATACCTATTATGTTGGTTTTTAAATGATCTAAATAGCCTTTTGAATGCAGGGGATATTTTATTATAAAAAATTAATTCTTCTCATACGAACTGTTGAGAATTATACACGTGCAATTTACTAGTAAGAAATCATTAAATCTCGACAGATTCTCGATTTGTATGATTTTAGTATGGCATTGTCGCTAAAATAAATATTTTTTTTAATGGTTTTCTATCCATATGCTTAGAATCGTCTCTAAAATGGAAGTACTGTTACTATTTCAAACCATTGTAAAAATAAGTTTTTTGAGAATAAGAATAAAAATTAAAATTATGATTACAGATTTACTATTGCCTTTAAGTGAAACTTTCAGTTCAAACTTAATGGAGATTCAAACATTTTTTGGTATGGAACCATATTTTATTTTTTGGATAATGAAAGCGTTGTAATTCTTTTTGGTTCACAAAATACAAACACCATATATTCACAAAAAATATATGTAAAATTGAAAAAAATGCTAATTTCAGATTGATTTAAAAAATATACATTGCTTATTCAGAAAATTTTTAATATTAAATCCTGAAAGTGCATGTCTCAAAGTAAATGAAAATATTTTGAAACACAAAATGGCGGCGACGTGAGCGAATGAAAAAAACACATCAAAAACTGCCTCGTACAACTTAACGCCTTTTCCGGGAAACTTGCAACGTTCAGAGAAAAAAATATGCTAATGAGATGTACATATAGTTCATAGGTGAACCAATAAAATTTATAATAAAAATTAAATTTTTACATTTATTTTAAATTAAACAAAAAAATCTACTATTTTTAAAAAAAATCATGTTTTAAACATTAATAAACAAATAATTTTTCTGAAACTACAATAACATGTAGGTTCAGCAAGTAGGTAATACTTTTTTGTAGATGTGGTATAAATTTGAGCCGGATCGGTGCAATATTTTTTAAGATATTTTGTAAAACATATTTAATGTTTGCGGTAGATAAAAATCATTGATTATTAGTTTTTATTATAACTAATTCGTAAGTCAGCGATTTCATGTCCATACAACTGCCCTTCAGCCTCCTCGTGCATATCGTTTTCGTGCATTAGAAGGTCACGGCGAGCATTCCTGGCTTCTTTTGAGCTGAAAAGACTTCGACGGTTCTATCGTTCTATCCTGTCGTTGGCGGCTCTCTTGGCATAATTAAATAAGCTGGGGCTTATTTCGATACTTAAATCATTCATTAGGTCCAAGAGGAATGTACAGCCTTTGTTGAACATCCCAGCGGCTATGTAAGCTGATGTTTTAACTATTTTCAAGCCGGTAATCTAACGGTTTTTACTACAAGATTAATAAATACAGGCCCCTTTGTATATTATAAAAATGTACAAGTGTAAATGAACATCTGTATCTATATTTCCTTATAATCTCAGATTTATAAGAATATAGTAGGAATACACAATTAGAGAACCGCACATAGCGCCGAAGGGAAAGTAGTCAAGGACACGCGGCAGGTATGCTCGACCGGCTGGGGAACGCCGCGCTGCCTATAATTGACTATAAATCGAGAACTAATACGAATATCGCTTCAAAAATTTTTTTGGTGTATTTCTAGAGCATTTGAAACATTTTAACGTAATAAAAAAATCGATTTTTTAAGCAGATACATGTATTTTCCCCCTTAAGTGAAAACCTTACCTTAGTAAATTTGCTTGTTTTTGTTCAAATAATATAATTAATTAAAAATATCTCAACAATGTGACAAAATGCATCACAACGCTGCAAAACTATTTTCACTGACCCTAGCCAAGTTCAAATGTCTTACCCAGCAAAGCAAATTAATTTCAAAGCTATTTGAATAGAAAATTCACAGCAAATTTAAGTGCATCGACCCCTTTCAAAGCTGTTTCCTTTCAAACTAATTTGCCACAGCTATACTAATGATCAACAGGTCAAATTTAATTTTCAATTTCCAAGTCTCAACTACAATGTTTAGCCTTTAAACTTTTCTCCGCACACCATAGCGAGATGTGCTCTAATTACTTTTCTATTTTCAAAACAAGAAAATTCATTGCAACACTGCAAAAATTTTACAACGTACTCTCGTTTGTCTTTTACATTATTTCGCCCTTGCTTTACCCTTATGCAATAGCAACAGCAGCGTTACAATGTCCATCCATTAAAATCCCCGAGGATTAGCTCCACCTCATTTTCATCATGCTGATGAAAGCCAACTTTCGTCATCCTTCGTTCCGATGGATCGTCATTATGATCTGACCTCGTCCTGATCCTTCGCCGCTCTCCATTTAGAAACCGTAACTTTTCGCCAAGCTGCAGACAAAACGCACAAGTATTACGTCGAACAAAAACTAAGCTAAGCACAATGCGGTTATGTTGAAATCTTGAAACACTCTCCGGTTGTGATTTATACGCCTCCATTAAGATGAAGAAGAAGAAGAAGAAGTGGCGTGTCGAAGAACGTGGACCATTAAAAAGTATCCGAAGCATAAGGATTAGAATGAAACCCGTAAACATACCACCATCTCACCCTGGAAAGATGTTTGAGGATAAATACAAAGAAAAAGCGTTTGTAGACTGTGAGTCAGAATGAACGGCGAGTTGCGGTTGAAGGGTTTGAGGTCATATAAAATGATGGCCAGGGATTAAACTTAGCAGGGATATGTCTTGGATAAACAACTGAACGAAACATCAGTTTCATGTCCTCCATGTCTCATCTAAATCAAGGCTTCGGCAGGAGACGAAACGAAGATTGAAATCAAAATAAGCTACTACCCACCACTTCCTAGTCGAATATACATTGTCAGCCTTTTTCGTCGTAGGTGGGAAGAAGGCGATTGGATTAGGATGACGTGTCGATTAGATTTGAGGCTTTTATATGATAGGCATCCGTTTTAAATTGCCATTAAAACTAGTGGCGCCAGATTATAACGAGTGCTGTTGTGTCAGAATTCTTTGTTCGGTGATGTCGAGATAAAATCGACCATATTGTAATGGAGTAGCAGTTAGGTGTGACCGCTCTGACTGTTACAGGCTTAAATTAAAATAAAAAAATCTGATTTATGAAGGAAGTATAAGTAATTATTAAAAATAGTGATTGTAAATATTTGTTCGGGCGATATATGTATTCTAGCAACAGAGTTAACATGCATGGATGCAATGTAACATACATATTTTTTCAAAATATTTAAAACAACCAGTTCTGAGTAACAATTTCATTTTATTTATTGCATTCCTCAAAGAAACCTCGGTGAAAACTTTCAAAAATCACTAAGATAATTATGCGCCCAGTGTGGGCGGAGCATATATGCTCTCCAAAAATTGTTTATTTACAACTATCTAGTTTATCTAGTTTTACCGTACAGCAAATAATTACTACAAATTAAATAAACGAAATGAAAATGTTCATACATATACTATTTTTATTACTCTCAGCATCATCCACTGAAATCACCATTCCTAAAAATTCCTTGCATTATAAAGCAGTTTGCTAAAAGCACAAAAAACTTCGCTCATCGTAACACTAATTCTCTGACCACAACCAGATACAATGAAGGCAAATTACATTCGTGATGTCGCATACATTAAACGAAATATGGTTAACCGCTACTGGCCGTAATTAAAAATAACCTCTGTTTTTATGTGATTTCGTAGAATATGGATACGAGGAATATGACATTCACTGTGAATTTTACTCGATGTGCGGGAAAAAAAAAACTCATTTTCATATGAAAATGCGGCGAATGAGAGAAGGATGTAATGTGAAGTCTGCATTGAATCTGTCAACAGATTTTTAATCTGGTCATTTTGCATCAGATTAATGTCAAAGCGGTTATTTTGTTTGGTTGTTTGTTTTTAGTTATTTTCGCTGGCAGGATTTCGTCGATAATTAGTTTGGAAATGGAATAATTATGGATGGAACGAAAGCTACTTTAACGAATGAAATGGACTAGAGTTGGTTGTATGGTTAGTTTTTAGAGAGAATATAAATTGGAAATCTCAAATAAGGATAGTCCCAGTAAAATTTGACTATTTTACTAAAGCACATAAAATGACCCCTTGTGAGTTTGAGAAAATGAAGTTATTTATTTATTATAGCTTACCTCCTAAACTTATACAGAAACTACATTTTTAAACAACATTTGTAAACGTTGGTGTCGCTAAAAGTGAAATTTTGAATTCCACATATTGAATTTGAATTTCCACATATTTGAATGTAATTTCCTGTCGTATTCTCTCCTGTTTTGACTCCAAGTTGCCAGTTAAAGGGCCCTTAGATGAATAAATACTAATATAGTTTTCTTCCTTTTGTAAAGAAAGTTACCATATGGCTTAAAGATCACACGGAAATATTCACAAATATAAAAGGGTCAAATTTTACAGGAGCTGCCCTTATCACAGTTGAAGAAACTAAATGAAGCAATGAAAATTGTGAATAGAGTGCTTTCGATGAAGATTCAAAAAGCAAATTAATGTGAATAGTAAAATATAAAAAAAAAAATTTAAGTGCTGGTGGTTTGAAGTGAAGAAAATGCTTGACCATAATTTTTTTCATGTTCATAGTTCAAGAGTTATTAAATTACTTATTTTATTAATAAACCTGACTTATTTCCTAGTTTTCTAGTTTCTTCAGATACAACAGCTAAATGCTAAGTCTCCTAAATCCAGTGAATATCTACAGACTTTATAAATTGCGAAAGCTTTAAAAAAGTTGTTATAGCTTAAAGGCCATCTGAAATTGAAAAGACAGCGAAAACTATCGAAAAGTAGATTAAAGTCCGATAAGAGAGACAGTTGTAAAGAAATTTCGTAAAGTTCCAAAAATGTCTACACATTTTTCTCAAAACAAAAATTCTTTGAAACATTTAGAGCGCCCACAATTTGTTATAAAACTTTCGTTGAACCCAAACACTAATTAAAGGTTAATAAAGCCTGGTGTGTAGTTTGAAGAAGTTGCCACGTTTTAGACAAATTTTGCTAGAATTAAAATTGAGAGCAGATATTTAACTAATGTTTTCACCAAACTAATACGAAGCTTTGAGGAAAAAATATTTTTTTCATGTTAAAAAAAGATGACGATGTCTACATTTTCCATTTTTTTTTACCAGATTCTGTAATATACGGTGCATTAGAATGAGAATCAAAGTTTAAAATTTGGCCAGAGTGAAGCTGTCATCACAATTTGTGGGTGCGAATTTCGCAGTTTTAAACACTATACGGTTTATATCGGGAAAATAGTTTAAACAATTTTACATTTCTTGAAAATCAAACTTAGCAAGATATTTATCAACCTCCGTCAAAATGATTTTCCCACATAAAAGCGCCCTTGTAAAAAATGTAATCCCATTTTCAGTGCCCATAATTTTAATGCTATCATTTGAAGGGTTGAGTTCAATTTTTCTGCAAAGAATCTTCATACTAGACTGAAGGTTTAAACACTGTGTAAATTTTTTGTAGAGTTGCAAAGCTGTCTGAATGTTTTATAGAATTATGGAGCCCGGAAAGTTACAAAAATTGCCTAACAAGTGTCCAGTTACCAAATTGTCTAAAAAAACTCATAATTTGATATATTAAATTAAAAAGAGTCGAAAGTATTGTAAAATTTTTATGCAGCCCAAAAACTCTAAAAAATTGCAGAAAACTATCTAGAGATCGAAAACTGTAGCGAAACAGTTCAAAAAAAGTTCAAAACAGGCCCGAAAAACGAAAGCTGATTTGTTCAAGATATTGAAAAGTCTTGTGCAATGTTTTTGAGAGTGCGGAAACTGTACAAGATCTTTGATAGAGTGCAAAACCTGTTAGGATGTTCATAGAGTGGAAAAAATATCATAGCGTGAAAAAAAATATTTTTTTTTTATAGAATACAAAAACTGACCAACAACTGTTTAAAAACTGAAACTTCAAAAAATTTCTGCATTCTGTTTGCATTTGACAGATCAGAAACGATCTGAAATTTTTTAGATGGCGAAAACAAATCAAAAGTGCTTTATAGAGCGAAAAAATAATTGAAAATGGTTGTTTTTGAAAACAGTTCAATAGAAAGTGAGAAATGCTTACTTTTTTGCCCTTAACATTTTTTACGACTGCTTGAAATTTTCAATGTAGTGCGGAAACTCTTCAAAATCTTAATTCAGCACGAAAATACCGATGAAGATTGGGTGTAATAATTGCTCGAAATTATCATGACGTGGAAAGGCTATGGCGATAGATATAAAGATATTCAAAATCGCTTGAGCAATCATAACGAATAGCTGTTTGAATATTTTAAAGGTATCAACAGCTGCTCTAGGTTTTTAGACCGGGAATTTGTCAAAATTTCATAAATTGCCAAATTATGAGAGAAATCTTCGAATCGGCAGGCCTTCAAATAAATTTAAATCCGGTGATTCGCTTGATTTTCTATGTTTGCAAACTTGCGAAATCTTTTGTTGTTCTTTAACTGGGTAGAATCTGTTGAAAATCCGAAATTCGATGGGTTTCGGGATTCGATTAAGTTGGAAGACCAACATAAACAAGCTTTTATACACGAAAGTTTATGCATTTAAACAATTTGTGAAAAATAAGCGACGAAATTTTCAAAAGTGCTTTGAATTTAAAATTTGAAATTGTCAGTTTCAAAGAAAATAACAAAGATACTATATAAGACTGACAAGATGTATTTAAAAAAACGTGAGCTTAAAAGTATAGAATGACATAAATTTTCCATAAATACTAAAAAGTCAAAATTTGGAGTTGCTGAATCCAGATGATTTTCCAAAAAATGAATATTGTTTGGTATTTGGATATTTTTACAAGGTATAAATTTTGAGTGAAAATCTTTGGAGTCTAATTTTTGGGTGAAGCTTCGCATTCTGGATTCCGAGTGAAAATTCCTAGAGTGAATTTTAGATCAAAATAGGAATATATACGGATATTTTGAAATTTGAGTGGCAATCTATGAAATATGTCAAGTAGAAAACAGCATAATCTAAATTTGGATGCAAATTCATACATTAAATTTGGAGTGATAGCTCTCAGAGTCCAAATATTTTCGTTCTCAAAGTGTTTTAGTCCAAATTTTGAGTGATAATTTCCAAAGTCTAAATTTTGAGTAAAAATCCACATAGTTCAGGTTTCTGGGAACATTTTACGGTGCTCCGATTTTAAATGAAAAGTGGTATAGTCTAAACTTTATATAAAAATTGACAGTCCAAATTTTTTGAGGAGTTTCAGTCAGTCCAAATTTTGGGTGACAGTGAGCAATGTTCAAATTTTAGTTATTTTTTCTCGAATTACGGAGTTGAGTTGGCAGAGTTCAAAATTTAGCCGAAACTTTGCAGTTCACATTTGTAAGTTGTAGCTGGAGCTGTTTTATAAATTTTAAATTTAGTCAAAAACTGGCCTTGTTCAAATTTTCATGGAAATTTCGGATGAAAATTTATAGCTTGAATTTTGGATGAATATTGCAGAACTCAAATTTTGGAGAGAAAGTCTGATTATTTGAATCAATGGTTTGAGTTTGGCATGACAGCTGACAGAGTTTGAATTTTAAATAAACATTAAAAAATAATTATTTGGTGCGAAACTTCAGGGAAAAATTTGTACGTGCCGAATTTCGGATGTAAGTTCGCAAAGTACGAATTTCAGGTGAAGGTCCTAAGAATACAAAAAATCGCAGAGCTCAAATTTTGAATGCAAATTCAAAGAGTTAGATCAAATCCAGTGATAAAATTTTGGTAAAAATATCGTAGATACTAAATTTTGGGCAAAAATTCTCAGGACGCGAATTTCGTGCTAAACATTTTCAGTAAATTATGCAGTAAATTCAGCAAAGTCTGAATTTCAGGAAAAATTTCATTAAAATCACAACAGTAAAATTTTGAGAAGAATCTTCGCCAAAAAAATTTTATTTGAAAATTCACAGTGGAAATTTTGGATGAAAGTTGTTATAGTTTACTGAATGAGTTAAATTAATGTTAATGCCAAATATAAAAAAAACATTAAACCTTTACGAAGGCACCTAAAAAATTAGGATAATCCAAGCTGGTGAGTATAGAGTAGAGCAAACTTATTGATGATGATTGATGAGAAGTTATTATTAGTGTTGATTGACTGATAGATTCATTCGGTGGACTAACCACTAAATAAGAAAGATGGCAACATCCTTTTATATAGCGTATAATAAAGTATCAATGAATATTCTTAGGAGACAGATTTTTCTTTAAAAAAAGAAGTCCGCATCAAAAGAGTATAGTGTTTTTTTTTGGAAATGCTAAAGTCTCTTCCGATGTTATGATGTCTAAAAATAAAGATTTTGCTTTTAATTTTGAGGTAAGTTCACATCCACAGACGGTTCACACCTTTTGAAACATTTAGGAGGATGGAGACTGTGAATTGGTCGGGCATGTATTTGTTTTTACAGGCTAGCGCAAACATGGATTATGAATAAAGTATCTGCCAACTGATACTCATACTGGCAATATTTATAGGGGGATAGCTTTACTACAAACGCCAAGCAACTACGGCATTAAAGGTAGAGAAAAAATACTGCAGAAAAGTTTGATATTGAAGACATTTGGAATGCCACAAACAAGAAAAAATCTTTGATAATAATTCAGTCTTACTCTTCACATTCTAGGTCATGATCTTTGGTATGACCAGTGCTTCCATTTCGGTAGCACTGTACAAATTTTGTACGATATTTATGTTTGCCAATTTATTGAGACGCTGATACGTTACCCTTTCATTTTGATATGGCTTGTATTAAAACGGTATAAAACCAATGCTATTTAAAAAAATAAACTGTCATTTTTCATATTTTCAACTTATGTCTGTTCTCTATCTTAGTTTCGGGTCACCCAAAATCATCTCAAATGTGTTCCCTATATTCACCCTAACCGAAAATTGCGTTATTGTTGCTGTTTTCAGCGCTTTTTCTCTTAGCAGAATTTACCTGAGTTTTTTCTCATGGCGATTTCTGACGATGTGGTTCTAGCTGTTGATTAGTCCCACCGCTGATTAATTTGACGTTGTTTTGCCAATAAGTTATTCTAGTTTTTGCCAAATTTTCTCCCCTCACAAAAGTAAGCTTGTAATTAAGAGTTTTTACTCGAGATTTTGGAAACAGAACTTTTATTTAACATTAAAATTTTTTTTTCAATGAAATTTTAAAATATTAAACCGCCGCAAACAGGGAACTTTGATATTAGCACATTTGTTTCCAACTGGACTGTATCAGACTATAAATTTGTCATCATTAATCTATAGGTATATTTTTAAAAAATTGATGTTTATTTCTATTAACAGGGATTATATCCTCTTGCTATATATCAATATTCGAAAAAGTATATAAAAGTATTAATAATTATCTCGCAATATTTTTGAACTAATTAAATCAAAGCCTTTTTAAAGCTTTGGATTTGCAATTAAATGTGTACATTAATTTTCACAGTTGAAAAACCACAGTCATATCAAAAGGACGAACACAAAAATATGTATATCAAAAGAAAATAAACTTTCAATTTTTAAATAATAGGCCAGTAAATAAAGCTTCTGAAGAACCAGCAGCTTTTGCTTGGGTGTTTCAATAACCAAACAATAAATACAACAGTTTTTACGTGGTGTTTGAAAGTAATTGAATAAATAAATGTGCAACTTGTTCATATAATATGCGCGTTAACAAATTATTCTGATATTTCTGCGAATCGCAAATACTTTTTCATCTAAATTTTAATCTACAAATAACTCGTTTCCATTTAAATATCTTCTTATAACTAGCAATTCACTTGTAGCTTGAAACGAGTAAGTCATCACTATTAATGAAAACCGAATAAACACTAATTACCTGCCGTTATGGGCTGCTTCAATTGATATTTCAATTTCAAATCACTAACTTAATTAGCGAAAATACCTTTCGAGGTAATTTAATTAATTAAGACTCTATTTCTGTGAGCCATATTCACCTGAAACGTGACTTCGGCAAATCGATTGACGAATTTCACTTTCATGTCACTTTCCCATACTAGTAAAGGATAATTCTTTGAATTTCGATTTCCTTTGCTTTCAATAAGAAAATCGTGCCTTGAGAGACGAAAAATGGAAAATGTGGAATGATATTTCAAAACAATACTAGGGAAGGACGAAATATTTCACGAGAAATTCAATGTCGTGTTCAGTTTTTTTTTCAGTTTTCATCTTCATCTCGCTCTCGTCGATTTCAGAACGACAAAAAGGACAATGACAGCATTGCTCGTGGGATTCCAGTTAACGCACTTCCTAGCTCAGCTGTCAGCTCTGGTATTTTGCTTAATATTCAAAATTTGTTTTCATGAAAATGGACATCTAAAACGATTCTTTCGGTGACCTGGTGTCATCGAGGCCGACTGGACAGTGAAAAGCACTTAGACGTGCTTATTTCATTTTCTATTTTTGATACTTTTGCTTACTAGTACTGTCATTTAACTGGGCATTTAATAATAAAAGATAAAATCGAAGTAAAACAGAAAGTCAATGTGCTACCAATATCCGTTTGAGATAATTTGATATTGAAAGAACTCTTGTAATAGAAAAGTTAAAAGTGGAGGTAATTCCATTGGCCAAACATAAGTTAGTGTGCTTGGAGAGCCAACTTCGCTAGTCATGACAGTCAATTGTATATCATGCTCAGCGTTTTGGGTAATCGAAAGTGAATGCTTGCAATTAAAGACACTAGAGGGCAATCTGAGTAGATGTAAATTGTTATGTAATCCAAAATACTCAAAATAATTACATAATCTTTCTGTGCTCAATTTTGGAAAATGTGAACAGAGAAGAAGTAAGTCGTAAATAGAAGTATTTTTCAAACTGACTTGAAAACTGACTTTGTATTTGTGTTTTATTGAATTCCCATGTTCTTTACAATAAACTAACAATACTGAAACTAACTTTACAATAAACTAACAATACTGAAAATAATAATAAAGCCATCAAACGTATATAATAAAGATAAGAAACTAAAATAGTTTTACTTTTACGCAATTTAAATAAAACTTCCAAGCTTCTAGACAGAAAATGAAAAAAAAGGAAGAAAAAGTATGAAAATTAACGAAAAATAATTCAAGAAGAGCAAGAGATAAAGAAATACCACATTCAAGCACGCGCATGTGACCTAGAATTTAATAGTTTAGTCAGCACTTAAATAATCAGTTAAGATTTTGGAAAAGTTGTTACCAAATAAAAGCCGCCTAATACCGATAGGCAAGGAATTCCAAAGTCTTGTACCATGAACGAAATATTGCCTTTCCGTTACAGCGCTATTATACCGAGGAGTGATTAGAGCAATTGAACGTGACGATCTAGTGAATTTAAGTTTATCTACTACATAAGAAGGTTCGTTCCTTACAACTAAATTTTGCAAAAAGTTTAAGCAGCGAAGATCGAAATATGTGTAGAATATTTTTACAAAAGGGTGACACATGAATGTAACGACCCAGGTTAAAAACATAACGAATGAGACCATTAAATGCGACACTTAATTTACGTTTAGCTTCAGCACTATGTTTACAGGAAATTTCGCATCCATAAGCAATAATTGGAATCACTAAGCTTTTTACCAGTTTTAGTTTTACATGCTGTGGAACAAGATGTTTAGACGTGGACAAGTTTCTAAGGCATCTGTAGACTTTTCCAACAAATGTATATATATATGATCGTCCCAGGTTAATGTGCTGTTAAACAAAATTCCGGGATTTTTGGCTTTTCTGACAAAATCAATGCACGCATTATTTAGATAAACTTTAGGAAAGTAGCTTAGATCAAGCTCGCTTTTATATATAACAATGTAGTTGGACTTCTGCGGAGTAAGCTTCAACAAGTTATTTTGAGACCATTGAAAGATACGCCGCAGATAACTATTTAACTTGCACGCTCCATCCTCAATTAACCCCAATTGACAGCTTAAGTATAATTGTACATCGTCCACATACATGTGGACATTAACATTATCAACGACTTGTGGAAGGTCATTTATAAACATGCAGAATAGTAAAGGGCCTAAAATAGGGCCTTGTGGAACTCCTATCAGAACACATTCGAAGCTAGAAGAGCTATTGCCGACAAAGACAGCTTGCTTGCTACCAGACAGATAAGAGTTAATAAGCCTAGCGGCACTTGATGAAAAATTAAAATTGCGTTGCAATTTATATATAAACAATGAATGATTCATTGAGTCAAAAGCTTTTGAGAAATCGATCAATACGAGATAGGTTACGAGATCATTCGTCAATGACACACGTATATCATCAGTTACTTTAAGTAAAGCAGATGTACAGCTGTGCTTTGGTCTAAAGCCTGATTGACTGTAGTTCAAGAGATTACGGTTCCTCAGGTAATTGGTTAGTTGCTTATGCAGAATTTTCTCTAGTACTTTTGAGAGATAAGACAGTATCGTTATTGGTCTATATGCTGTTGACAAACCACCAGAGGTTGCCTTCTCCACTGGAATTACTTTACCCATTTTCCATAGCGAGGGAAAGGTTGAAGTCATGATAATGGTATTGAAAATGTGTGTGACGAAAGGTAATACATGCGGAAGGAGTATTTTCATGAAAAGTGGATGGAGTTCATCCAGCCCGGTTGCTTTCGATTTTATGCCAGCATTAGCTTTGCACACATCATTGCCCGTAATTCCAGTAAAATAAAAAGCGGCGTCGCTTGAAACCTCATTAGTCAGAGAGACCTTTGGCAAAGTGTTCAAGCAAGAAGGGTGTGACTGAGATTGCAGAAATGCTAAATTAAGCGCATTCAAATCAGGCACAGCTGTATTGAGTATACTCTTTCTACCGATACCTAATTCATTTAAATTTCTCCAGAGTGTCTGAGAGGGCAAATTATTTCCAAGCCTTCTGGGGAAATACCTTTGCTTCGCCTTTCTTATTTCAGTGGTGAATTTATTACGAGATTGGCGAAAAATTTCATACAATGAAAGAAGTTTGAATCTCAAATAGTTTTTATCACGCTGGTCAATAAGATGTTGTAGCTGAGAAGTGAACCAAGGATTACGCGTGTTTTTTAATGTTCGAGTTTTCAAGGAAACGTGGGCATTATACAAGTGCAGGATATTGCTCTGCAGGAACTCTACCTGGTCCTCTATAGATGGGAGGTGGTAGGTTTGATGCCATTGTATTTTTAGTACATCCTCTTCAAGACCCTGAAATTGATGTTGGTAAAGTCTCGATATGTATTTGAGGTGTTACCGCATTCAGCTGCATTATAGACCGTCATGAAAATTGAGTCGTGCTTCGAAAACGCAGGAGCTAGCAGCTGACTATATCGAGGAATATTTTGCATGTAACTGACAAGAAAAATATCAAGCAGAGTACTAGTAGATCTGTTAAAGTGTGTAGGAAATAAATCATTTACTAAAAACAAGTTATATGACTTAATACTATCGAGGAATGATCGTGAACCTTCAGAATTTAGCACATTACAATTCAAATCACCGCCAATAATAGTTTCGCCAAACGATATAGTTAGTTCTTCAAGCATTAAGTACAACGGTTGCAGATCAATGTTATTGGAAGGTCGATAGACTACACCCATGAGTCACTTTTTCGAATTTGAAACGATTTCGATGAAGCAAAACTCAACCGAATCATCAGGCTGTGAGATGGCGACATATCTAGATATAACTCCGTGTCGCACATAAACTGCAACACTTCCGCCTACTCTATTATGCCTGTCAACGCGAAAAAGCTTGTAGCCATCTAAATCGTATTCACTATCAGAGACACCATATCGAAACCATGTTTTGGAGACTAGAATTATGTCAATGCTAGAAACACTGAATATATGGCGGAATTCATCTATCTTGGGATACAGACTTTGTGCATTTAGGTGGCAGATGTGAAGACCAGTGTTTTGTTTGGTTAAAACATTTAGCATTATTTTAATATTTACGTTCATGCCATCAACGGAATTAAATTCGCCCAAAGTCATAAAAGGATAAGTGGCCTAACCGATAACAGGCAGGCGATAGATGGCAATAAATGAAAAAAAAAAAAAATCCAAACGAAACAACATAAAGGCACAGATTCTTGAACTTCTTCAAACTTTCTTTCCTTCTCAAAGTTTTAAACAAATTTGTCTCGAAGTTTTCAAAGCCGCAGATAAAAATTTCATAATTTATCGTTGCCAAAAAAAATAAATAACTACCCAGCTCCACGCAATACTTTGACTTTAATCTTTTTGATATTCTCTAGCATTTCCAAGAAAGCGCTTTGAAAATATTTTCGGTCAATCCAAGAAAAACGTTTTTACGTTTCCTGCCTCGTTGAAGTTATTTCCATCGTTAAAAAAACGGAGGCACCTAACGAACTCGAGTTTAAGAAATCCGTAGAACAAAAGGATAACAGTTCGAGGGGTTAGCAAAATGCATCTCACAGCTTTTATCCTTTGTGTTGCTTTTGCTTTCTCTCCCACGATCGAATATTTTTGTTTAGCTTTCGAGCTAAATATTTTCAGTATCATCAATACTTGTAGTGGGAAAAGACGGAGTGCTATAGCTGGCTATAGATCAATACTTGTAGTGGGAAAAGACGGAGTGCTATAGCCCGTGCTATAGCTGGTGAAAGAAAAATACCAAAGCCAGTGTCCGATGAGGAAACAATATGCCCTATGGATTTATCTTTAATGGAATTACAAATTGATTCATAATTCAATTTTTCAAGTTAAGCACCAAATTGATGGAATGCGAAGAGTTTGAAGGATAACGATGCGATGTAGGATAAATGGATGGTACGGTTAAAGTGGATGTTCAAACAAAATTGCAAGTATTTATTTGTTGCTATTTTTTTGGCTTCAGTTTTGCGAATGGTAAATATTCGGAGCAACTGGGCATTTGGAGTAACTTAAATGAAATTATATGATGATTCGGATAGAATTTGCTTATCCAAACAGAATCATAAATGAATTCCACGAAAACAGATGAAAAATTTGAAGTACAAATTTGAGAAGTTTAAGCAATAAAAATTGATTGAAAAGCTGATTGGTCACAAAGCTTTTCAAAAGAAGCTACCATTATTTCACTTTCGGACTAAACAACTTTAAGTTGCCAGTAACTTTGGTTTAAAATAATCTTGCCTTATTTATTACTTTCTCTTTTGATAGCAGCGGTAAAATATTTAGAGAGAGAGAGAGGGTGGAAGCTTCTAAATGTGTTAGAAGTAGTAATGGTTGACCGGACCTACTCTGGACGTCAGAATAAGTCTCGGACCTACTTTGTAGAATTGATCTAGGACGAGGTCCGGACGTTCGATTATTGAGTTTCCTAGTTAGCGCCAATATGCTATAGAAATTTCATTTTGATCTGAATGTTGCGTATGCGTTCCCGCGAACATATTTTTGAAGTGCTAAAATATAGGTAATTTAGAGAAAGGTTTCCATCTTTATACGATGCGGAAATTCAGAAGTTTTGCCTAAAAAAGAATAACATGAAAATCTTGCATGATCAAAGTGCTTTTCAGTTGTGGTTTCGAAATCTCAGAAGCAGGAATTGAATACTGAATATAATAAAGTAAAATGTTTTGAGAGAATCCAAGCAGGCGAAGTAATGACGATATGAAGTAATAGCTGCCTCACATATTTTCAAAGATTCTAGTTAAAAAATACATTAATGTGGATTTTGGTATTTCGTGGGAATTATATTGGCGCAAAAATAATATGGAATATGGAATGATGACCGGAATTTTAGTCTTTCAAAAATTTCAGACTAAAAGGTGTATCCTTTAAATTAGCAGCTGATGGAAAAAAATAGAATAGAAAGTACAAAAAATTCAACTTTGAGGTTGAGGTGTAAGCGATTTGAAGAAGTAAAGCCGAAATATTTTGGGGAAGCTGAACGGAAACAAGAAAGCAAATTCGAAAAACCTGTAGAAATGGAGTGGATATTGAAAAAAAAACTTTTGTTGTTCGAAGCTAAAAATACTATACAGCTTCACATTTATCTGGACACAAGTTATTGATCGATTCGTTGTGCAGATTTCTTCAGTGAACTTAAGGAGTTAAGGAGCTTGTAGGAGTTTTGGTCAACACTCCTGGTCAAAATCTCTATTGACTCCTGTAGCTCACTAGCAGTTACGGGTGGTTTCAAGCTGCTATCATTAGTCATGATGACACGGAATGCTGGCCAATCAGTTGATGAATTTTTCCCATGAGAGTGGCAATGAAGACGCCATCAGTTTGAAAAAGAACTGGTTTGTGGTCCGAAGAGAGTTCGTCAAGAACATTAATCTGTCTATATGCAGAGATAGCAGACAAACTCAGAAAGGTTGTTTGCACTTTAATTGCTGTGGCTTCCGTCTTCGTAAGACTTAGGATGTTTAAGACATGGTGTTATGTTATTGTTATTCCTCCTTACTGTACCTTCTCCTCTATCTATTAGTCTATCATTTCTGTGCAAATGATAGTTGGAGATTTGGAGTCGTCTACCCAGTTTAAGGAAGGTCTCTTGTATGAGCAAGATGCCAATCTGCAAAGGAATTGCATCAGCCCACCTTTTTTGGGTAGAAAGGAACTCGCATTCCAAGTGAGTACAGATATGTGGTTGTCTCTGTTCAATTATTGTGAGATTGAGGAAAGGATGGTAGAAAAGACTTAAAAGGGAACATGCGTTGTACCATCTATGCCATCATGTCCTTCATCATCGAATGAAGTTGAACTTGCATGATAGCCAGCAATTGTGCCATTTGTTCTGGGAAATTTGGGGCCTTATGGTTAGGTGAAGTTTAAAGTATGTTTTTACAAGTCGTTGGTGATTGAGGAGTGGCCAGGTTGTCTGAAGCTTGCGCGAAGGCGACAACCCCTATAGCTAACAAAATGCACGCCACCACAGTTGACATATTTTGGGCTTTGTTCTGGGAGCTCATTATAATGGTTGTGCTGGTGAAGACTATCGTCATGAAGACCATCATACTTCACGCAGGCTGTGAAGACCGTGAAGAATGTAAGGACCGTCACAGTTCACGATTGTGCTGTTATTGTGCAGGAGTGGTTGCATTGTTAGCAATTGTGGTATCGGGTTTGACCAACTCTTGGTTTCTGAGCTTGGACTTAGCACACTAAACGGCAGATATCTTGAATATTGTAGATGCATTTTTCTACTCTTGGGAGATGAGCTTTGATATGTTTGGCGGGGTCCTTCCGAGTTTTAAGGTAAAAAAATTCAATTAGATTGAAACCTTGCATTTTCAAGTCTAATTTGATTTATTTTTGTGGTGAACCCGTGAAGTTCTAGAATGATAATGTTGAGTTGCTTCACTTCAGGATGGTAGTACGCATGGTATACTTTTAATTTATTGAAGATCATTGTAATATTTCTATGGAAGTTTGGCGATTTCGGCCTAATTTTAATGCTTAAATATACCTTTTTAACTGAAACAAACTCAGTATTGCGTTGCTTCAGTACTCGTGCTAGCCTTGTCCATTGTTCGAACTGTCGAGAAACGGTTGGGACTGCTTTCAGGGGTGTTCCTTGTTTCTCTTGTTGAGCAGAGGTCTGGGGGTAAATTTGAAGTGCTGAGGCTTGTGACAGAGCCGAAGAGTTGGATGTATGTTTCTCCTGGACTGCTTACTGAAATAATGTGAAGGAAATTCATCGCTCCTCAATGACTTTACTACTTTAGGCGCACACTTTTTTGAAAGTTTTGGGCTGAGGCGACTTGGGATTTAATATGGGCGCTTCAGCAGACAATTCTTAGTTCTACAGAATGACTCACATGTCTGAGGAGGTTTCTTCCGAACCGGAAGCATCTTCAGCAGACAATTCTTAGTTCTACAGAATGACTCACATGTCTGAGGAGGTTTCTTCCGAACCGGAAGCATCTTCAGCGCTTAAAGTGCTGGCTTTTTCAGCATTGAAGAAGGATAACGCACCCTCTCAGGATGAAGTTTGAAGCCTGCGTAAGGTTTGAAGCTGCTTCGCCAGCGCATCTCGAGTATTACGGAGCTTATCCAAAAGTTTATTCAATTTAATGTTGATTTCATTGCGCATGAAATTAGCATTTTCCCGATTAGAGATGAAAGTCCTGAGAGTCTAATTATTGGTCCTGAGTCAGTTTTCTCGCTTGTTTTTCTACGGATCCGCTAGTTGTACTCGTGATCCGATGAATCGCTGACTCGTCATCTACTTATAAGTTCCTAAGCAATCAGCTTTTCACTGTTCGAGTGCTGAGCTCAGACTCCACCTCGAAAAGTTGGACAGAAGCACTAAGTCAAGTAGTACAGGCAGTCTTGTCAAAGAAGCAATGAGGAAATACAATAGTAAAAATAATCTTGAATTTTAAGACCATAAGCTACATTTGGACAACAGTCAAAGTAAAGAAACAACACGAAAAAATTTGAGGATATTACCCGAAAAAAGCAGCAAACGAAACAAGAGATCATAAAATTTAAAATAGATCAAGTGAATATAACACAGAAGGTTTTCCTTAATAGGGAGAGGATCATTTATAAAAATGTGTTACTTAGAATAGAAAAAGTATAATTTCATCAACGGTTTTTTTTTTTATTTTCTCGCGAAGAAGATATTCCTTGAGAAATCTATTAGCTTTGTAGAACTACAAAGCATATTGTTATTTAATTAATAATTTTGGAAGAAAAGTAATTTTTTTCTCTTTATATAAATTTTTTTGGCATCGATGAGCATTGCAGTAATTTTTTATGAAGATTGGATATTTGAAAACAAAACCAAGTATACCTACTTAAATTGAAAGCTTTTGAGCTGGATGTAATAAAGCTTTGAAAATTGTTGGCCTGATGCAGGCGATGGTTACCTAAAAGTAGGCTAAGAATTTTTTCAACTTCCAAGTCACGGTAACTTCCGAGATTATCTTCTGATCATGACGAAATTTATAAGACACATTAGGTTTTACACGAAGTAAGCCTTGTGTTTTTTATTGATATACGAGCAACCTTATACCAACTACGTAAGGCATGTGAAAAAAATCCTTCAAACCATCAATCATCTTGAAAACTTTTTGGTTTTTAGAAAAAAATCAAATCATATGATTTTTGTTTTATTCTAAATATTTCATAGTAGTCGTGCAACAGAGCATTCAACACTTGATAAATTCTGAGCTTGTATTTATTTATTGATTTTCATTTAGTTTTATGATTTGTCACAATGCACTTGGGTAAATACATTTACATTCAAAATGGAGCTGCAGTTTTTGTGAATAATTTTCAATACACTCTGCCTTCGAGCATTCTAGTCAAAAATTTAGTAACTTATCGGTCAAAAGTTTTCAATCAACTTTTATTTTATTGTTTCCGTTTCTAATAATTTATTTACCGCTGATTATTTTCTCCTTCTTTTTTTATTTTGTTTATTGAAATGATTTCAATTGACTTTAAAGGATTTGCGGCATATTTGAAGACGTTCTTAGTTTAAGTTGCAAAAAAAACGAATTAATTCTTGTATGCCCCGTATGGGTTTTTATGTTATGTGATTTTATACCAATAATTTACACTTTTGCAAAATATTCAGCGCATTTGCATCTATTACATCTTGTAATTACCGTTTCGATTCTAACAAAACTCAAAGAAATCCGGTCATAATGAGAATTACCATCGACTTATGGAAATAACTTCCACACCTTAACATCCTAAATCAACCATCTACGTGATTGTCATAAGAAAAAAGTGTAAATTCATCCTGCAAATATCATTGCGATATTAGGACATCATATCACGAAACTTTTCTTATGTTTCTATTTCCTTTTGATTCGACTTAATAGCATCATCCACTAAAACTCTTCTTAATTTCTATTCGAAACAGTACAAAAGTACGACAGCGGCAAAAGATATATGGCTTGTTCGTTCCATACTAAGTTAGACTATTCATTCTTGTCCATAGTCATCGTGCCAGCAATGCAAACGGAGCTTAACATTTTCATTCACATTCGCCTGATCATTAGACTGAGCTCGAAGCCAAAAACAAAACAATGGAGCGGAAGAAAGGAAATGAAAAGACAAAAGGAAATAAAAAATCAATCATAAGATTTATGGACCGAGCCTGTTCGAAGAAGAGCTGTAATGTTTTGTCCTAGTTTGGTCGAGGCATGTAGTAAAGGATAGAGTGTGGTTCCGGAGAAGTGTGTGCAAATTGAATATCGTTAAGAGTCATCTTAACTGTAATTGCACGAACACGCTGTGTCAATTTGATTATTATGATAATCGTGATTGGTGTTTGAATTTATGATTTGGAAGATTTGATGTGGTATTGCTGATGGACCAGTCGCAAATTAGAAAATAATGATTGCAAATAATTAATTGATTTGATGTAAAAGAGACGAGGTTCAATTTAATATTTGGTCTTGTTTAATATACTAGGTATAGCAAATGCAGTTTTCAGAGTTATTTGTATTTGCAGTGAAGTAAAAGAGGAATCTTTAGACAAATTAAAGTTAAGTTGAATAGCTTGATAGCTAAGAGTCATATTTTATCGTTTTTCTTATGTATAAAGAGTGAAAGGAGATGAAATCAATTTTGAATTATCTTCACAAAAGTTATACAACCAATTCTTTCAAGTTTTCATATTGAATCTCTGAATGTGAATTCAAGTTCAGCACAATATTTCGAAATGTAACCTCTGCTCCTATTCTGAGCAATTACAATTCTGAAGCTGCTTTTGGTTTGGAACTATTTTAAAACAGTGATTAAAAGCTCGTCTATTCATATCATATTTTGTTGAAGATGTCTAGGCTGGAAGATGTCGAAGTAGGCTTTCAGCTTCACCCCCTAAGCTACATCTCAAATAATGTAACTTTTCGACCCTCGATATGTTGGTCCGGTCATGTATAAGCGATCGAAACAAATCTCTAAAGGACACCCATTCTTCGTAATTTCCCATGAATTTGGGCAAATTGATACGTGGGAGCCTTAATTCTAACTCATCTGACTTTGTTTCAACTGGCTGCTTAGCCCCTGTTTTGTCTTCGTTTCTTTGTGCCTCTCTCAAAGCATCTTCCAATTCTGATTGGAAGTTCAAGTGAAAGGTTTCGAACTTGTCGTAATCTTCAACAAAATATGGTAACTCAAGTAATTTTTCATCAACTTTGTCAATAATCTGTTCATGGACTTCGTTAAAACGTTTACGAAGTGAACAAACCCTTTCCAACAAATTTTCATAGTAAATGGCAGTTTTTCGAGCTTTCGAATCCTTACGAAAATTAACCTGCCATTTAGTCAACTGATCGAAGGCGATTTTCTGTTGCAGGATTAAATTACGAGCGTCAGCCATTTTCTACCGTCTATGACTTCGATTAAATTTCTATTAGCTTTCCACACCTTGGATCTTATATGCTGTTTGGCTATAAATTGTTCAATGTACTGCAATGCCTTGTGCATGCACAATACCGATCACTTTCTAAGAAATCTCCACAATTTGGAACTAATTTGACTATTACCCGCTCAATGCCGATCAAATTTTCTGAGCATTTTCCACAATTTGGAACTGATATGCTCTTTGTTCATAGACCGTACGATGTACTGTTATGCCTCGCACATGGACAGTACCGATCACTTTTCTACGAAATCTCCACAATTTGGACTATTTTGACTATAACCCGCTCAATGCAGATCAAATTTTCTGAGCATTTTCCACAATTTGGAACTGATATGCTCTTTGTTCATAGACCGTATAATGTACTGTTATGCCTCGCACATGGACAGTACCGATCACTTTTTTACGAAATTTCCACAATTTGGGATTAATTTGACTACAACCCGTTCAATACCGATCAAATTTTATGAGCATTTTCCACAATTTGGAACTGATATGCTCTTTGTTCATAGACCGTATAATGTACTGTTATGCCTCGCACATGGACAGTACCGATCACCTTTTTACGAAATTTCCACAATTTGGAACTATTTTGACTATAACACGTGCAATGCCGCTTTTTTGATTTATCACTATGCGTGGTTCAAGAACAAATGATATAATCTACATATATGAGCTGTATGCTCGTGTTTCATGATAACTTTATTTTATATAATTTGTTTGATATGTATACATGTGTTTTATAAAGATTTATGTTCTTTCATTTATATATATGTGCATGTGTTTTATAAAAAATTTATGTTATTTAATTTGTACGATATTAATGCACGTGTTTTATAACAATTTGTGTTATGTAGTTTGTATGATATTAATGCATATGTTAAATCAACAACTATTTGTGGAATTTGAATTGATTCTTCAGCTTTAAATATCTTTTTTAAAGAAGTATGCATGCATGAGAAATCAAGGACTCACCCCACAAACGGACTTTCTAATCCTTTCGAAAGTCTAGAACAATTCACTGGTCACAATGTCCACTATGAATTTCATCGCACATTCCGAACATCACGACTTACGATCCGGTTCGAAGGACCAAAAATTATGTTCGATAATAATTCAATTAAAAACCCACGTTTCTAAATCAATTCAAATACTTTATTAGATTCAAACTTCACAATTCAAAACCTTCAAGATTCAAATTCAAAACTATTCAAGTTCAAAAATTAATTCAACTCTATGACCAAAACTGTACGACCGATTCGAAATGTAACTCAAAATCAACTGTTCATGACAATGGACTTGGAAAATTTTTCCATGAAAAATACCGGTAAAATCAAGATTCTATTTTTAACATTACTTATTAGACTACTTGTTTGGATGTGAGAAATTTTAATTTGAACACATTATTAATATATTGCATCTCAGCTGACTATGCGCTCTGTAAATTTCCAGCCTAGACAAGACCCAGGTAAGGTCCTTTTATGTGTTCACACTATCCATTTAGGTGCTTATTTTCCTTTTGTCAGATTGGTATCGAACAGATTCAGAGGATGACTTCATAAGGTAGTGGAAAGGTCTCTCGACTCACAAGACGCCAAATCGAAAATTTTCAAATATGATTTCCAAATTCCAAAAATCACAAACAGCTACATTAAAGTCATTCAAAGAAATCATGGTTTACCAAAATGAAGATTAATAAGAGTGTCAATAATTACTTACTTCATAAGTATTAGCAGATAAGAAATGACTATTTTGTTGTCTCTAATTAAATTATCCTAAACATGCTAAATAACATTTTTGTTTTAATAAAAAACATACTTTTTATTCTCACCGAGAAAAAGTTGAGTAATTTCTTTTGCCTGATTTTTTTTCAAAACAAAACAAAATTTTCGTCAAACTATGATTCATAAAAGAAAAAATAAGTTTAAGTTGTATATGTTTTACCAATAGTAGCGTTGAAAGTATCCACGATCAAAGGGAACCATCGAAAAAGTCAATAAAACATTTAAATTTGAATACTTTCAATTAAGCTAGCTAAGAGCATTATTTATTCTCTTAAGCCAGAATAACTGTACACTGTTCTCAGTTTTAGCATCTTATTTTCTAGAAAAAAAAATTGAAGCCATCACAAAAAGGTTTAGATAATTAGAATGCCACTGCTTTTAAGTATACGCAACTTTCTAAACGTCTGTGTCGTTATCTCCAAAATGAATTTTATGAAGAAGTGAATCTCACATCAATTTGAAAAAAATGTGCTAATTGTAGAGGATATCATATCGTTAAGAACTTAGTGTGTTTTTGTGGACTTTGTAAAAATATCCTGCAGTTTAGGGCTAAGAATTATTTCCAATCCTTCCACATAAAAGCAACTTGCTCAAAATTATCTAAATGCAACTACATGTAAACTACAACTACATGTGCAAATTACGATATCATGGACATGCATATGTTAGAATGCATTTTAATTTAAGTTTAAATTTTTTTTTAATTTTGACGTATTAAATGAAAAACCTATACAAGAAATTCATACTAAGTTTGCTTTGTTTAAGTTTGAGTTGGCTGAGATAAATGTACAACTTTTTCATTTGACAAATTGAGCATTTTAGCGGAATATAAAATAGCATATACGAGATTTTCAAATTACACTGGTTTCGAAAGTGTACTGATAAGTAAACATGGATTTGTTGTCCAAAAAAAACGCTGCATTTTTTCCTGTAATTTGTGCTGATACTTTATAGACTATCAGTTTGCTACTTCGAGCAAGTTCTTAATCGAAATCAATTGCATGCCACCTTAGATCGATTGTTCTGGTTGATAAAACTTCAGTTTTAAGTTGACTTTCAAGATAATATAGCTTTAATAGATTCTATTTGTTGCATGCATTCATGTCACTTTATTTAAATCATAATTTTTTTCCCTAGAATGATGGCCTTGTAACTTAAAATCTTGCAGTTTTCACTGAACTTATATTTTCTACAAAAAGAAGAGTATTATTGATATTCCTACTTGAGCCCCACCTAGTACTCCACGATGTCACCATAAAACGTAGATTTGGAAATGACAGTGGAATTTTTTGAGACTTGTTATTTTATGAATCCCAGAGTCCTTGGAATTTTACCAAAAACCATGAGATACACTTTACCTTTAAGGCTAAGTTACAAAATATCGAGTCTACGAGCTTTCTCAGTTTCATTTAGGTCTAACACGTCAAAGATGCCTATACGATATTACGATATTATTCAGGAGAATGCATGGTTATCATATTAGTTTTGTAAAGCATTTGTAATATATCTTTTGATTCAGGTAAAATTCTTCTACAATTATTGAGAGAACTACATTACATTTTTTTTCGCAACGCCCTACTTAGTTTATCGTTTTTAATCAAATTTAATTTAAATTGTTTCTTCTTCTTCACATTATCCTTTAACGTATTTGAATTGTGTCAGCGATGAAAATATAGCAAAAATTATTGTTTGATCAAAGGGATCATTTTATTCGAATGAGAACTATTTATAACTTAAGAGATATAACTATATTCCACTAAACTGTTCTTTTTTTTCATGCGGTGATAAATGGATGAATTTGAAAGAGAATCTTGATGTTACATTTTTAATTTATTTTTAAAATGCTAAGTCCTTTTTGCATATCGCAATGCGTGTGGTTTCCATTCAGTCAGTCAATCCATCTGGATAAATGTCGGTCAATAGATTTCCCTGTAGCCCACAATGGGCGCAAACTGTTTTTCAGCTTAACGAAATTTCAATGATAATATTACACCAATATTCAATATTTTTGATAAAAATGTATGAAATCAGCTTCGCAAAACCTTCCATATCGTCAAATAAAAATTAATAGCCATTACTTGCAAGTTGGTTTTTCAAGGTGAAAAGTGCTTTCAATTTCAGTTAAACAAATCAAGGTAATTAAATTTCTATCTTATTGATATTCGGTACAAAGTCTCGAATCGTTTTGACTGATGACAACTTCAATCAATTATATTGATACTCTACATACTAATACATACTAGCACAATATATTGATATGCCTTTTTATTACCTAGGCTATCATACGTTGCTTTCATGGCAACTTCGAACGAAAAATCTTTCCATCCATCGTCAATACAGAATTAAGTTAGCTATTCTTTTCAATCAAATTAAGAGTGTTTATTTTGTGGTAGATTTTCTATTTGATTTTTCTATGCACAGTTTTTGTTTAACTGTTCACCGTGCGACTTTTGAATTTTATTTGTAAGAGAATGTAAGTAAGACTCTCAAAATCTGAAAAAGTAACGCAACGAAAAAATAGCATTGGATAAAAGTTATGTTACCGTTATTTTTTCGCTTTTGTTTGGATTGATTCATTTTTCAGCTGTCTTTTTGGTTGTTATAATTCACTTTGGATAATTGATAGCTTAAGGGCTGGAAATTTAAGCTTTTAGCTTTTTTTGTGAATCGTTGTAGATGAATAGTATATTTGATTTTTGCTGAGTTAGAAAAACTTTTTACTAACGAAGCTAAAGAAATAATAAATTTTCCATGAAATTATTCGAAATTTTGTCAAAAGAATACATTTTTTCTGATTATTGTTCAAGGTAAAATTTTAGAGCTCGATTATAGAGATATGGTGAAATAAATGAAGACTAGTACCAACCAATAAGTATTAATAATATTATTTCCTTCATTTGATTTTAGTTGGATTAAATGATTTTTTCAATTTGTGGGGTCAAATTATATGGCAGAAAAGCTAAGATTCTTGATAACAGCTTTCATATTTCAAATTATTTTCAACAGTCACTTTTGAAAAATTTGTTATTTCTTATAAACTTAATATAAAATTTGTTATTTCTTATAAAATTTGTTATTACAAGCGAGAATTTGACAGGATTTTTGATCAGCATCATCATCGTGACACTGCAGCCGAATTGAGCCTTAGCCTCCTTAATGCTCCGCCTCCATACGGCTCGGTTCAGTGACCGCGTCCTCCAGTTCGGTACTCCCAAAACGGCCTGCTGTCAGCATCTATCGAATCCTCCCAGCGTTTGCGTGGCTTACCGACTGGCCTCGCTTCGCTCGCTCGCCCCTTGAGAGACTGCTTGGTGATTGAAAGTGGGAAGCACCGAATAGAATGCCTTATTTGCTAATTGAATCCGTTGTTTGATTTCGTCATACTCATTCCCATCCTTCGCGAGGTTTGTCCCCAGGTACACGAAGTTGTCTACGTATTCAAGGTTATAGTCCTCTATCCCTATGTTTTATCCTACTGGCGTTCTTTTCCTTGATTGGGTCATAATTTTTGTTTTGAAGTTTGAAGACCAACTTCTTTGGCGGTTTTGTTTAGAGTTACAAACACTTTTTCGCCACTCATCCGGTATCGTTTCTTGTTGCCGGATGCCTGTCACCAATCCATGGATTGCCCTCCAAACGGAAATCCCGCCTGTCTTCAGGAGCTCCGCGGGGATTCTATCGATGCCCAGTGCATTGTTGGATTTCAAGCGGTCCATGGCCTGTCGGCCTTCATTTAATGTAGTACAATCAGTAATTGCTGGAAGCAGGACCCCCATCTCTCTTTCACCTGTTCTGAGCCGCTTATGATGCTTCTATCGGCAGCCCTACATAGGCTAGTGCGTGGTTTAAAGGCTTGTTTTAAGTACCTCACTACTTTGTACGCTTGTCGAGTCTTGTTAGCCATAAAGTTGTAATTCATGTTATTCAGCATGTTGTCAAAGTGCTGTCTAATTATTCTATTAGCTACTCTGCGAAGATCATCATATATTTCTTTCTTGGCTCTTGTCGGGTTCGTTCAATGTGGATTTTATAAGCCGCATTGTTTTCGTTCAACACGGCTTGACACTCCTCGTCGAACCATTCGTTTCTGCGTTGCCAAACTGTATATCCTACTACTCTTTCGACTGCTGTCTTCACTGCGCTTTTGACAGTACTCCAGACTTCGTTGATAGACGTGCTATTAGGTGTCAAATCAAGTTCAATTTCCAGAGCAGATCTATACTCGGCTTCTATCGTCTTGTTTCGAGACTTGTCGATATCGAACTTGCATCTTGAACTTGCTCTGGCTTCATACGACAACGATATTCGACATCAATATCGATTCTTGACTAAGTAGTAGTCGGAGTTGCAGTTGGCCCCACGGAAGGTTCACACATCTAAAATACTGAAGGTCCATCTTTTCTGAATCAGAATATGATCGATCTGATTGAAGGTGTGGCCGTTCGGGGATGCCCATATCCTTTTGTGAATGTCGCAATGCGGAAAACACGTGGAACTTACAATGAGGTTTCTGCTGCTCACAAAGTCGACAAGTCGTTGTCCATTGTCATTGAAGAGATCGTGAAGACTAAATGCGATGTGTTTCCTCCTTTCCAGCCTTTGCGTTGAAGTTACCCAGCAGGATTTTCACATAATGTGATGACAGAGAATCATATATCTTTTCCAGAAGTTTATACACAATTATCTTTCACTGCCTCATCATTATCTTTCGTGGGGGCATAAAGGTTTATGAGCCAAACGGTAAAAAACTTTGCTCGAATGTGGATCGGACACAATCTTTTGTTAACAGGTTCGATTATTTGCTGTTTCATTTCTCTCTCCCTCTCTCTCTCTCTCTCTTTCTCTTTTTTTCTATAATGTCTTAATTTGTATGCTACCGAAAAGGAAAATACGTTTTTTTTCTTGAGTAAATGTCCCAAGTAGTGAAGTGGGTGAATAGTTTCTGTATTTTTCAGTAAATGATTACTTAGTTGGCTAGTTTTATTTTATGTCTCTCATGGAAGCACTGTTGATAGCTTGCTGGATGGCTTCCACGGCAGTTGACATATTTCGCAATCGACCTCATATAGACAGATTTAGCTTTAAAAAAGTCGAAAATTGAGTAATGTGACTGCAATTTTTTTTGGTCTTGCGCTACGACTTATAATGTGAAATGTAATGTTGTTTTGAACATTTTCATTTTTATTTTGCTATCTACAAAAACCTCACAGCATGAATCGAAGCTTGAATCGCTTGCCGATGTCAGATGATAGTTTGAAGAAGATTCTCCATTTTTATTCGATTCGGATGTTACATCCCTTCAAAATAATTATGTCCCAACAATCGAACCCAGAAAACTACGCCAATCGCCAACAGATTCTGTCAATGATTAGCAGCGATGTCATTTTGTCCAACTTTCTTCAGTAGCGACGTCCGTAGGGCTATATATAAGCAAAATTTATGTTGAGAGTAGCTTCGAAATTATCAATTAAATTATTGCAGTCTCTTTAATTAGCAGTGTGGTATAACGAATTATAGTTTGACGAAAATGGTCCCAAAGTTTTTGAAGTAATAGTGTAATAATGTAATAGTGATCGTAAATTTTGAAGACTATGTGGCGATCCCGTGAATTTCACTGTATGTAGCTCAAAATGAATGCGGTTGGTGGAAAAAAATTATTCGGGGATGTCTGGTGCCAAAAAAACACAGTTTGCAATGCAGTGGATGTTTGAAGAGAAATTCCCAGAAACATGATCTCTCTGACGAGTGGTCTACGATGGCTTGCACAGTTACCAAACTTAAGCATTTATTACTTCTTGCTATTTAACAAAAAAGAGTTCCACATGCTAAAATGTCTTTAAATCATAACGAACTGAAGGATTGATTTCTCGAAACTATATTCAGCAATATACAGCCGTTAGCTGCTGCTACCTTGACCGCTTTATTTTAGAAACTAAATAATTATTAAATGCTATTTAATGCTAGCGCCATTAATCATTTTCTTTTCCTGAGTGAATTTTTTTGCAACGTCTCAGAAATAGTGAATCTGTTCTGTCGCATTTTGCATAAGACCACTGAGACTCGCGCACTTTATATGATTTGACATTTTTCGGGGGAAATATATTTATAAATTTTTTTTGAAAACTATACTATGTGTATTTTTTGTAGAAAATATTATCGTTATGTCTGTTTTTGCAGACTTTTTTCTTGCCCACATTGCACTTCCGGCAACTTAAACTTTCGAAAAAAAAAGTAATGCTATTTACTGAGACTCCAACTACTTTAAGCCCATTAGAAAAAAATTGGATTGGCACTTTTTACGTTAAAAGATGCTTCGAAGCAAAAATTCCTTTCAATTTTCAATCCACTATGAAAATCAATTTCATTTTAAACGTGAAGCCAAAAATAGAAGCCGATACTTCAAAACACTCTATTCACTGCAACAGTTTTTCAATTCTTCTTTCACCTATAAAATTAAAAAACACATTCATCATCTGGATGTTAACTTTGACCCGATCCTTCCATCAATGACACGACCATCTATTCAAAAATGACTTTTTACTCATTGTACCTTTTCAAAGTATGATTTACTCAAAGAAAATGATTTCTTTCAACCTTCAGCTCTAAGCTTGTGACGAAATGTTCACTATACCACGTCTCTGTCTATACTTTATGCGTATAACTAAACGCCTTTCCTACAACTGAAAAATAACTATGCGAAAGTTCCAGTTATGTATTATGAAACTAGATATGTTTTTCGAAAGATCTATTCAGTTTATAATGGGCTCACATTTGACGGATATTGTCAAAGGGATTCAAGCTCATTATTAAATTTTTCGACAAAGCGATGGTGGTGGGGTTTTTAGAAAAGTTAAATTATGTTCATTGAGAAGACAGAAAGCGTTTTTTTCTTTGATCGCGAAATTACAAAGAAAAGTTCTACTTTTAGAGAGTTTTGGAGTCATTATTACTGCGAACCCGTTTTGTTCTCGAGTAATATTGCTCCGAAAATATTTTAAATCCGTTTTTAATGAATGGAGCAGCTGGTTGGAATAACTTAAAATATGTTGACCTCACAATTTGTGAGTATAAATGTTTTCAGCTCAGATGTGGCTCTTGGCGTATTGCTTTTCCGACAGGAATATTTCTTGGATCTCTTTACCTTTCCCGCTATTTTTGACAGACAATGTATGCCTGCTGTTCTGATTCTCTCCGCATCGAAACACAATGAGCATTAAAAATATACAATAGAAAGAACCTTGACAAAGGGTTTGTGCCATTATAGTGTTAGACTTTATTCCAAGAATATTTCCATTTACGCAGATCCTTTAAAAATACCTTTTGTTTTCCTTAATTTTCGGACTCTAAGTTTCCTTTGTAGCAAATCATATCAGAAACAAGAATATTTACTTACCCGAACATGCTTGCGGTGGTAATGGAAAAATCAATGTTGTCGAACTTTTACGTCGGGCTACGGCACAGCCTAGTGATTGTGGCTTGAAGCTTCTGAGCTGTTGCATAAAATCGGAACACTCCATTAGGGCAACGTCCGCGAAATGCAGATCGCAGAGAATATGGTTCTGAAATTGTAATTTTTCATTCGAATAGTTCAAGAAGGTAAGGAAAATTGTGCAGGCTATTTAGTGTTTTTAGAAGGAAATTCAAATATTCCGGTTTCGTGGCAGAGTTTCGATTTCAAACCAGATCCAACTTACCTTGAACCTTCGTGCACGTTTCTGATTCGGGCCGGTTAAATTCAGACCACATGAGTTGCACCGAAGACATTCCTCGTGATAATGATTGTTATCGTAGAGAGGTGATGGTTCTGCAAAATAAAAAAACAAAATTATTAAAGAAGCATGGTTAAAGTACAATTCAGAAAACTACTCAAAATTTTAAATTAGCTGCAGATAAAGAAAAATACTTTAAAAAAATTATGTTGCTGATTAAAAATTGTTGATGTAAGCTTGGCTTACATTTATGTGAGCTTGTTTTTTTTATTCATAATTCAGCTTGTGTGATTTAAATTAATGTGCTTAAGCGTTTAATACTGTTTGAAAATCTAATTCACTTTTCCATCGGACTATGATTATTCTGGAGCTGGTGCGGATGTTGCACTCTTACTCCACTCCTGGTTGTGAACAGTAATGCGCTAAGACTGAAAAACTGGCAATATTGTATTTTTATGTTATTTTGTGTTAGAAAATGGCGCTTCCGCATTACTATGTGACTTGCCTCAGGTCTGGATAGGTGAAATTTGGATGAGCATTTCAGGTTTTCTGGATTGTCAGAGTGCTATTACGTACAGTGGCTCAATAAAGAAGTCGGACACACACCTACTTATATTTCAAAAGGGAATAAACTGCCCAAGAATGCACTTCAGACAAAAACTAAATATATTTTTTTTAACTGCGTATGAAAAATATGAAAAATTTTTTGTGAAATTATTATATTATGAAAAATAAAAACATGGAAAACTTAACTCAATTTCATGATTTTATAAAAATTAGAAAGCAAAAATATGCGTAAAATTCATGCCAAAAAAGAACTCGGTCAGGTGGCAGTACACTTTTTCCTTGTGGGTTTAAAACGGAAATTCCCGGATTTTATGTACTTGACAGCTTTGCGCATTCAACTGAATCATGTTAAAGGCCTGAATTTGTTATTTGTGTGAAATTGTGATTTTAAATGTGAAAATGGGAAGGCAACGTGGCCAAAGTTCTTTAGAAGTAAGACAACTTGTTATAAAATATTATAAAGAAGGGAAATCGGTTCGTAAAAATCGTAAATAGGGCACACTCTACAGTTCATGACATTGTTAAATGTTTGAAATCTTCAAAGTCAGTGGAAAATAAACAAAAAAGTGGTAGACCTAGAGTACTTTCAAAGTCAGATGAATGGTGGATTGTACAAAAAATTTATAAAAACATGAAATTAAGTGCTCCTAAACTAGCCGAACAAGTATCGGAATATCTTAAGAAAAATGTAAACCCCCAAACTATAAGGCTAGTTTTGAGAAGAAGAAATTTACGCGGGAGAGTAGCCCGTAAAAACTGTTTGGGAGCAAGTGCAATCGAAAAAAGAGACTCAAATTCGCGAACAGCTACAAAAACAAAAACTTTTGGTTTTGGGCTACTGTGTTATTCCCAGATGAAAGTAAATTTAATATATTTCGGTCCGATGGACAATGTTATGTGTGGCGAAAATCTAACCAAGAGCTCCAAGAGCGCAATCTACAGTCTACTGTGAAACATGGAGGTGGCTCAGTGATGGTCTGGGGCTGCATGTCCGCAGCTGGCCCAGGTAATCTTTGTGTAATCAACATTCCGTTGATTACCAAACAAAGTATTTGAACATTCTAAAAGAAAATTTGGTGCAGAGTGCCAGCAAAGTGGGAATAAAAGAGAAATTCCAATATTACCAGGATAACGATTCAAAGTACAAAGCGCTCGATGTTCGATTATGGCTGATGTACAATTGTCCGCATGTGTTAGAAACACCTCAGCAATCCCCCGATATAAATGTTATCGAACATTTATGGGCTTATTTGGAGAACCAGTTAAAAAATCATACTATTAGGAGCAAGCAACAATTGGAGTCAGCACTTCAAACCGAATGGGCCAAAATTGATCCTTCCCTTTGCAAAAAACTTGTAGAGTCCATGCCAGCAAGACTAACAGCCATAAGGAAAAATAATGGATTGTCAACCAAATATTAGAAACCTTTAATAATATTTTAAACTTTATAAAGAATTAAGTGTCCGAGTTCTTTTTTGGCATGAATTTCACACACATTTTTACTTGTTAATTTTTATAAAATCATGAAATAGAGTTATGTATTCAATGTGTTTATTTTTGATGAATAAATGATATGCAGTTAAAAATATATATTTAGTTTTTGTCTGAAGTGCATTTTTGGGCTGTTTATTCTCTTTTCAAATGTAAGTAAGTATGTGTCCGACTTCTTTATTGAGCCACTGTATATATTTTTCTACTGTCTCAATTTTAATTTCTTTGTGTAAATCGGAGTTTCTTACGTACGAAGGGATTCTGAAAACTCTACGAAGTACGATATTTCAACATGCTTGTAAGACTTAGACTACGAAGCCGTAGAGCAGCTGAGGTCTTGGAACTTGCTTGTAGAGTAGCGCTCTGCCTGTTACTCAGACGGGATAATTTCAGAATTTTTTGCTCCTTTATCCACCATACAACAGAAAAGATGCATTGGAAACAACAACACTCCTGTACCAGTGAATTCAGTAATACAGAAATTCTATTCCTCATAGGTAGCTCACGTGCTGAACTATAGAATGTGCTGATAGAGAAAAGAAAAGCTCATGAGAAGTTGTCTTTTTGCCATGAGGTTGCTTCGGTTGTTTCAAGGTTATGTTGAATGTTTCAAGGTTATGTTGGTAGTAAGGAAATTAGAAACAGCCCACAAAATGTGTAGAAAGTTAAAGTAGGTAATTTTCTGTTAGTTCTTTTTCTATTTTCTACCGATTGTGGTAGTTTTGTGGTGGTGGAATACAGCAATCTATTCAATCTTAGTGAATGCACTGCTGTTTTGTACTAGATCGTTGTTTTCGTTGTTTTCTGTTCTGTATCGAAGCAAAAAAATGCACCTAGTATTAGAAAGTTACAAGTATTAGGTGCTCAATACGATATTCCTTCTTCAAGATCGTCTTTTGAGTTATTGTTCTCCTGAAATTGGAGATCTAGAGTGTCAGCAAAGGCCTCTGCTTTGTCTGGCTTACTAAATTTTAATCCGGTAGCTGCATGAATGGGTGATATGATCGGAATGTTTTTCATTCGAAAATATTTGGATAGCCTCCATAATGAACCACTTTTAGGATCAAGACTGCGTATGAAATGCTCCCACAGCTCATTTTTGATCTATGAGATCTGAACAAAGATTACATAAGCTAATCAATCTGCGAAATCGAACTTCCTCTTTTAGTCTGGGATCACCAGATGACCTGGTTTATCCCCGGATTAGGCTTTTTCGTCTTGTCAAAATTTGGAGATAATGCCGTAGTTCATAGGAGTCTTGACTAGTCTCCAATGGAGTTTTGAGCGTGTAGTTATCTTTGATATCGGAGATTTTGTTAGCGAGAAGCTCTACAGGTTACTGCATGCAACCAGTGACTGAAGAATATTTTCACTGACCAAGGATATGTGGAAGGCTTGCCAGTCAATTCGAGATTTTTGTTTTGTTATAAGAGCATCTAGAAAGACGCCCTCTATCCGAAACATGCCTCATGGTCTAGAACGTTTATGAATATGCTCTGGCTTTCATTTTACGATATTTCTATGTATATTACATGACTGTAAATGGGACCTGAGTGCGTAGGTTCTTCTGGAATGGAAAGGCTGGATAAACTTTCTGTGGAGAACCTCTATAGGTCACTATGGGATTGATTATTTCTCATAGATCCCCAGCAACGATTGCGAGCGTTAAGATCTTCTGTAAGCAAGATCAAGCCATTATGCTTGAAGATTTTGTGAAGGTCTGCCTCGAAGTTTTGAGCATTTGGGGGTCTGTTTTCGAAAGCGGGTATTACTCTGAGGTGAAAAAAAGCTCGTCTGAGCTTGAATGGCTGAAACTTCCATTCCTTTGAGGCCAGAGAATAGAATTGGATGATGGTTAACATGTCGTCTTACAAAAACAGCTGTGCCTCCACTCCTGCCGTTCTACTATGATTTCGCCCGTAGTAGTGAGGAATACGGAACTCAGTACCCGGTTTCAAAAAAGTTTCTTGAATGAGCATAATGTCAAAACTGCTATCTCTCAGAAATTGCATTAACTCCGCTTTTTTGGGTAGAATGGAATTGGCATTCCATGTGGGGATCGATATGCAATTGTCACGGTTCATTTATTTGTTTGAAGAAGCGGCTTTTTTGGGT
This sequence comes from Nemotelus nigrinus, assembly GCA_947369275.1. Taxonomy (NCBI): domain Eukaryota; kingdom Metazoa; phylum Arthropoda; class Insecta; order Diptera; family Stratiomyidae; genus Nemotelus; species Nemotelus nigrinus. The sequence continues at coordinate 161,043,445 of OX376373.1, forward strand.
GATCTTGGGTAGTAAATAAGCTCTGTACCATTTTTGCCATGACATTCTTCATCGTTGAATAAAGGTGGTCCTGCATGTTGGCAAGAATTTGTCCCATATGATCAGTGGGGGAGAAGTCTTTATGTTAGCAGAGTTAGTATATTTAAGTAGCATTAATTGCGTTTGGAAGCGGAGGATTTGAGTTGGGTCGAGTGACTAAATTATCGGCAATTGTGGCATTGTCTTTGAAAGGGTCTAGATTTTTTGTCTCAACCTGACAGGTGGCCTGGATGCTATAAATATTTTTTTCATCCTTCGGAAGGAGGATTCAATAAGTTAGAGGGACTCCTTCTGCTCTTTCTTCTGCTTTCTGAAGTGCTAGCTGCTTCAGCATTAGAGGGAGAGGCCATCTCTGAAGTGTGGAGGAAGTGGATTAGTTTTTGAAAGAATTGTCACTTATTTTTTTTAACTAGCTCATCATCCTTCTTGGCTAACTTTTCGTTGAAGCAACGTTGCCTAGCCAGGTCATATTGAGGTTTTTTCAAGCTTTTCTAAGAGTCTATATAGTTTTTCATTGATTTGACACGGAACGTCAAAATTATTACTAACCTCTCTCTAATCGAGCAACACCCCTTAATGATGGCGACTACTTTCTTAATTTACACAAGCAAATACACAAGCCTCCGGCCAACCCAGGAGATGGGTTTCTTGTAGAAAAATCCTAATTTATTATTATATACAAAATAAATACATATAAAACACTTTAAAACACAATCACAGTACCGTCACTGACGGACGTTTTCGCTGTTCGATTGCTAGACTCGAACTCTGATTCACTAAATTCGTCTTACAATTTATACCAAATAATTTTTTGCATTTTTTGCCCACGTAGGGTGCTCTAATTTTGCATCGTAAACTTAGATATACTATATATTAAAACTTTTAGGCCTTTTTTACATTTACATAGATTTCAAATTATATTCATATGATTTCCCACCAATAAACGATACACCAAAATAAATGATTTCATCTTTAAAAAAGTTTTATGAAAATCAACAATTTTTTTATCACATAACATTACATTATGCAGGCACCTGATTCACGTAAACCAACAATAAGCTGACAAATGACCGATATGCTTGTGAAAAACAAACATCTCGATAAATGACCTGTTCACCATAACCCACCATCAATTCTGTTTTGTCATCGGTGCTGAAAATGAATTCACATTTTGAATCTTATACTTATATCTCATATCTATTCCATTCAATATTTCCTGTCTGAAACCAGATGCTATTTTCCGATATTTCTATAGGACGAGCCAAATAATAAATGACGTCATGCGGATACTATTCTCACCTCGATCAGGTTGACGGATTTTGCTGACCTCACCATAATCTAACGTCTGAAAAATAGATTTGCAGAGGCGATGTCACCTTAGAACAGCATTTCTGGTTATAAAATAGTGTTTTCGCAACAGTCCAGAATGTTGTTAATATTAATGCATGTACGGGGGAATATATGTATTACGGAATGCCTTTGGATACCCTGTAGACCTATCTTTCGAATGAAACATATACTCAGACGTGACAAACGTGACATATCCTTTTTCGTATTGCTAGACAACAGAGGTGCTGCTAGTCAACGTAGCAATCTACACGTCTGCAAAATAATATCGATACGTTTCACATGGTTTCAGCTAGTACGGTGGCCATTGTCACATCAAAGTGATTTTGTCGCTTTAGCAGGTACATGATTAATGATGCGAATGGTCTCGAATGGAATAGAGCAAACACGAAAATATGTAGAGAAAGAGTGGCTTGCTACTACTAGTTTGGATGAGTTTAGCTGACTGGAGTGAGGATTACAAGAATAGATGGATTTATTATCGTGCGGTTATACATTGCTACATGGTACGATGTAAAGAGTTTTGTGCAATAATGTCGGGCCGGATAAGAATTTGTGAATTTCATGTCACTCAAACAGTAAATAGAATGATTGATATGCAACGTGCATATGAACTTAATATTGTGTTGAATAATTTTGTGAACGATTGGAGAGATTGACACTAAGATAAAATGACAACGCTGGTATTAAGATACAATATTTATGAAAAAAGATGGGATAGATATGCAAATTTTTGCTCAAAATCATTCAGGAGAGTATTAGGTCTAGTAAGCTATTTCCTGCAATAAATCTTATGTTGAAAATAAGTTTCCACCCATTTACAACCACTAAAGTTACCACTGACCTAAAAAAACACAGCCACAAAAGTCACCACCTCGGCTTTTCTGTCGATTCAATAGCCTGTTTCTGTATGATATTATACCCAGATCAGGGCTACCTAAATGCATGGATAATTAAGCATTAAGCCTAGCGAACAATATATTTAAAAAATAAAAACGAGATGCGTTTTCATTAGGAGAAAGCAATATTAATTCGATCTACCACATGAACGGCAGCATTGGACGCGTCATAATGGTGCCTAAATATAGTGAAAATTTTAACTGTCAATTTTCGTTAGGTAATTATTTTCTAATCAGAATACTTTTTTTTGTTTAGTTGCTGAATGGTTTGACTAAATTTAATTTATGGTTCCCATAGTCGTTAGACAATTTAGTGAATAGGTGTCTGGTAAGTGTGGTGCAGCTGATTACCACCGCACTAATTTAGTGTTGTAATTGCACACACCATTGCATTCAAGCTGGATTAGTGAAGCTTGAATTGCCGGAAATATGCATGCAGGCGAGTGGCTGGCAATTGAATTCATACCGTTGGTGATCGCAGTAAAAAGCCAATTGTCCGCCAAGACGATTGCTATAGCTGAATTTTTATTTGTCAATCGTCTTTGTACATGATTGAATTAATGAACGGACAGTTGGATTTCAGTCGTCAAGGAACGGATCTGTCAGTTGGTGGCGAAAAGTGGTTGGAGTTGCAGAAATAAAAAAGGGTTCAATTGTGGTGGTTTAATCGCTGAGGAACCATTTTTATTCCAACAGGGAGAATTTAAGAAGTGATCCAAAGTGATGGCACTGCTAAAAAGTAAGAATTTGAAAGTTCTAATTGGAAGTTTTACTTGCGAGTGAATCTCAAGGAATTGAGGATATAGAAAAGCCTAAAATAGTGTTTTTGGGCAAATTAAGAATTGAAAGCTCTGCAAATTTGAAACTTGAATTTGATGTGTGCATTTTGACTGTGAAATACTATTCAGTGCATTGGTATTTCAAACTTGAATTTCAAACTATGTCAAACTATGTTCAAAAGATAGAAAAGTTAGTTCTCAAGGAGGGATTTTTTGCAGCTAAACCAGGCGAAACACTGATGAGGTGAAAACTGCAGTTGATATCTTCGTACGTGACCAAGTGATCGTACAAACATTCAACCAGAAAGCGTTGATCGACGATATCGACGAAGTGACTATCAAAGGGGATGTCTGCGAAGCTATTAAGTTGCAGTTAAACAGTGAAATGTTCGATATGTGTGAAGTTTTAAGTCTGCCCAAGCCTTATCGAATGCTCTTGGTGCTCTGGTGCTTACTCCTGGTGCAAAAAACAAAATGACCGGTCAAAAAATTACAGCAAAGCAGATAGAGGAAATAGAAAAAAGAGAATTAGAGAGGATAGAGAAATGTAATAGCGGGGCAAAATGCAACCGACTGTAAAAATAAGCCGAGCTGTATGCTCTGCAGAGAAGATATTTTTGAAGACACTAGACATGCAGATTGCAGCCAAAATGCCTCCTCTTCAGAAAGGCGCTCAGTAATTGATCTGGAAGATTAAAGTGAATAAATTAAATTTAAATCGTAGAGAGAATCATGATTTGGTCCCTCAAGCAGTGAAAACCAAGTAAAACAGTACCTAGTTTTGTGACAAATCTGGGAACCTGGCTATTCGGGTATGTAGGATACAGTGTCAGGACTTATTTATTTATTTGGTGCGTATTCAATTCAATAGGCAAACTGCCCAATTACTGAAAAATAAAAATAATACTGAGTAATAATGTAAATATATAAGTATTTGAAAATAAGTAAAGTAAGAGTTAAATTAAAATAAAGTAAAGCAAAAAAAAGGAAAGTAAATTTAGTAATTAGACAAAATTAAGTGATCTACAATATTGTAATGAAAAAAACTAAGAATAATAATAACGAAATTCCATTGAAACAATAATAGAAAGTAAAATTAATTCGAAACCAATATTTTACAACGAACCATATTTTTAAAGATGACAACAGAATGTGCAAGAGGACCAAGTTGAAGACTACTATGAGTGCGTAAGAGTCGTTAAACAGGAGATTAGAAGAAGGTATCAGTACGAACATGATGATGATGATAGCCTGAAGTGGGTCCAGAGAGACCCTAGCACTGCGACCTCCTGGGTCTATTGTGCCTCCTCTGCATTATGTCCCATAGGATGTCCAGGCTTCTAATGAATCTGGATATGTTCCTTGACGGGACATTTGTGATGTCCCTGATGGGAGGAAAAGCAGAGCCAAGTAGCTCGAATCTTCTTCTCGCTAGTGTTGGACAGACTATGAGCAGATTTTCTACACACTCTGTCGTTTCCCAATAGTATCTGCAGCGGTCGTCCTGCCCCTCACCTATCCTGTGGAGGTACTTTTTGCATGGAAGGTGGCCTGTCAATGCTCCGCATAGGGGTCTTATGCAACTTTTGCAGAGAGCCACTGCTTCTTTTGCTCATTTGTTATCGAAGCCAAGGTATTTTTTTGAGTGTTTTAAACCCTCAATATTAAGCCAGTAGTCTTCGATCTTTTTCTTGCTCCATACTTTAATTTCTTTTTTCGTATCTGCCTTTGCAAAACCCCAGTACAGAGAAGGACCTATGAAGGGCATTTTTGCTCCTTTTTTGGCTCTGGTATCAGCTTTATCGTTTCCTCGGTTCCCCTCATGGCCGGCGATCCATATCAACTCGAGGCTATTCCGTGCCCCTATTTCTTTAAGGGCCTCTCTCGCCTCTAGGAATATAGCCGAATTTATTTGATCGCGATTTATAATCATGAGAGCCGCTTGACTATCTGACAGGATCTTAATTCTGATCCTTTTAGTGTTCCTTTTTTTTATTGTTTGTGAGGCTCTTAGTATCGCAGATAGTTCTGCTTGATAGATCGTGGCCTCCTTTGGGAGAGCGAAATGCATTTTGCACATGGGACATACGATCCCTGCTTCTACTCCACAATCCATCTTTGAATCATCCGTATACAACATTTGCGACCCTTTGTACGAGGGAGGTGGTCCATCCTTCCATTTGTCACTTGATGGAATTGTGATCTTGAACCTCTTCTCGAATGCTGCCCCAGTTTTTATTTAGTCGCTGAGGTTTAACATTTCCATTATGGGCCTGACGATGCTGACGGGCCAGGATTTTTAGGTGGTCTTTAAGGTCCCCTGATTTATACCTGTAGGCCTGTTGTAGGCTAACGGCTTGTTTCGCTGCTTCCTCCTGAATTTTGAGCTGTAGCGGTTAAAAGTTTAGAAGGGCCTCCATTCCTGTTGTTGGGGTGGAGCTCATTGCTCCTGTAATCAGCAGGCAGGCCATCCTTTGAAGCTTGTTGTGCCTATTAATAACAGTTTTTTGTATGGTTTTCTTCCACCACACTGCAGCTCCATATAGGAGGATAGGTCTCACCATTTGTTTTTATGCCCATAGGGTCTGCCTTGGAGATAGTCCCCAATTGCGTCCACGCATTTGTTTTGTCACCCAAAGTGCCTTAGTGGCGATCATTTTCGTTTTGTTTAGATGATTGTCCCAGGTGAGTTTCCTATCTAGGTGTATTGCTAGATATTTTACCTCTTCCTGCAGACATACGACTGTGCCCTTAATATTTAGGGTTCCTATTTCGATTTTTCTTTTTCTGGTGAATGGTATTATGCTAGTTTTCTGACGATTAATAGATAGACCCTCACCATTTGGTTGCTTCATTTAAGGCTTCTTGCATTCTGGATCTCACGGTATCCATGTGTGAGCATCTTATTATTATCGTGATGTCATCAGCGTAGCCGAAAGCAGTTAGGCCCTTACAATTGAGGGTCACGAGAAGGTCATTAACTAGTAGGGACCATAGCAGGGGGGATAATACCCCTCCCTGTGGACATTCCCTCCTAGTGTCCGCCCTTAGCTTCGCCTCCCCCAGCTCCGCAAACACTCTTCGATTCCTTAGTATTTTGCTTGCCCATTTCACTACTTCTTGAGGAGCATCCCTCCTCTGGAGAGCGACGTATAGCGAGTCATGTCTTCCATTGTCAAAGGCTCTTTCTATGTCCATGAAGGCACATAGTGCGACTTCCTTGCACACAAATGCCTTTTCTATTATTTGCATCAGCTTATGTGTAGCTGATATTGTTGATTTGCCCTTTTGGTAGGCAAATCGAAATTTGTGAAGTGGCATCTTTGTCAAAAGATCATTCCTTATGTATAGGTCAATCAGTTTTTCCATGGTCTGGATTATAAAAATGTGAGGCTTATTGGCCTGTATGATTTTGGCAGGTCGGCCGGTTTGTTGTCACCTTTAGGGATGAACACAACCCGCGCCAGTCTCCACAATTTTGGTATATAGCTGAGTTGTAAGCTCGCTCTAAATATGTGTACCAGAATGGTTTTTAGTTTTCCACGAACATACATTACTGCAAACACAATGGAGGATCTGATTAACCTTACGGGTTGCCGCACTATGAACAAAGATGCTAAAGAGGAAGATAGGTAGAAAATACAGAAAACAAAATTGACATTTCGTTCATCAGCCAAAGCCCAATCACCAAGTGTTGGCCTAGTGAGTATTATACGAATAGTGGTCATCAGCTTATAATGCTTATAATGCTCACCTATCACAACGACAAAAGTAAATGAAATTCAATGTAAAACCATGTCCTTCGATCAACATACTGTTGTGAGCTCCTACTCCTAAATGCAAAACAAATGGCAAGCGATCTCGGGCAGATGATGAAAGAAGCATGTGTGATAACAAGGTGAACTGTCTTATTGGTGGAATGAAAATATTAGCTAAATACGATTGAAATGATTACAAGCTCGACGGAAAGTACATCGACAAAGAGGAAGACCTGAGTTCGATGAACTTTTCAATGGGCCTTTCCACACCCGTATTCTTGATGCAGTCCTCAAACCGATTTTTTGGGCAGGAGGCAAAAGAATCAAGGGGAATTCTCTACACTTCGGAGAGAAATTTGCATCACGTTTGAAACTTATTCATCGGGCTGCAACTCACTAACACAACTAAAGACATATTTCTCTGGTCAGGAATTTTTCATGAAACGCTCAAATCGAAATGAAAATACGAGAACACGCACACATTCATATTAGAGATGGGTAACACGTGAGTGAAGCAATCGCGGTGAAGCAATCACTAGCCCCCAACACGTGTGTCGACACACTCTATACTGAGCGAGCTGCTTCACAGGTGAAGCAATCACTACAGTATGAGCGAGCTGAGCGTTTGGTGAAGCAATCACTTGCGCTCAAAAAATGTGTCGGCGACACGTTTGTGTACACACAGTAGAGCTAGAGATGAACAGCACATGAACGAGGCAATCAGTTGATGTGATTATGAGTTTGTTTATAGCTCGACAGTTTTGCACAGGAGCGAGTCAATCGTTACACATAAGCAATCATTTGCGCGAAGATTTCCGTGCCGCGGAGCCTTTCACGGATCTCGTCGGAGTTGAGCGTTTGGTGAAGCAATCACTAGCCTCAACACGTGTGTTGGCCGACACGTTTGTGTACACACAGTAGAGCTAGAGATGAGCAGCACAAGAACGAGTCAATCAGTTGATGTGATTAGGAGCTTGTTTATGAGCTCGACACTTTTCAAGCAAGTCAATCGGTGCCGCGATATGAATTTCGTAAAGGCTGTAGGTAATGCCGTACAGTGCAAGCATGCCGTGGTTGGTTGTGATGATCGAAACTGACCGTCGCGGAAGAACATATGTGCACTTTATATGTGCGTATGATGAAGATTTTGATTGAAACTTTCTTCCTGTAGACTTTCTCAATTTTTTTGTGATTGGATGCAGTGAGATTATCTCAGGAATGCGATGTCCGATCGAAATGAAATTTGTTAAGGATATTGATGAAGTATAAGAGGTATAGATATTGGATAGGGATATTCGAGCAAATTTTCAGAAACAATTATATTTTGATGAAGAAAAAAACCTCAAAATACGAGAATGTGCGAAATGAAAATGGTTGGGTATGCCCGCTTTTTTTGGATGGTTATCGCTGTGATTATTTGTTATATCTGTGAGTTGAAGTGGATTTATAATTCAAATAAAAAAGTTTTTGATTTTCATTAGCTCTTGAAGTGTATATTGAAATCAGTGTACATTTCACACAATTCGATGCAGTGAAGTTCAGTGTATTTAGATAAGATACTTGTGAAAATTTGTTTCTAATTGATCATTAGTCTATAAATTCATTTACCATTGATAAATTTAAAATGATAAACTTTTCAATTATATACCGTTCCGGAAAAAGTTTCTATGAGTGATTTTTTCTTCGCTGAGGTAACGTTTTAGAATAATGTGAGTGGGGAGTACTTCAAAGAAAGCAACTATTTTCCACATTTATGTTGTAGGAAATGCGGCCATAAAATGTTCATGTGATTAGCATCATATAAATATAACAAGTAACAATGTTTATTGTTCACAAATTTTGAATTTAGTCATAGTTAGGTTATAATTAGAGATTAAGCGCATATACTGGAACAGGTATTCTTTTGGGACAATCAGTACTTAGTATGAAATTCAAATATACTATGTTCGAGTGTTTTCGTATTTGCGAGTATTTGCGTACTTGCAAGTATTTTATTCAAATATTCAAAAAGTTTCTAGGGCAAAGATAGCTGAAATCGAACAAAATCGGCCAATTTTGGGTGGGAGTGGTTTGGGACATAACGGGCCAAGATCTATTTCTGCGATACAAAAATTTCAGTTTTGTAGGGGAATAAGGGGTTTTTTGGCCATAGTTTGGCAAAAACTGCCTTTACGGCACTTTCGATGATTGAAAATGGTCGGAGAGTACAATAGTGATATTTTAAGGGCGAGAAAAAATTTTAATAGGGGAAATTGGGTGAAAACGTTCTTTTTTACCAAAATTATTTTTTTGGTCTAGCATGAATTCGGGGACCTTTCTGAGTTGTTTCGGGTCAAATTTTCATACAAGTCTGTGAAAAAGCGGCCTAGTTTCGAAGATACGGCAAAATGAAATCCGCCGGAAAACCGTCTGGAAAAACTGAAAGTAGCACTTAAAGTGCTAAGGAGGAAAAGGTTGAGATCCTTTTTGGTTCGCCAGTTGGCTTATCGGGCTGTGCTGAGGCTCTCCTCGTGACTGCAGGTCGCCACGAGGGTGTCTCCAACCCTACCGGGGTTGTAAAATTTACGAGACCGCGGGAGTTAAGATGCCCCTGGATTCATATCCAGCCTTACCGAAGAGGTTGGCCACCTAGTGGGTGCATGTTTAATAGGCGAAACATTTTGTTTTTATCATTTCTTAATAAAAATGTTCGTTTAACTTCATGCTTCAGTGAGGCGAAGTGGAAAACCGGCTGTTTTAGATTAGCCAAAAAAAGTTTGGTATCAGAGATCGATCGATAAAAAGCCATATAGATGGCAACAGGATTAGTTTGTTCTATCTTAGTAAATTTTTTGACTTTGGTAATTTGAACGAATACAGGAGATGTTTTGTGCATATAATAAAATGAAAATCAAATTAAATTGATTGAATTTCATCGTTTTTCTTTAGGCGAAAAGATTTGCCAAATAAATGGCCGACCATTGGAAAGTTACGGACAAGCTGCGCGGACTAATAACTCAGTATCCTTTGAAGATTATCTTGTACCATCACCATTCTGGCTTGGGAACCTTGTGTTTGGAGGGTGGGGGAGGGCATATCATACCTTTTCATTACATCAATGCAAATCGTATGTATAGTATATATAGCATACTTCAACAAATACTTGCTAGTATTTTTGGAACATGTATTTTTTTGTACTTGTACTAGTTATACCTAGTATGTGAAAATCCTAGTAAAAATCTTTTTAAAATGTTCAAAACAAAAAAAAAAGACACTTATTAAAATAAATACTGGGAAATTTTCTGTGCGTTTAACTTTCTTTGTCGCCTTTTCATGGCCATGTATAAGTGGTAAATAGAAAAAATACTAATCATATGTATAATCCTTTTTCATAACTACATTTTGCATCAATCAAAAACGAATTGACACAATTGATTGACTCACACTGATTGACTCATCCAAATGAGTGAGTCGAAGTGTGTCGACACACTAAACTGAGTCGTTTTTCCCATCTCTAATTCATATGCATAATCGGTATATGAGCGGTTCCATTGTTGCTGTAAATCAAGTGTGGAAATGGTGATTATTGTCTAACCGGTTTGCGGACTGCATCAAGAATACTAGTGTCGAAAGGCCCAATGATATCAAAAATTTCTGCCACATCTTAAAAACTACTATCAAAATCTCCAAAAAGGAGAGTGTGAGCTGTCTATATAGAAAATTGATATCAGCCGGCGGAGCTCTGCGCATAGAAAGTTTGTGACAAAATTAAGGAGAGATAGACCACCCCAGATAACTTACCCAAGTATGTTGCGTAACATTGACGCCTTTTTCACTTAACTCAATGCTAACTGCATTCGACAACATAACTTCAGTTACGGCCGAGGAAAGAGCAGTGCTTGTGGAGGGCGAGCGTAAAAAAGCTGAAAAGTTAGAGTTAAAGATATTTCCAACATTGCTCTTGAAGAAGCAATAAAAACAGACTGGAGATATTCGTCAAAGTCTTTTAGAAATTCCTGGATGGCAAAATATTCCAAAGGCAATGGAAGCAGCAAAGACTCCTGCTTATACCAAAAAGCGGCAAATCTCCTAGCGGACAAACATCTTACAGCTCAATATGTGTACTGGACACGATGGATAAGATTTTAGAGTGCAGCGTTTATGAAAGACTACTTTCAGCTGTGAATCGAAAGAGTTACCACCCTGACCACCCATAAGAATTTAGAAAATTGGCAGCTAAAGAAGTTGTTATAATTGCATCTGACGCCATCGCAGGCAAGAGATAGAGATAGGATGCAAAAGACATTGTAATATGGTTACACTTGATATTCGAAATGCTCCCAAATCGGCCACCTGGGAGCACATCCAAAATGCTCTTCGAAGGATGGAGACACAAGTTACATTCGAAATATAATAGCGAGCTATTTTAGAGATAAGAAGCTACAATTCACATATACATCTAGTTTGATATGCGTACATATGATGTCACCGGCAGTGCCCCAGGGCTCGATACTGGGTCCACTATTGTGACTGATCATATACGACGAATTTCTTAGGTTGCCTAGTCTATGTAGGTGTATTATTATTGGATTCGCTAATAACGTAGCTATTGTCAACGTGGCAGTCAGAAAATGAGTAATATTGCTATTGATCAGGTGAGGCAGCTTATCTTACCTTCGCTGAGCATAAAACGGAGGTTCTAATTATTGCTAGTCGGAAGCAAGTCGATTTAATGGAAGTTCGGGGTGGATTTTAAGTCAGCGACTTGATATCGTTAATAAAGTGCCTGGGGATTATTCTCGGCGCCAACTGAACTCCAAAAACCACATTATGTCAGTACAAAAGCAGCAAAGTTTCAATCAACAGTTGCTAAGATTTCGCCCAATATTCGAGGCCCGAAACAAACTACACGCAAAATGCTGGTTGCGGTCGTCAACAACGTAGGTCTTTATGCACCTTCAGTGAATTATCTTACTTCAATCTGCAGGCTCAACGTATCACAGACCAAACCGTTTCTGCGAACACTGCCAGCGTTTTGACGGAAATGATATTCATCGACATTTTAGCGGACTAAAAAATGCGGATCTGATGGAAGGTTCAACAATCTGACGCCAGAAAACATGGTTAAGAAGGAAGAGCGACAGATCTCAGTTAATGAATCGCAGGATCGCTGCTGTGCTTCGGAAAAAGGAAGTTGGGCTCATAGCCCAATTTTGAACATAATATCCTACTTAGAGAAGAAACATGGCGAAATGAAGTACTATTTGTCTCAATTTTTTATTGAGCATGGTCGTTTTCGCGAATATCCCCACAAATTTGTGCATAGCGATTCACCAACCAGTCCTAATTTCCCAAGCTAGATTGAGAATGTAAAGTACGCAGTATTTTACACTTTACTTTATTGCTTTAATTTTTTACTTTATTGCGTGCGAAGTAGTGCAGTATATGATGCAATTGGCGGAAAACTGGAATCGAATGACAGCTCAGAAATGGTTCAGATAATCAAAAATGAAAAGTCCATCTAGTTATGCAATTTTTAACGGCTAACATAAACATGAAATTTCTTGAAGTGAAAGTTCGAAATTGTATCCTCAAATGACTTCCTCACGTTGTTAAAAAAATATGTACTAATTGTAGGAGAAAACATGAGCAATGACAGAGGTTAAATGAACTGCACTGACAAATCATTGATTCAATGCGAATTGAATATTGAAGTACTTTTTGCAGCAGTTCGCGCACTTCTTTCATAAATACTCGTACTTGAAATTCCCCTTTTTTGGTTCCTTTTTTCAGATGTCATTTATTACTAGTTCTTTTTGGAAACAATTACACACAACTTTTCCAACAATGCCTTTCATTTAAAGAGTTCGGTAACCATTTAAGAGACTTACACTTAAATGGTTACCGAAAGCGCATAACATGAAGTCCCTAGCTGCTTTCCAGGATCTAACAACAACAGAAAACAAAGGTAAATCAGCAAAAAATCTACAAAACATAAATCCTTAACTGATTATTTGCCTCGTTAAGAGGTCAAAAACTTTTCCAACAAAAAAGAAGAAATTACTTGCCCTCCGTGAACATCAACAAGAAAACACATCAGCACTTCCCAACTCAGGCTGAACTTTAATGAAGGATTGAGCGAGTTCGTCCCAATACCAGAAAGTAACATCGAGAAAAAAAAACACAAAACTAAAAGCAAACAGATAAAGTACGTGCTATTTTTCATTCTTCTCGTGAAATCAGTCAGTAGTAGCATTGGTGTGGATTAAAGGTTGTGAAAATCGAGTGCCCAGTACGTAATACGATTTGTTTGTGACGCCTTCATGCAGAAGAACAACAACTTGCGACATTTGTTTTACAAGTGACAAAGTTCCGTTGGGACTCGGAAGGTTTTGTTTGTGCCAGCGAGAAGCGAAGTTTTGTAACTAGGCAAATTTTTGCTGGTTGAAAGCTTGGCCGAAGGATCATCAGTGACATGATTCAGTCAATTGATACGAAAAGGAAAGACATATGGGTGCAAAGTGATGGTAGTGTGTTGTGTTGTACTGTGAGTTTCCCGAAAGGCAAGGATAATAATAACGTGATGGGGTGGCAAACTGTATTTTGTTACAATTTGATTGATTACACTTTTCGATGTGAACGAAAGTTTTGCACGGTCGTAGAGTTGAGTTTATTGTGTCATGGTGGCTGACGACGATAATGATGATAATGTTGTTCGACTGCGAGGACTATGTTTGTGGGAGCTTAAAGTGGATTATGTACTTAGTGGCTGTTTGAATAAGATTTTGAAGTTTTGATGATTGGTGACAGTATTCACTCTCGTTGATAAAGCTGTAGGCATTTTTCGATGATGTATGATATTTGAATGTAAAAATATTTTAATATTTATAGGGAGGATAAAGTTGGTTCTAGTTTAAATTAAATATACAAAAACAGTTAAAAAAAATATTGCATTTAATACCTAACATTTTTTAGACAAAAAATATATACTAAGCTTTTTGACACAAAACATTCTGTTGGGAGCAGATTTTCATTGGTATATGGTTCAAAATATTCTATATAACTCCTTTGTTATATATTCGTAAATTATTGACATTCGTCGGAAATTAAGTTCAACCAAATTTCATTAAGTTTCTGGTGCTTTTTGATTACTGTTTATTGCAATTTGCTACTTTCTTTGAAAAAATTTACTACACTGTTACGACTATTATTAGTCTATGTGCTTATAAGTCTTTGACATTATAAAAATACATGCTTTGTTCCATTGTTTTTTTCTATTTTAAACAATGATTTTCCACTTCTGTTTTATTTCAAGAGTTGGTCAGATCAAATTATATATAAGGGTGTTTGGTACTAAATGAACACTATTTTAAGGAGGCGTTTTTTGACATATTTTGAGTAAAAAATCGTTCTACAGGATGGTCCAGATTTCAAAACGTACGGAGTTACAGGGTGTTCAAACAAACTTGTTCGGACCGGTACCCTGACTCACGTGAACCGTTATATCTTGATAACTAATTATCACAACTCAAAGTTTTATACCACGCTTATTAGACAAATAAATTACCTTTTATTTAATGTATTGCACTTGATTGCAGTTGGACCGAGTTTTGAGATATTTTCTTCCAAACACAAAATTTTTTAATTTTAACCCCGAAAATTCTGTGTTCCAGGTCGTTTTCCTTAGAAAACCTCATTATAATGTGCCACTTTCATTTAAATATTTTGATAAGCCATATTACTGGCTACAAAAGTTGCATACATTTTAATGGCTTAGATTCTACCATTTCGCAAGTATTGAGCGAAAATTAATATCGCTTAAAAACTAAATATGTCATAAAACGGTCCTCCGGTCCTTAATATGCTAGTCGTACTAAAGTAATTTAGTACCCATTCATTGCTATTTAAAGTATCAATAAACTTAACTATATTTTAATTAGTTTCAACATAATTGATGCACCTACCTAGATGTGACAGGGAAAAGCATGTCCAGTTCTTCGCCTTTATTAGTGGGATACTTAAAAAATTGAAAACGCATAAAAACAGAACCACTTTCAAATTCTTGTAAGTTTCAGTGCATTACTCGAACAACAAGATCTAAATAAAATTTACGAAAATACATGGAAAATGTCTCGCTACACTAACGAAGAATATGGAGATATTTTGTACGTCTATGGGGAGTGCCGGGGAAATTCAGCAGCGGCGCAATCTTTGTATCATTAGAGATACCCCCATTGACGGATTCCTGGAAGGAGAGTGTTTCAACAACTTTACGCAAGGATTCGGGAAACGGGTTACGTCAGAACGGGCCGAGTAAACGCAAATCCTACAACTGCAACCGCTGTACGGACCGAAGAAGAAATATTGCATGCAGTGGAATCTGACCCATCAACCAGTATTCAACGCTTAGCGTTACGGTTTAACGTGTCTAGCTGGAAAGTTTGGAGTATTTTGAAAGCAGCCCGTCTACATCCTTACCATCACACACCAGTTCAGGAGCTCCTACCCATCGATTTGCCCAAAAGGATGGAATTCTGCAATTGGCTCCTTGAGAGACAATTAGACGACGAAAATTTTGTCAACAGCATTCTTTGGACGCATGAGTCTTTATTTACGAGGGACGGTATCACAAACATCCACAATTTACACACGTGGGCTGAGAACAATCCAAACACTGCAAGAACGTCATCATTTCAGCATAGATTCAGCGTAAATTTATGGGCAGGAGTGATTGGCAATAATTTGATTGGGCCTTTTAGGCTCCCGCCTACCCTAAATAATACCAGCTACTTGCATTTTTTAACACATGATCTGCAGGACTTATTGGAAGATATTCCTCTGCAACGATTGGTTTCCATGTTTTACCAACACGATGGTGCTCCAGCTCATTACGGCCGACCAGTCATAGATTGGTTGAATTCCAACTATCCCAATCGCTGGATCGGTAGAAATGGACGAGTACACTGGCCTGCGAGGTCTCCTGATCTGACTGTAATGGATTTTTTTGTATGAGGACGGATGAAAGACCTTGTGTACGCAATGGAAGTATCCACTTTAGAAGAACTAAATACCAGGATCGATGATGCTGCAACAGAAGTGAGGCAACAGCTGAGAGACATGAATATGAAAAGAACGCTTGCCAAATGAGCTTTGACATGTATTCAAAATGAAGGTGGCAATTTTGAACACTAACTGTAGATTAAAAATTTTGAAATAAAGCATAAAAACTATCAATAAATACTTTCAGTTCAAGAAAAAAGTGTAGATCGACAACGAGGGCCATTTTATGGCATATTTAATTTTTCAGCATTATTCATTTTCGCTTAATACTTGTGAAATGGTAGAATCTAAGTCATTGAAATGTATGCAACTTTTGTAGCCAGTAATATGGCTTATCAAAATATTTAAATGAAAGTGGCACATTATAATGAGGTTTTCTAAGGAAAACGACCTGGAACACAGAATTTTCGGGGTTAAAATTAAAAAATTTTGTGTTTCGAAGAAAATATCTCAAAACTCGGTCCAACTGCAATCAAGTGCAATACATTAAATAAAAGGTAATTTATTTGTCTAATAAACGCGGTGTAAAACTTTGAGTTGTGATAATTAGTTTTCAAGATATAACGATTCAAGTGAGTCAGGGTACCGGTCCGAACAAGTTTTTTTGAACACCCTGTAACTCCGTGGGTTTTGAAATCCGGACCATCCTGTAGAACGATTTTTTACTCAAAATGTGTCAAAGAACGCCTCCTTAAAATAGTGTTCATTTAGTACCAAACACCCTTATACTGACTTTAATTTTTCAGTTTATTTTTAGTTTCAGTCTGGATACTTATTTTCTTCGTTTTTTAGTGGTCGAAGGAATAAAGAAGAGCCAAAATGGAAACAAGTAATATCTCAATTTCATTCGACACCACACTATTTTAACATTTTAGAAATGATGATAAAGAAAATAAAAGGAAGTAGAAACAATCAGAGGATTCTAATTTTTATGAGCTAATTTTTATATACATATCCCTAATTTTCACGAAGACTGCAAAAATAAAATTGAATAATTTTATCTTTTTCTCACATTTGATTCGTGTTGTTTTCAACTAATTAATATGGCATCGACAGCTCTTTCAAAAATATTATGATTTAAGCCTAAAAAATTACTTCAGGCATTTTTTTATCGTTAACTCAGGCTCGAATATTTTATACAAATTCAAAATTATTTTTAAAATTTGAAATCATGATCTAATTTGGAATTAATTACGATCTCTGCGATGAATTTCCGAAACCTTAATTTTTTCTAATTTATTTTAAATAGAAATTTTCAAAATTTTCAATTTTAATCATCCCACAAAAACAATTTCACTTTATTTGTAAGTTAGAAATTTCACACTGACACAGGAAAATTAAAATAATGTTTCTATTTTTTACTAATGTTCGAAGCACATTTGTATTGAAATCACTTCAAAAATTCAAAAAATCATCAAAAAATTTCAATGAAAAGATCTCAGGGACGCGCCATCCGATTGAAGTGAAATTTTCAGGATACATTGATGTATGTGCAGAATATTTTCAAGTTTCACAAAAAGTTTAAAATCTTTAACCCTTTGGTGCCAGCGGCCATTTTAGTGATATTATAAATATACCTATTATTCTGTCAACAAATAATTTTTGCAAAAAAAAGTTTACGGAATGAATTTCAAACGGGTTCTTAAAGTAAATATGGTAATATTTTTGAAATGTTTAACTCTATGTGTACGCTAGTCGCCTAAAATGAGATTGGGAAAATGTGAAAATGTTTGAATTGGGATAACTTTTGACCAGATTATCAGACCATTATGAAACTTAAAGGACATATTGATATTACTAAGTCGTACACTGTTGCTACGAACGTGTTGGCAACCATGCAACTACGGGAGGCATTGAAAGTAAAAACCTTCAAACCATCGACTCTAATGCAATTTTTTCGTCATTTACAGTGAAAACCCGCTCACATAGAAATTTTGTGCTTTGCATTTACAACTAAAGCGAAACTTTTGAAATTTCACATTGGACAAGAACGGTAACTCTCCTCCAATTTACCTATATTTCAACCATCAGAAACTTCTGTTCACGGAAACTCACGACCTTATTTTCAGATACATCTGGAATTCACAGAATGTATTGGTATTAGGTAGGACCAGGTCTGATAGAAGCGATTTGGGAATGCGGGCAACTCTGTGCCAGTGGCACCATTTTGAAAAATTATATAAAATAAAAACTGATTTTTGTCTTATGAATTCTGATTCAGTTACCAGATTTTCATGAAATTGACGCAGTAGCTGAACCTAACTTTAATCGATCTCTATAATGTTTGGTAGGAATTCGGTTGAAAAATTAGGTTGGTGCTGCCAGCTATGGTAATTTTGATTTCTTGGGTTTTGAAAATTCACTCAGGAAAATAAAGCTTTTTGCCCTATAGCTTCCAGTGCAGTCATGAAATCAAAACGAATTTCATATGATAAATGGAACTTATTATAGGGATTATTCAGAAGGAATCTGGTTAAAAAGCCCTGATAGAATTGTCAGCTATTGTTGGTTTTGTATTTATTTGCAATATCTTTTATCGTAAATTTTTTCAAACGGTAATGATCTTGTAGTGACAATAAACAACAAATATTGAGTTTTCGAAAATTTGAGAACTTGTGCGACTGGTAGCCCTTAATTTCTTTGCACCCCTATAACTTCCAATGCAGCCTTCGGATCAAAACGAAGTTCGCAGGCTAGGTTGATTTCAATATGTGAGCCAGGTGTGATATATTTTTGGCTTTGATGCTGCCGAAGGGTTGCTAGCGCTAGACGTTTTTAGTTATTTGCTCATCAACATTTCTCACCCTTACATTAAGTATTCATATCGCGAACATTTACTTTGAAAATTAGTTACCAATGTTTACATTTTCTAAGTTCTAGAAATTATTCGGTCCCATATATTTTTCGTTTTTTGACCCTAAACATCATTCTACCCCTGTGACTTTCGACGATATCATCGGATAAAATCGAGATCGATAGAGTTATTTGATAGAGTTATGTTATGATATGCTGCTTTCAAAGTGTCCTAAATCTTGAAATTCATGTAAGTGGTATTCCTGAAATCCTTTCAACCCTATGAGTCTATATCATTGTTAAGATCAAAATTGTTTTGCTTTCGAAACAGTTTCAAGCACGTGTGGTAGAATATGCACTCAAAATCTGCACGATTCTTCTATTATTTATCGCACATTAGTATTTCTAGCGGTTCAGCTACACTAGAGTTTTTTCTTTCATTTCCTTTCATTTTCACCCACAGTGGGCGCATTAAAATATTTGATGGTAAATGTTTTCCATTTCTTGATTTCGTGCCAGTTTCTTCTGTGAAAAGAATATTCACAACCAGAAAAGCAATATCTTTGAACTTGCGAAATATATGGTATAAGTCTTGATGATGGCTAAGTGTACATAATTGGTTTTTGTGATTATACTCAAATATTAAATTCTTGTTTTTTTCTTTAAGGGAGCTAAAGAACATATAAAAAAACTGACTGAAGAAGCAATTTGAATGAAGGATTTTAAATTTACTTGAAGGAAGGATTTAAAATTGAATGTTTGTGATTTTAAGTGGGATGTGTTTGACAAAAATGTTACAAATGGATAAAACAAAAAAACAACAGCCAAGCTCATGATATAAAATAATATAAAACGTGTTTTACGGTCCAACATTTGATAAATTTCAAGTTTCAAATTTCGGTGTACTCTAACGCGCATCACACTGATTGGGGCAGTAAGGACATGAGCTGAAAAGATGATTCTCTACTCAGCGTTATTATCAATTATAATCTAGTCTTAGTAAATAGGAGGACCCTCATTAGAAAATCACATCGCAAAAACAACCATCCTGGAACATCCATCACTCTTTGATCATGGATACATTGGATACTACGAGTACATAAACAACGTGCTTATGTTAGTGCAATGGACGGGAAAACAAATAATAAGAAAGGTTCACAGAGGCCACCTCAAGAGAAAGTTTTATTTCCGCTTTTGCGAAATCTGGCGACAAATGACTGAGATTTTGAAACAACTTGGAAGTTACGGCACTCATGGTTGGGTCCTGCTCCGATGAAATCGCTTATACTCTTGAGTAAGTTTTCAGATACTCTTGACTAGCTCATGTAGTATGATCTTGGGATGGTTAATGAGTGCGTGCGAAAACGTGAACCTTGGCGTCAGCTCTGATAAAATCGATCTTATACTTTTGACGAGGACATTACAGATTCCTGAAATAAACGTAATCATGTTGGATGGCACAAGATTAACTTTTAAGTCAAACACTAAGCAACCTTACCTAGAAGGTGGAAGGGCAATGAGGGCAGGTAGCGTGATTTATGCCAGCAAGAATATGGGATCTCAGCCCTGCTCTAATGCACTGGATCTACGCGGCAATAGCCACATTTATCCCCCTAATGAATAATAAAAATAATTTAATATCATCAGAAACGGCATTAAAATACTTTCTTACACAAGCAATCGCTTCATCGATTTTTTTTGTAGCAATCATTATAAGAATAATGAAATTTAATAATTTACCTGAACAATATTTAAACACTAATATTCTCATTTCAATTCCACTCTTAATCAAAATAGGCGCTGCACCTTTTCATTTTTGATTTCCGAGAATTATAGACGGAATTTCATGGATACATACAACATAACGCTTTAATACTAATAACCTGACAAAAAATCGCACGAATAATTCTTATTTTTTACAATTTTTATTATAATTTTATAATTATTCCAATTATTACATCAGCAGTAATTGGAGGTATTGGAGGACTATCACAAACTTCAATTCGTAAATTAATAGCTTTCTCTTCTGCCAGATATGGTGGCCGTTCATGTCTATTTATATGAATAAAATTACCTTTTTTGACAAGACAAACCGTTTATAACAGATGCTTTAACCACGACTTCATGGTCTGTGTCAAACATTCTGCTTCATATTCCCACGCTTTATTCAAGAAGAGTGGCTGCAAAAACTGCAGTCGTGCTTAAGGCATCAGGGCTCTTCGTGTTTATATCCTTTGGCAACGTTTCATTGGATCCATTCGATTTGGATTCATTGGCAAGGGGATCGTAAGTTGCACTATCCGTAAGAGACGAATTGAAATGACATAAGCTTTAAGCCACACTGGCCTTAGCATCTACACTGAAGTATCCAATACAGCAGCTAAAGCTGGTGCTGTGGCATATTCTGCAAACCATAATAGAAAAGCCACCCTAGGATCCCTATCATTGTAGAATTTTTGCAGGTGGAGCTCTTTGCAAGACAAAAAACTGCGAAGATGCTACAACAGATGCTAGGATAAAAATTTTCACTGAAGTTTAAGTTTCGGTATAAGTCTTAATTGTTAATACATACTTGCTAGACTTTATTCAGTTCATGTATAGGCTAGGCAACAGTAAAAGAGTGAAAATCTACTGGTTTCTCGATCATGAGAACATTTTTGGAAACGGGAAAGCGGATGCGTTAGTCAGTCATGGCACCAATCTTCCAATAGTTGGATCGAAAGGCACACCAATTTCGATCCAAATAGTAAAGTGCTTGATAGACTCCAGTATGACGGAGGTTGTAGTGTGCAGCTATTGAGCAACTCAGATCTACTAGGTAACCAAAATCTTGTGTGGGACACATCATAGCCCGGACTGACTACAAACAGCTTGTTGGCATTATTACTGACCAGCTTTTTGTAGCAGTGCATGCATTGAAATCACACTCTTAATCTGTGACACCTGTATGCAGTTTCAGGAGTCTGAAGCTTCAGAAACAATTCAGCCTTTCCTGAGTAACTGTCTGGTGCTGGTTAAAACCGGACAGTGCTACTTCGGTGAGCCCTGGTGGACTCGAAGTTGAAGGACACCCTTAAACTCGCAAAAAAGTCTAGGACCTTGGATGGCCTATTAGATTGAGCCTTTATGCTCCAGGTCTTCTTTTTTGGGACCGGTACTGACCCATACGTTTATGCGTAACCAGCGAGAAAAATATAATAGAACCTTAGTTTTTTCAACTATAGCTTCTTCGCTTTCCATTTGCTCTTTGGTAAGCAAGCGAATTGCTTCAGGTACTGAATTCAATATATCTCCGCCTCTTGCACTTAACATCTTACTGCGCGTTTAGCTATCCAGCGCTTTAAGGTGCTTACTTTGCATCTACTGATGACAATACTCGGGTTTATTTTTACCTTACGTAGCTCGCACTTGGTAGGTAAACAAGATGGTTGTATCAAACATTCTTCAAAATTTCAAAAATTTTCCACGTGTTTACGTGCTTAAAGTATTATTTTCCAATTTCGACGCAAAAATGTGTATAGTTTCATGTTTCAAAGCATAAACTGAACTATTTTTCAGAAAATAATTTGAAAATCTGCTAAATAAAGTAGCCAAAAATTTGCAAAGATCTAAAAATATATCTTCTTTCAATGCCAGAAACTGATATGCATTCTATACTGCACAGGTAAATTATCAAGAACCATCCATCTCGTTACTTCCAAAACAATCCTATTCTTCCTTACAATCATTTTTCAATGTCACATTCTTACATTCTTCTTTCAGGCTTTTCTCGTACAAAATACCTATTCAACGTCTCTTCTAAGCAGGAATCAGAACAATATCATGTGACAAGAGAAACAATTTTCCTCGTTTATCTCTTTTGTCCGCATCCCTAACTGTGTCTCTTTCGATGTGTGCCTGCAGTTAAGTACACACTTGATACTGGCGACATCAATTCATCAACCAGAGCCGGTCTTTTCGCTGTTATCCAACTTTCATGTTTCCTATAATTTTCCTTTCTCATTTCATTTTTTACATTGTCAACGCAAAAGCGATTCTTTGTCGCACAGAGTTTTTTTTTGTCAGTTTAAACGTGAGCTTAAGGATACATCCGTATCCATAGATGCAAGTGTACATTTGCAATGATAGAATTGTATGCTGACTTTTCCTGGCTTGCGTTCCGTTTCGACTGTCGTTCAAACAATTTCACGGGAATTCGTCAAGATGCTTTGACTATGTGGAATGGAATGCCAACGAGGATGAAGGAAGTTGCTGTCGAAAAAGGGACAAAATAATGATTATGATTTTGAGTCCCAGGATATTTTTTTGAATTTGATATTTGATGTGAAACGAAGCATATGCGAGTGGAATAGAAAGAAATTTTTAATGTGACATTATTGAATTTCAGGTGTAGCTTTTGAGGAAGCAGATATCCTTTCGGGAGATCAAGGAGCTTTGTTGAAATGTTGAAGCAAGACCAAGCTTGAGAGTCACGTAGTATTGACGTGCTTTGGGAATAGACGGAGAAAATGTTTTCTCTGGAGTGACAGCTTGAAATCGAGGAGTTTACTTATGAATGGATCTCCGCTTTTAGATCATTGAAAAATTGAGCCATTGTATTATAGTGTTTTTTCTAGTAGCTTAATCAATTATTTCAATAAAACTTTGAATTTGTTTCACATCGAAGTTGTTGTGTTTGAACAACGTATTTGAACAAAAGTTAGTTTAATCCCTAAATCATGTTAGCTGCGTATTGAATGTTTGGTAATAGCTGCTGATATTGCGTTTATAACTTTTTTTTGCGTTTTCTAGTCAAGTACATGATTTGGGTTGGTCAATTGCGTGAACGCTTATTATGTAATTAGTACTCAAGGCAATCGTATATTTGTGAAAAAACTGATTGTCAGCTAACGAAACAGTAAAGATAACGGTAATATATGCTATTCACATCGTATCGCTACCAAGGAAAAGTTAAGTGACTTATATTGATGCATTATTCCAAGAAAAAGTGTCAGCGCCCAATGTGGGCAGTATGAAATGTTTCCTATTTTTCTATTTCTATGCTGTAAATTTTTATTCAAATTTATCGTACGTGCTCCTTAAGGTTTTTAGGCGTCAAATTTCGCTGAAATTCACTAGAACTTCTATTTTTGGCTCGCATTTCATCGCCAACTGTGACGTTCTAATCCACGTCATTATCGTCGTCAAATTGGACAGCAAAAAATTTCAAAAGGAAAAAAAAAATCTAAGAGCTACAACAAATTTCCCTGCAATAAAGTTTTTTTCCTCTCTGATTGATTCATGCTGCTCATACAAATCTACGATGTCCTTAATACGATACAATCATGCGTCCCGGTTAGAGTACACGAATCGATATGATTGCCTAATTGATAGGGGCTACCCGATAGATATTTATCGAGACAAATGGCCTGCCATGAAGTGGACAACATGCGACGGATTAATACGATGAGTTGAATGAAATGAATTGGGCACATGTTGACTACGATGATTACCATTGCTATAAGGGGTTTATCGATTTTACAACCAGTACGTTCGATTTGATGGATTCTATAAATAATGAATTAAATAACTGGACATTTTGGATATTTTTCATGTGGGATTTTTGAGAATTTTTTTAGGTGGGCTAGAAATTCTGAATACAAAGAACAAGATTTCTTAGGGAAAATTCGCGAAACGCTAATACACATAGCATAGGGTTGTGAGTATTACGTAACAAAAGTTTATGTGGGTTTTTGGATATTTGAGAGCTGATACATATTTTTGTTAGATTCTTTAATACCGTATTTATTTTTTGTTGCGGAAAGTTTTCAATGATGTTTTCAAAAATTGGGAATATTGTCATGATTTAAATGGAGGGCTGTAAATATTTTTTGTGCAGAGGCTGAGCCAGCTTTTTTACTTCCTTTTGAAATAAGATGATGATGCCATTTACAAAACGTTTGGAAAATGAGCTAAGCTGTGTTAGGTTTCATAAATCGCATTTGGCTGTTTGAAGCCATCTACTTCAATTTATTTAGCGCATACATTTTTGGATATTTTGACTAAAATTGTAGGTTTTTTTTCTGTGTGCAAGGAAAATCTGAAAAGCTTAAGGTTATGTCTAAAAGGACAAACAAAATCGTCAAAATCAATATTCTCTTTCTTAAAGAGTTTAAATCTTTCTATTATTTTCAAATTTACTAACTAGTAACAAAACATAGTAACCAATGCAGCAGGACTTATATAAAGTGGATTCTTTTCAAAAATTTGCCTGCATTTTCACCGATAGCTATTTACGGTTAAGTCAATTCAAACATATGCTAAATATATTAAAAATCGATACGATACTAAATATCATGGTTTCATATCATCATCTATGTTTGAACTAAGAATGGTTGTATTAAAACCAAGTGGTGTTAAAACGGCGCATATCGGCAAGGTGTTCTAAAATGTAAATACCCAAAACGACCCTCACATTACTGGACGTAATCTTCCGATTTCCACTTGCTGGCCCCGTCAAAAGAAGGTCAGCCATGGTCTACATTTTCTGTGTTTAAATAAAATCAGAGATGTACTCTCCGTCATTCCTACAAACATTTTTGTTATATTTCCAACAGCTTTACAATTCGTAAAATGCAATTTCGGTCTAATTCTAGATTGTTCTAGATTGTTTACGATTTTTTTAGCGCAGACTTATCAACTACGAGGGTTTTTGTAATGGATTTTGTAATGTCATTTTACGTATTACTTGTTTATCTTTTTTTAATTATCATATATAAGGCCCATACGTTTTTAGATAATTTTTAACTTCTATCGGCTGCACCGCCAAATGTGGCGACCCTGGATTTTCAATTATGTTTTAATCGGATTTTGATATATAGTTGGATTACCAATTACGTATTTTTTGTGTGGCAATCAAAAGCAAGGTTTCTATGAAATTTCATAGAGCGGGATGTCGCTTTGGTAGCTCAACAAACATTCAACTAAAACACCCGTACAACAAAGTCGTCTCTGACTCTCGACTTAGAACATCCGTAAATGTTGCTATTTGGAGGGTAGTGACCTTGGCCAGCCGGAGGTCTTGCTTGCTTCAGGAACAAGCGAATGTCACTCGTGTAATGTAATTTAAGTGGTAATTGTCATGTTCTGCAGTTGCACAGCCCACTTCAACAGCAAAAAAGTCGGTGTCTAGCCGAGGTCACTTACACTAAAATTTTATATTATACGAGAGATCAGGGTATACGGGCACAGAGTATAGAAATATACCCTAAGCTACTGAATTTTAGTCGCACACATAAGCAAAATAAAGAACTGCCAAAAGACATTAAAAGGAAAAGATAAGCTCTTTGCGAGGAGGCAAACACCAGGGGTAAATTTGGTTACTCGAAGACTCGGCTGCATGCGGTCTAGCACCCCGGGACTTAATAATCTGAAGCTAACTGCTGGCTTGCTGCTTCGACACATCTGCCAAGGACAGATAATGGTATCTTGTCCACTGAGGGGATATTCTCCTCTTTACGGGGGAGGATTTGATCGACGTGGTATTTGGAATGAGCAATAGAAGGGCTTTAAGTATATACATTTGAAATTGTAGTGGTGACCAAACCATAGTAATTCCTGTTTAGTGGAGGAGGCTTTTTATCGCGGTTGAAAGTTGCCTTATTTCAACTTGCAAGGGTGGCACTTTGAGTGCTTGACCATGGCTTACAGCTGGCGCTGTCAAAAACAGAGATGATCATGCTGGCGGAGCGGAGGGTACCAACTGCTATCGCAACGACAGTGGGCTCCAAAAAGATCCCGACTGGTAAATCTGCAAGGTATTTGGATACTAAACTGAGCTTCTGCGACTGCAACCGTAAAGTATGTAATAGATCTTTCAAAGCTATAGGTTCTCAGAGCAGGACCAACATCGGTGGCCCCAGTGGAACGAAATAAGGTCTGCTGATGGCGAGAGCCAACTTAATTCGGGCGAACGCGAATTGCCAGCGTACAGCTGCTCTGTTTATCGCTAGTAGCTACCACATGGTGTCGAAAGATAGAGATATTTCAGATAGACCTACCTGTGCGAGAATGCAGAGAAAGGTACCTCCGATGCTCCAACCCGTATGAAACAGAAGCTCTAAAACTTTCCAATTGTGGCCAAGAATACTGAAAGGCAATCAATAAAAATCGCTGGAGAATGAAACTGATAAGTATTTTGAATTCATGGTTCTAGAAAAAGCTTTGATCCTAGAGCCAGGGTGAGGTAAACTTATAATAGTGCCAATTCCTTGAGGCGGCACGATTGTTTCAGAAGTTACCACAATAAAATGTTCTGTCGGTACTATGTGGATGAGAGCGGTGATGTTCACTATACATTCTTTGCATACAATCAGTTGGCAAATTTTAGGGGGTTATTGGTTTTGTTACGCCTGAGTCGATCGTTGAAACAATGCTGAGTAACAAGCACAACTGGTGTCTCAACATATTTTGCTAGGAAAGTTAAAGAAGGGCTACCTTACTTTCTGAGATAAGTAAGCATCGATAAGTACGACTAGATTGAAGTAATGTAAGAATGGATTCCTATTTAGCCTTCCGTGGCTGTTAGATGGGTTTTACTTAAGTCACTAAAATTTTTGGGAGCCCAGTTAACTTCTGAAGATTTTTTTGGCTATTTATAACAAAAAAAAAAAAACACGTGTTAGATGTAAAAAGTCTACGCAAGCTATGACAGCAATATGCTGAAAAACTCTGAAGCAATTCTTCGTGTCAACTGTAAACAAAGCTGTTCTGAAACTGAAAGAATCGAGGAGTACCAAAATACGGTGAGGCTTAAGGAAGAATAGAAAACTATCAAGTCGAAGCAGCTATTTGAAATTCGATTCGAACTGGTGTTGTCTTTACTAATCATTTCTGCTGCTATCAACTCGCCAAAAATCAGTCTTCCCCCACAAAGCAAATTTCGGACTCAAGATCTGATCCTTAATATGTTTAAGGATCAAAATTTAATGCAAGCATTTTTCAGAGTGAAAATATCCAAATACGCATCGACACAAAAAAATCTGTTTGACCACCTCCATTTAAAAATCAACCGGTCCAGTGAATTTCGTGTTAATGGAGTGAATGAATCAAAAGTTCTCGGGGTAGGTCGTGTTTGGGGTTGCCGTTCGCGAAAATTTCAAAACTTTGGAGACTGAAACATTTGTTGCTTATTTCCGTGATACGATGTTTTTCCTTTGATTTGATCTGATGACAAAACTAAATATTTTAATTTAAAGACCAATCGTTCCTTTAGAAGCAAGATATATTTGCATTTCTGAACAGAGATTGATTTTTATAGGGCAATCTGCCATCTTCTTTAGTTTCTATCAATCTGATGGACCCTGAAGAAAAAGGCGAAAAAGAATCCAGTTTGCCAAAGGGTAAAGTTCTTCGACAAAAAAAATTATGTTTGTTTGAGTTGGACGGGTAACATTTGGCCAAAGACAAAATATGGAGGTGGCCAAACAATGTTGTCGTTGTGTATATTAGTCGATAGAATTAGCGAAATGGTATCTATTGACGGTAATATGAATAAGAAGATATATCTTAAGAAAAAATAAGGCAATATTTGGAGAAAAGTGCTAAAATTTTTTAAATATTTGTAGCATTCAAGTTCTACCGAGACAACCATACCAAGCGAATCATACCACCAATGGCTGTTGTTCAACTGTCCTAAGGTGATTAAGAGGTCACTTCAACCGATCGATTTATATCCAATATATTTGTTACTTTTTGTTGACTTAGACAGTAAATATAAGACTTGCTATGCGATTTTTTGAATTATTATACACATAGTTGATTAATTAATTATATAGATTTGTACTTCGAGCTAAAATGGACTAAAGTCCATCAATAAATAAATAATTAAGCTCGATCAGAATGTATCGTGACCGTCAACCATTCTAAACCTGTGTTAAATGCTTAAATACGACGAGAATGGGCTCAACTGACCAAGAGTAAGCAAAAAGATAATTAATTTCTAGTGTGAAAAGAAAAGCTACCCAACAAAGTATAAAATTTGCTTTTTCTTCTTCATAGTAACAATAGTTTTAAAATTTAACATGTTAGTGATATGACTGAATGAAGTATTTTTTTTTTCAGTTTAAAACCGTTTTCCAAAGCTAAAATTTAACTTCATAAAAGTGAAATGAGTTAATTTTATTTTACAATATTACATCTTTAGTTTTGTCTGAAAACGTCAGTATTTTTTTGCTCATTTTTGACACAGAGGTTGGCTTGAAATTAACGGAAGGAGTGTTGGCTGAGCATTTAAGTATTTGCCATTTTTTATTGTCGTTGATGTCACGCTACTATTAAATGTCGTTCCGAAATTTTCCAAGAGAATGGTTTCGGCTCTACAACTAACCTAGAGGGAGGAGTCGGGTTTTGTCGTACCTGTTACTTGGAAGAGTCTTTCGAGACGTGTAGAGTCTGTCAAATTTTAGGATCGGATTTTGTCAGTAGCACTGATGGTGTTGTTTCAGTGGACATTTCACTGCATTCAGCCTTGAGTAACCAAGGATGCCACTCAATTCAAAACTCTGTGCCAGCATATTGATGCTTCCATTAATAAAACAGCATTCAACCATCGGCTGAGTTGGGTTTCACAAAAATTAAGATCTATTTGGACTGCTCGTGGGGGAGTTTTCAAAAATTTTGTTCTTACTGATTTGATAGATTTTACTGATAATCAGCAGTTTTTTTAGTAGCCCAACACGGTGAAATGTGATGCGATTTGTTTAAAATGTATGCTGTTTATGTACCTATATTTAATTTCATTATGTGGCAACGAGTTTTTTTCGATCTTCTTCAGCAGGTTCGAAAAGACCAAAACTCTATTTCACTAATTTATTCCTCCACAAAAAGTGATTTTAAGATGACGTCTTTAGCAGCTGTGGGGTCTAAATAGCCATTTTAGATTAATATTCAATAAAGTCAAAGCAAGTAATGGCTTGCATGATTTGACATTTATTTTCTTTTTATAGTTGGAATCAGATGTCATTGCAAAGGAAGCAGAGAATAATTTAAAATATCTTTGAAATGTAGAAATGTGTTTTAACTTATTTGAGATTTGATTAAAAGTTGTTTGAAACATTTTCGCATCTCTCGAATAAACAAACGACGATGTTTGAAAACAATGTTTATACATGGTTACGATGAATTTGTAGAGTAGGATTAAAATAATGTACTTTTATACAAAAATTATATGAAATGTACACCAAATACATAAAAGATAACAAGTATACATAAAATAAAATGTATCAACTTTCACTCAATTTAGCATCAAGGTTAAAATCAAATCAGAAACCTCTTTTCCTTTTAAATACTTATACTTTCAAATTTGATTCCATAGAACACACCTTAACAATTAAAGTATCTTCAACTCATTCACGGAAAAATAAACAAGAATCATTTTGTTCCATTCACTGTATCTTTTGTGAAACCCATCAATTCCTTCCGAATATTTTGTTACTTTTCATCGAAACCTGAAACAACTTCAATGCAAGATCTTTACTCACCATACAAGCCTTTCATAAGAAGACATTTTCTCGAACAGGCGTCGTGACAAGAATGGGCTCGAAGAAAGCACAGCCGCGGAAAATAGGAATAAAAGCATTTCTTTACATCTGCCACGCAACGTAACGCCACGCGAACCAAGGATAATTGAAGTATTTCGGAATTTATCAGTGTGTCACTGTTTCGTCGGGTTAGGGTCGGGATGGATATTTCTCAGGCCGTATTTTCCTTGATTCGAGCTGATGGAACTCTATTTCGACAACATTACACGGCAGATATATTGTTATATTACTTGAATTGTTCCACGTAAAATATTCAATTAAGTCACCTTGACATTTTTAGGGAATCCATATTTTTTTGCGAGTCGAGAGTGGTGTTCAGTAAGTCGTCGTAGCACGTTTTAAAGTCACGGTTAGCATAACAACTGGTTGTTATTGTATCTATTATGCATGTTTCCTGCTGTACTTCGAAGTGAAACATTCATTGTTTGCCTAATGATGCAATAAAAATGAAGCAGCCAGACCTAGAAGATATCGGGGTGAAAAATGTTTAATAAACTAAATAGGCCTGAGCCTTACCTGCAATATTTCCCACACTGGGCGCTTGCTTGATGAAACATTTATAACACTCACTTGAGATATAGAAGGAGGTATGTAGCTACGTATTTCGTATTTCATAGAAATCACTCTAGAGACTGGAGTGAGTGAAATGATTGGAATTTGATTGAAAATATGCAAATATTGATCAGAAACATAATACAGATCAAAAAAAGCTCACGAAAACAAATACGCTCTTATTGATTTTCTCACAGGTATTGCTTTTTTCCATTCAATCAAATTTCTTTTCTTTTCCCCCAATTCTAAAAACGGTATCATTATTTTTTGCAGCCACCCTGTACTTTTCACAATAATTCTTCAATGCCGGACATCTATCATCAGACATTTTTCTTTCCTGCGACTCAAACACGAAAGAACATTTTTGTTTCATTTTACTCATACTCTCTGTTCTCATGAAAAATTAAATACACACAGCGAACGGTAAAAATTCGTAATAAGAAAATTTTTTTCAAATGTACCGTCCAGCAGAAGAATATGACTCAGTAAACGACTTTTTCTCTTTCAGTTTCAAGCATCGCATCTTCCAGCCTGTCGAGTACCTCAATCTGCTTGCTCTATACAGCTTGCATGAATTTTAATTTCTTGCTCTGTGTTGCTGCTGTCTTTACTATTTTTGGTGTTGTCGTCTTTGCTTTCGACATTGCAACAGTTTGTATTGCTGTATATATTTGCAAAAAAAAAACGCGCAGTCCCGGAAAATGTACGGGAAGAATATTCAAATTTATGAACACTTTGTTGAATTACAAAACGGAACCCTAAGTGGCAAAATGATATCGAATGAATTCTGACAAATTCTTTGTGTTTTATTACTTTGTGAGAAACGGGAGGCTTGTGGGAGGAAGTGAGAGAAAATGATGAGCAAATAGCATTCATTTAGATTCAGGATTCTGTGGTGTTAGATAATTTTTGTTTGTTTTTTATTCCTTGCGTTCGGTGTAGAACGGAGTGGGGCAGCACAGTTCAGCTCGGCTCTCTGGACAAACAATCATAAAATAAAAGGTATAATGGAGATTTCGGTCGTTGAATGATGATAGCAATTCACATTGGACTTCATTCGCACTCAACTAAATTGCTTCGCAGAAATTGGTTTTGGAATAAGAGCCAGAAGAAGTATAATTTAGGGTATTTAGCATGGTGGTGTATTTGACCTGATATTTTTTTATTTATGGAGCATTAGGTCATAGTGGCGATGATAAATAATTTGGATAAGTTTTGGAATGATTTATTGCTGAATTACGCTTTCAGATTGCAGTGATTGAAGTTGAAGATATGAGCATCTGAAAGACATACACATGTATACATATGGTACATGCAATGAGTCGGGACCGCGAAGTCAAAGAGGCCAGAAAGAATTCTTGGGTTGAAAAACTCACTGAAATTGTACTGAATGGCAATATTAAAGAATTTCGGAAGTTTGCGGGTAATGTGAAAAGAAGTGGAGCCACTGTTGTTTCATCATTCTGGGAAAAATAAAAGTTCGACCACTTCACTGGTTTTCGGTGCTATTTTGATACCAATACAACATATTGTGATACATCTTGAAAAATTCACAGATACTCGAAACACTCATAAGAAAAAGTCGGCTCTAGGTCCGGACTTAATAACATACGAAATGCTAGATGCTTTGAAAATAACTAGTTCTATGGCTCTAGTTTCAGCCCTAAATTT
The DNA here is from genome assembly GCA_947369275.1 of Nemotelus nigrinus. Taxonomy (NCBI): domain Eukaryota; kingdom Metazoa; phylum Arthropoda; class Insecta; order Diptera; family Stratiomyidae; genus Nemotelus; species Nemotelus nigrinus. Next base: position 161,075,901 of record OX376373.1, read on the forward strand.
AATAGTGAACTATCGTCATTCCTGAAGAGCTAAATGAAATTAGAATATCTCCAATTTTATAGCCGGGAAAAAATGCTAACTATACACAAAGCTATAGACCAATCTCACTGCTCAATGTCACTGTTAAAATCATAAACAGAATCATAAAAAAAACAGATTAGTGACTGACTGTAATATCCTTGAGAAACTTCCATCAAATTTCCATGCTTATACAACAAATAAATCCATAAGCACTTGTCTTAAAATGTTTATACCATTTGATTACTCTGGCAAGAAGTAGACATCTTTATATCATGGTGCTAACTCTTGATATTTCTAATCCTTTTGAGGTCGATATTTCCATTCTAAGTTCATGTCTCAACCAGCTTAATATCCCTGCTGAATAATCTTTTAATAAATGCTTTTTACATTTCATCATATCTCCATTCCAAAAGTTTTCAGTTTGGGTCAATGAATGTTAAGGTAAATAATGGCATCCCCTAGGGTGACGTTGTAAGTTAACTCTTTTTTAATATTTACACAACCAATCTCCACAATAACTCTAATAATATGGTCAATACTCAGATAATAATGGTTACAAACAAAAATAAGCAGACCTGTTTTAATTTGCTCCAAAATAGCGAACACTGTTTGTTTCTGGAGGTTTGAGTCTCTGGAGGGTGAGTTCTTTGTTTTCTTCTCACTGAGTCCACATACATATATTATTAATGCAGAACTCATTGGTATCTTAATTGTTATTTTATATGCTTGTGAGAATGAATGAAACAATATTTTGGTCCTTACAGATGTACAATTGAGTTGCAATTCATGGAATAAATCTGTAATTAATAAGATATATAGTGCATGTGCGTCGATTACACATAGAACAGTGAAAATTACGTGGATACCTGGTTATAAGAACTTGGAAGAAATGAAAGTTGCTAATTAGGCAAGAGGGGGTATGTTTAGAGAGAGAGAGAAAGAATACATGACTCTCTTTGAGCCTGATGAAGCTATTCAGAAGATTAATTCTCTAATCAGAAGTGATTGGCAGTTTTATTAGACTAATGAGTCCTGTAAATTGAAAATTTCAATCTGGTTCAAGTCGATTCTAAGTTTCTGAGAGAAAGTCTGGTTCAAATAAATGCCGTAATAAACCTAGACTTTTTCGGATCAAACTCATTGATGAAGCTGAATGCTCTTATTGTGATGCACTACATGACTTAGATGATCAAATTTTCCACTGTATGGAGTTCAATAACTTAAGAAGCAATTACCAGTTATTTCAAGGTTGATTTGATGCTGCACAATAAAGAGCACATCACAGATCTAGGGAAGTTCTTACAGGCAGCAAAATGAGATATTTCGTTTTTTAAATAAATAAAAAATAAATATATTAATTGTTGGCCATCTCCTTTTCTTTTAAGTCAAAGTTTAGATATAAGTATAAGCTATAATTCTTTTTATTGATAATACAAAGCTTTTAGTTTCTTTTCTTTTCGCTTAACTGTTTAAACTGTTTAAAGTTTCAGTTCATCATATACACATTGAAAATATATGACTATTGTAACTGTTTCAAATTCCTGAAAAAAGTTGTACATTATTACTTAATTATAAATTACAACTAATTTTATTTAAACATAAAACTTTCATAGCCATCAGGTTCTTTCATTTCCTGATTTTTCTGAGTCATCATTTTTACTAATGTTCGAAGAAGAACATTAGTAAAAATGATGACTCAGAAAAATCAGAATCAAATATTCATATAATCAAAAATTCATATATATATATATATATATATATATATATATATATATATATATATATATATATATATATATATATATATATATATATATATATATATATATATATATATATATATATATATATATATATATATATATATATATATATATATATATATATATTTATAGATATATATATATATATATATATATACTTATATATATACTATATATATATATATATATATATATATATATATATATATATATATATATATATATATATATATATATATATATATATTCATAACATCAAAAAAATTCAGTGAAAAAATCTCAGAAATTGGTGTACATGCAAAATAGTGTCAGGTCCCACCAAATTTTAAAATCTTTGAGCCTTTGGCACCGGCGGCCATTTAAGTGATATTTTAAATATACCTATTAGTCTGCCAACAAATAGCTTTTGCAAAAATTAAGTATATACAATGAATTTTGAGCGTGTTTTAAATGTGAATATGATAAGTTTTTGAAATTGTTAACCCTTTGTGTGCGCTAAGCTCCTAAAATGAGATTGGAAAAATTTGAAAATTTTTGAATTGCGATAACTTTTGACCAGATTATCAGATCATAACGAAACTTAAAAGACGTATTAATGCAGCACAGCAGGCATTGATAGTGAAAGCTTTCAAATCATCAAATCTACTGAAAAATGTTCGTCTTGTTCGTCAGCTCATATAAAAATCTTATGCTTTGTTTATAAGACCAAAGCAAAACTTTTGAAATTTCATATGGGACAAGATCGGTAGCCCTTGTCCAATTTTCTATTTTTTAAGCATCCGAAACTTCTATTCACGAAAACACACGACCCAATAATCAGATACATCTGGAATTCACAAAATGTATTGTTTTTAAGTAGGACCAGGTCGATTTGGAAATGTGGGCAGCTCTGTACCAGTGGTGCTATTTTAAACAATTACAAAGAAAAAAAATGGGTTTTACCATATGAGTTCTGATTCGGTGAGCAGATTTTCACAAAATTCACACAGTAGCTAGACCTTACTCCAATCAACGTATTGTAGAAACTCGGTTGAAAAATACGGTTGAAGTTACCAGCTATGGTAATTTTGGTGTCTTGGATTTTAAAAATTTTCTCCAAAAAAAAAAGGTTTTTACCCTAATAGCTTCAAATACAGTCATGAAAGCAAATGTAACTTACTGTTGGCAATATTCAGGAAGAACCTGGTTGAAGAACCATAATAGGGTTGCCAGCTATTGTCGGTTTTGTATTTTTACCATATTTTTATTAAGCGATTTTATCGTAAAATTTTCAAACGGTAATGATCTTGTAGTGACAATCAACAACAAAAATTAACATTTCGAGATTTTGAAATTTTTCGGATAGTGATTTCAAATATTTTACGATCCCTGTAACTTTCGATGAAGTTACTGGATAAAATCGAGATTGATAGGGTAATTTGATTTTGACATGAGGCAGTTGTGGGAAACTTTTAGTTGCAGTGCTGATAAAGTGTTGCAAACACACCGAATTTTCTTTATTTATGTTACAGCAGATGCTGCTTTCAAAGTTTTGCAGTGTTTGGCTTTTCTAAATCTAAAAGTTCATGCAAGTGGTAGTCCTGAAATCACTTCCACCCTATTAGTTTAAATGCATTGTTAAGATTAAAGTTGTTGACAAATTGGAGCACGCATGGTAGAATATGCACTCAAAATCTGCACAATTCTTCTATTACTCACCAAACATTAGTATTTCTAGCGGTTCAGGTGCACTAGAGTTTTTTTCATTTTTCACCATGGTCTTCACACTCAGCTTTACACACATATCTTTGCGCTGCTGTGACTCATCAAGTATCTTCAACATCTTCGATATATTCCTCAGCAAAATATTTTTTGATTTCGTCTAAAATCTGGTTATTCTTTCACCTCAAACTCCCCACCATTACACTTAAGGTTTGACCTCTTAAAACCTTTGCTCACATGTACTTTTTGAAGCTTTTTATTTTACACTATCACTTGAGCTATATACTATATTTGTTACGCATTCACTCGAAATATAAGTTCTTGGATAAAAGCGTCCCTGAGTTCCCTTTTTAATCCTTTAATTTGTATTGCCTATTCTGGAAAACCACCTTAGTGTTCAGGGTTCTCATATCTTTTAATCGGGAGTTTAGTATTCAATTAATCTAGAATTCGCCAATTAACCAAATGCACATATATACTAATAACTTCTTGAAATATGCAAGCATTCAGGTTTCAATTATCGTGAACAAATATTGTTAATTCCAAGCAACTTTGAGACCATCAATATCTATCTTCTACTGTATTTATAGTGAGAATCAAACATTCCATTATATATGTCATGTAAGTTGAAATATCAATGAAACTGGTTCAGAGTTTACCCAAAACTAATTGAGATTATTTCAAAGATCATATAATTTTGTTTCAGAAGAATTATTCTATTTAATGTTCGAAAATTTTGAGAGCAATTTCAATTCCAGCCATGTGACTTCTTCGCGCCCAGTGTGGGTAACATCAATTATATTTTTATAAAATTCTAATGTTTCGTTTCCATTCCGGATCGTGACCAAACACTTAAATTTTGTGATATTTTTAATGCTTTTACTTAGAATTAAAATCCTTACCACTCCGGTATTTTAAAGATTTAAAGTAATTTACCATCACCCTTATATAACATGTATAGCTTTAGCCATACATTTCATTATAAAGTACCATTTTATGCCCGAATAACACGTACGAAAATTCTCCCCATTTCGCACAGAGCGAGACAATAATTCCTTGGAGTATAATTTGTGTTGTGCCGAGCTGTCGTTAAAGTGTGGTTAGCAAATAAGCAGACTTCATAAATAAGGAATATTAATATGGATGCCATTGTGTCCGGGCACATTGTCAATGAGGGTGGTCAAATGGATGGGAAAATATTATGAAGATGAGTTTCAAAAAATTATACGGAAATTGAGACGTAGAACCAGAATGATTTTACTCGGACATCTACTAATTCAATGAAATTAATTTAAATTCAATAGTAAACTTAAATTAACGATTTCTTGTTTTTTTTTCAAAATTCAGATTGTGCATACTTCATTGAATATTTTAACACCATGAAATTGTCTTAGTTAATGAAAAACTGCAAAGAGTATAATTGAAATTGATTTAAATAAGCCAGCCAAAAATGCAAAAAACGAAAATGGTACATTACTTGAATTTTCTTGTTAAATTCGTTTTACTGCTTCAAGGTTAAAGTGAACTAGGATTTAAAGACTGAGAGTGTCCATATTTCGACAAAAATATGTATCTTTTTATTTGCAGCTACATTTTCTAAATTTTCAATTAACAAACAAAATAAGTATCATTCGAAAATGTTCCGTATTCAAACAAAACAAAGGTTATCTCAAAAAATCATTGCTCTCATCTATCGACATGCGTAGTTTTTCTGCTCATTACCAAACAATATTAACCGATTCCTCAACAATTCAATCGGGTATTCTCCAATCTTTCTTACAAACACCATTGTGATATTCTACCAGCGGAGCTTCTCCACTCCTCGCAAACACAATATACTTCCTCGCAATTCATCACACAGGTATCTCAATACTTCACTGTCTCTAGATGGGCATCTTCAAACTGACTGCTTTCAGCCGGGAGAGAAAAAAATCTTTCAATTCTTTGCATTTGTCATCCTTTCACCATATCTCCAGCCGTTTTCCTTTCATCGGCCAGGCAAAATCTATTATTCTATCCAATCCTCCCCAATATTTCCATGTTACTCCATTCTACCCATAAATCGACTCTATCCAAGTGCCAATGTATAAGTAGTATGTAGAGTACAGCCATGATGCATAAGGAAGATTCGATGAGATTCTTCAAGGACTAGTCTATTGATAATGGCGATCAGACGATGATAAGGCGAGACGATATAGAATTGATTGAGTTTCATATTCTGTCGGCACTCTACTACGCTCGGTAGAGGCTACTATACGCGTACATGCATAGTGTGTGGTAGATTTAATGCAGTGGTTGGATGGTATCAATTGCTATGTCGAGTCAATAGAATAGAAAAAGAAGATGAAACAGCGGAAGGAAACAGGAAAAAAGGGATATGTTTGTGTAGTGAAATAGAAATTAGGTTTTTTTCATGCGGATTTCGTTTAAGTGGACTAGATAACGGTTGGATGCAGATTGAAAGGATCGAACGGATTGATGCGATGGAAATGATGAGGGTGCGCTTTCGTTAGTTCTAGTAGTTTAGTAGAAAAGATGTGGTGATAATTATGTGGTAAGTGTAAAAACTAATGAAGGTTTGCGATAATGGCACAGCTATTGGAAAGCCATTGAGAAACATTTGAACATAAAATGATGACGTTTGAATGCTAGTTTTAAACGAATAAAAACGTATTCTTCATAATGTCCAATAATTTATCATCATCATGAGGAAGTTTTCATTGTTGTAAAATTGATAAAGAGTCTTCATTTTTACTGATTTTTCAATAAAATTGGTATTAGAATCAATTTGCCAAAAATTTAGTTTACTGTAAATATAATATATGACTTAAATACATTTAAAGAGGATATACGTCAGTTAGTAATACAAAAGAAAGAACTAAATAAATATATTTACAAAAGTATTACATTAAGCAGTAGAAAAACCTTTGATAAAAGAGGTTTTGTAGGATTTACGAACGCCTTTTATTATGCCAAAAGGCAAGCAAGCATATACAAAAATTCTCCTGGGTGGGAAAAGCAGCAAAATTAGATGACCCAACTGTAAATCATAAAATGATAGGCTCTAGATATCTGTAAAGTAACATATTTCTCTAAAATCAAGAATTCAAAATTGTTTTTTTACCGATTTGAGCTTGCCACTTTAACTTTAAAAGGCTGGGCTCCAAACAATGCAAGCGTGATCAAAGAGAGCCCGTACGAATGAAGTAAACAAGCAACCTTTAAATTACGAAATTCTTTGACACGACATTTTATAAAGCCTAATATTGTAAAGAGAAGCGCTTATTCGGTAGCCTTTTTCCATTTTACATACATATAAAGTTTATCACTAGTATTGTCTAGATGCTAGTAATTAAACGACTTGTTCTAAAGCCATACTGCTGCTCATTTTGACGCAAATTGCGGAGTAGAGAAAGTTTATCAGAAATTAAATTTGAAAAAAATCAACAATGACAGCCAAGGGTAAAGTGGGATTATGTTGAATTCTTGGTGCGTTCTTTGCTTGCGAATCCAAGAATAGGGAGAAAGAATGTATTCTTGGAATCCTCTAACCACAGTTCCAACTCGAACAACTTTTTTTCTTTCTTTTATTACATGAAACATGTGTGATGGTACATTGAGACTGACATTAACGACTAATTAGTTGAGGTAGGGCAGATAGCTAGTCATGCACATTTCCTAGTACCCAAATACAACATAAAATGTTAATGCATGTGGCTTGATAGTTCTATTAGTCACATCTTACCTCTCAGGCAGTGTCTCGAATGCTGGTATGAGAGGGGGCAAAAGTTGTACATATATCAAAAATATTAATTCTATGTTGATAGAAAAAAAAATTAAATTAAAAAAAAAGTCTAGCGCATTAGAACCGCTAGAAAACTAATTTTCGAAGAAATTATCCTTGAGGGCCTTAAAAATGTGTGAAAACGTAATACACTCCTTTGTAGTCGGTGATAGTCGGGTGCTGGCAATCATGCGTTAGCACCATAGCTGCTTCGCGCTGAGTTAAATCCACCCTGTGATTTTCGATTGATAGGCTGCGCTGGAAGTTATAGGAGTGAATAGAATTTTATGGTAACCATCTTCAAAACTTGTCAAATTTTCGAAATCTAGATATTGGTTGTCATTGCAGAATCATTCCCATTTGGAAATTATTTGAAAACATCGCTCGATAAAGAAATGTCAATAAATTACAAAATTCATCATAGCTGGCAACTCTTTCATGATCCACTTATCACATGAATTTCGTTTTGATTTAGTTACTGCATCGGAAGTTATAGGGAAAAAACCTTAATTTTCCTGAACAAATTTACAATATTTAGGAGACAAAAATTGCCATAGCTGCAACCCTATACTAATTTTTCAACCAAATTTCTATAAGATCTATCTTAGAGTAAGGTTCATCTACTGCGTGAGTTTTGTTAAAATCTGGTGACTAAATCGGAAGCTATAGGCCAAATTCCAGTTTTTTTTCTCGACGATTTTTCAAAATGCCACCACTGCCACAGTGCAGCTCGTGTTTCAAAATTACTTATATCAAATCTGGTCCTAGCTAATTCCAACACGTCCTGAAAATTTCATATTGATCGCATTATCCGATCGTCAGTTCTCGTGAACAGAAGTTTTGAGTGCTGAAAATAGAGGTAATTTGACCATGGGCTGCCGTTCTTGTTTACCGCGGAATTTTAAAAATGTTTATTTACCTTGATGGGAAAAAACCCAGATTTATCAATAATTTGAATTTATTTTCAAAAATCAAAAATTTTTCAGGAAGGTCAATGATTTGAAGGAATTTTTTCAGGAGCCTGCTGTAGCTGCAGAGTTGCCCGCACAGTCTTGAAAGTTCATGTGTGTTAAATTTTGGTCTACATCAATACGCTTTGCAAATTTCACGATGATCCATTGTTTTTCTTAGAAGTTACGACAAATCAAAATTTGAAAAAAAAATCCTTGCCTACTTTTAGGCACTCAGTGCCTACACAAGGCTAAAAATTTCCAATTCTTTATCATAGACAAGATTAAAACACAATAAGTTTTCATTTCAAAACATTTATTTTAACAAAAATTTACACTGCTTGGAAATATAGGAGTACCTGACAATTCACCAAAACGCCCGCCGCCGCCAAAAGGTTAAAGATATCTGAATTCCAGCAAGTCATGGACCTATTTACTATATACATCTATGTCCTCCGAAAATTTCAGCTCAATCGGATCGGCCACTCCAGAGATTATCTCCCATAATCTTTATATATATATATATATATATATATATATATATATATATATATATATATATATATATATATATATATATATATATATATATATATATATATATATATATATATATATATATATATATATATATATATATATATATATATATACATATATATATATAGAGGGAGATTTATAATGAGGTTTGATTTTTAATCTCAAATCAAAGGCATAACGTTGAATTCTATAGTAAAAATTTTATTGTGCGTCGAAAAGACAATCTATGACATTTCCTTTTTTAAGATTATTTCATTTAAATGTTGACCGCGGCTGCACCGTAAATGGTTCATCCTAATTCTAATTTGGACGACGCGTTTTAACATAGCGACCGGTATCTCGCGAATGACACGAGTAATGTTGGCTTCCAAATCTTCGATTGAAGCTGGCTTATCACTGAAGACCAGAGACTTCGTGTAACCCCAAAGAAAATAATCTAAAGGTGTGATATCACACGATCTAGGCGGCCAATATACTAAAACTAAACGTGAAATCAGGTTCTCACCAAAATCATTTTTCAATAAGTCCATTGTTTCTCTCGCTGTACGAAAAGGAGCGCCGTTTTGTTGAAACCAAAGTCGTCCATCATGTCAATTTTAAATTTTCAAAATACCGGGTTGCACATCAAACAGCAACCCACCACCAAATTACCTCTCCTTTCAGCACTAGAAATTTCTGTTCACGAGAACTGACGACCGGATAATCAGATGATTACGAAATTCGCAGGATATCTTGGTATTAGCGAGTCATTTTGAAAAATCACTAAGACAAAACAGATCTAATAGAAGTGATTTTGAAATACAGACAACCCGGTGGTTGTGGTGCCATCTTGAAAAATCACCACGACAGAAAACTGCTTTTTGGCCTATAATTTCAGATTCAGCTAACAAATTTTAATGAAATTCACACAGTATTTGAAGCTTACTCTAAGCCACATTTGGTTGAAAAATTAGAATAGAGTTACCAGCTATGGTAGATTTTGTCAACTAAATCTTGTGAATTTGCTCAGCAAAACAGAGCTTTTTTTCTATAACTTCCGATCAAATCATGAAATCAAAACGAAATTCATGTAGTAAACGAACCTTATTGTAAACTTAATTTCGTAGGAATTTCGCAGAAAAATCGTGAAAGGGCTGCCAGCTATGGCATTTTTTTGGTGGCTCTTTACTGAGCGATGTTGTCATTAAATTTCTTAAAAGGAATTATGCGGCAATGACGATTAAAAACAAATATTTAGATTTCAAAAATTTGAAAAATTTTGCGAGTGGTAACCTTAAAACTCTTTTAACCCCTTTAACTTCCAGCGGAGTTTCAATCGAAACGAAATTCACAGGGTGGGCTTAACTTAACTTAACAGATTTGGTATATCTTTGGCTATGTTGCTAAGACAGTGTTGCTAGCACCAAACATTTTCGTAAATATTGCATCAACAGATGCTTCCACTATATATTCATATGCAAAGCATTTGCAAGAAAAATAAGGAACCAATGTTAAAATTTTCCAAGTTTTGAAAATTTTTTGAATTGCAGCGTCAAACATCATTTGATCGCTGAAACTTTCGATGAAATCCTCGTATGAAAACGAAATTAAAAGATACGTTGACTTTAGCATGAGCTTGTTATGGTAGGCTTATGGCTGCTGCATTGGAAAAGTGTTGCCAGGATTGAACATTTTCATCATTAATGCTATAGAGGAGATGCTGTCATAAATGTTTTATATGATAAGCATCATATAATGAATTAAAGTAATAAGGGTTTTACTTTCTAAAATTAAAATGGAAATATTTCCATCCTTTGAGTTTTCATGCAAACATCGGTTCAAAGTCATACATGACGCTCGATAGTCATTTTTTTAGTCACTCCAAGACAATTTCTTCGAAAATCAGCTTTTTAGCGGTTCTGATGCGCTAGAGTTTTTATATATAACCAGCTCAAAGTTTTTCCAGATCAAAATAAACAAAAGATCCATAGACATAGATCTGGGTCTATGTCCAACGGCATCGCAGGAAAATCTGTTTTATGTGTTTTCCTAATTCCATAATAGTTTTATGTATAGCATATCTTTACGTGGGGTTTTTATATGGTACACAAAGCCTGTTGGAACAGAATCAAGGAGAGAATGGAAAGTATTTGGTGAGTTAGATACGCTAGTAACTTCTTGCAAACTGTGCTAATAAATCGCAGACATCTTGAAGAGATATATGATAACCAGTAGTTTTACTCTCTTAATTTTCAAAATCAGCCATGTTTTTTGTATCAAACTATATTTGCACCTATTATCTTAACCTAATTATCACCAACTCTGCGTGAATTGCCTAAAAATCGCCAAGCAATTCAAGCCGATCAAGTTTTCCGATCAAGTTTGACCGGTTCGCAAAAAAAAGCAATCTGGACCAGGTAGGCTGCTGCATTTACTTAAGTTGATAATTTCACAGCAATTATTCAACAAATTTATGTTATGAAAACCTTTTCATGACGTGTAACGCCAAATAAGCATGAATTTGTTTAACGTCGTGGTGTAAATGATTACTGGTTCGATCTCATCAATTTTTTTACTTCAATATCTTGTTGTTGCTCTACGTTTTTTCGAATCATCGAATTTTTTAAACTCTTTGACTTCTAATTTTAGTATGCCCAAAAACTTACAGTGGCGCCGTTTAAAGAGTGTACCTGATATGTATAGGATATCAACAGGAGAAACTGATTAGTCTCGCAAATTTCGTCCAGAACTTTACACGACAGCACTTGCCACCTTTCAGTGCGTACGCAGTGCTGCCATTTCTTTTTTGTTTTTTTCAAATAATGCTACATTCAATTTAATTTAATGATCTTGTAAAATTAGAATGCTAAATAATGCTTTCTTATTTGATTAAAATAAACATGATTCGATATTAAAGCAATATATTTGTAAAATAAAAACAAATCAGAAGCTTAAAAACAACATCTTAAGATTATTTTATATCTATTATAGATATGTCAGTAGCATCTATATCTTTTTCGCTTGTGTAAACCTCATTTCTACCAATATTTTTCAAAACATCAATTGGAATCTCACAGACAAAACCGCAACAATTATTTATTTTTAAGTCAAGGAAAACAATTAGTGCCGAATGCGATTGCTTGCATTTGAAGCCCTAATTAACAATTGATTCACATTAGTCAGAAAAAAATATATAAATAGAATGCACATACTTTGGTAAGCTTGAACTTGTAGATGTCCGAGGTTCCAGGGAGTCTGGGGTGGGTGCGATCACATCGCTAATTTTTAGCATCATTACGATTTAATTGAACGAGAAACCTAAATTTTGCCTTAATATTGGAATATCTACCTTTTCATTTTAGTCCACTTAATATTTCACTATTTCTGTAACGTTAACAGCACTGGGATTTCCCGGGAATCGTAGGCAAAAAATAGAAGATCGAATATTGTTCAGGATATACAGTCGATCTTCTATAAAGCACAAAAGTGTACCATTAGTTCTAATGTACTTTTATTCTAATGTACTTGAATTCTGCAGCGAATTCATCGCCAGCGAGAGGGTTTGCAGCAAGGATTGATCGGTCGACAACAGTTTCGTTCGCTGGGGGCAGGTTTGCAGTTAAAATTTTCAGAATACTCTAGCTTAAAGTGCATATTTGTTCAAATGCGGCATGTTTTCAAATGTTAGGTCTGTTCGCGATCTCTATGCATTGCCATAAAGTCGGTTTTAAACGTTGTTTGACTGAACACTGAAAACTGTCTCTCTTTCATGAAAGAGGATTAGATTTCATTTGAACCTGAGTTTTTCCGGGATCCTGAAAAGAATCAAACGGTGTGGCGCCAACACGGATTTTGAAATAAGCGCGGCAAGCAATATATTTTTCGCGCAATGCTATTATGAAAGTCGAATATTTTTGTGGATACACTTTATTACTACTTAAAATGACTTTATAAGCATTTCTTCAGACAACTTTCACTTCTGGTTGTCACTTCCAAGGAAATGCCATGAGATCGTTTTTGTACTTTTCATGAATTTTCTCCACCACATGATTCAGGAAGTTTCACTCCATGAACGCAACTGAAAGTGCACGAACTGAGAAAAATTTGATGGGCAAGATTGAAAATAGATGAGTGTCAGATTATTCTGAAATCCAAATTTAAAAGCTACAAATAATGCTAGATGCTAGCTCCAAATTTTTAATACCGTTTTTGGAATAAATAATGCCAGATCTAGCAGTCAAAATGCTAAAATGGCAGCACTGCGTACGTTGAGTTTTGACTTCTACTCGAAACATTATTCTTCGTATACATTGAAGCAGCTCAAGCGTTCTTATCGCCAAACATAGGAGGAACTGTGCCTAGCGAACATTTTAGATTGGTGATTCTGATATTGGTGATGGCAGTTTTCAACACCGTGTGTAAAAATGTAATGTGAAAATGTGTATCATTGTAAACGAAGTTAGTAAAACATTTTTAGCTTGACAGGATTTGAGGCAACACCCATTTCCTTCTGCACAAATTCCCATCCTTTTTCATCCTGAGTCATTACCACTTGAACTCTAATCAAAAACATCTTGCTCTCAACAAATTAATTTAATTTCTCCGAAGTTCAACTTTCCGATTGACATCTACAAAACTACCGTTCTAAAAGACTCAAGTAACTTTCACTAAAATTCATCATCATCGTCACTTCAACTTAATCGAACATACATAGTCGCACTCGGCTGCATTATATCCGCTTCAGCATTTTCACCCTGTCTGCATCACATTCAACATCACTTATTCGGAACGAAACTCCTTCGAGGACTCTCAATTCGAATTTTCCCCCAAAAGGATATGTGAACTCTTAATGAGATCGGAATAGTCATCTAAGTGATTGCTTGTACAGGTATCTTTGAAGTGAATCCTAATTTCATTAGATTAGAACATATTAAATTCATTCGAACTGAATCGAGAATGTCTTCACATTCGCCTCGCTTGTGGACAACTTGGATCCATTGACGCACTTATACACAAACGCCAGTCAGATTGTTCGTGTCCGTTGGCATTCTTGGGTCCGGATACTTGAAGGATATCTCATTCGACAGGTATGTTAGTTCGTTCGATCGTTCGTTTCAGAAATATCAAGGGTAGTTTGCGTAACGTACCTGTTTCCGTTCGAATCGATTTGATTGATTTCTACTTCACATGTTTCAGTCGTTGAATTTGTGTGCGTATGTATGCGACAGAGATAACAGAACATTATCGTCGCTATGGAGAATGGAAAGGTTGCAGAAAATCGGGAAATAGAGGAAATTAAAAATGACGAATAGATTGAGTCCTAAATGGATTAAAGTAAAGAAGCTGTACTTTTCAAGGACCTAAATCGAGGTCTACTGGAAAATTGGCGGCTCTTTATTAGCTTCAACAAAGAGAACTTGAATGATAGCTGAACCTTTTCCTTCGGGCAGACTTTAAAGAATCTTTTGATCGGCTTGGATTTTTTCAGTCTTTAATCAAGTATTTAAAAAATATGGTATACTTCGATTCGTCGTGAAAAAATTGTGAGCAGACCTGAAATGACTGTAGCTTGCTAAAGGAGATAAAAATTCCGAGATTTCCAACCTAAAATTTGATATAATTGCACATCGAATGGACCAAAACAGGCTGAAGCTAGACTTATTAAAAGAAGTTTTGATCGTAGCTCGATATGTTCTTTAAACAGCATCTGTTTAGTATCAACAGCGAAATAAATAAGTATCATATTAACTTTTGAGTTAATCTATAGCAGATTTATTTGCCGTGAAACATCTAACATAATTTTAACCAAAAATGATAACATTTATCAGGAATAAACGCTTTCATTACAAACTTTTTGCCATCGATACAAAATTTTACTGTTACCAGCTTTAAAGTTTTCTTAGATATATTCATTGTAAAAAATCAATTTCCATAAATCATCATTGTATTTAAATACAAAAGACGCTTAAAATTAACACTATATATCTTTGCTAGCACCTATCAAAACCCAATAAAAATTTGGCCATCCTACTTTGTCTCCATTCTTTTATTTCTCCTTTCTTTCGTTCCTAACAAACTATTCCAATCTATTTGCGCATTAACTTGCAACCGGAAACGTTCAATTTTATCGAACATTTCCGGCTGTGCTTCCGTTCCGTTCGAATCGCTGCATCTTCTTGACTTAATTACACTTAACCAAGTTGACTTCGATCCGCGACGGAAGAGTTGAATTGTGGCATAACGTAACTAGACTATGTCTTGTTTTATGTAGATATGATGGCGGCTAGAATTTATGAGATTTGTGGCATTACTGGTTGTACGACCGACATTCCAGGAGTTTCTGCAAAAGTTGCACGTAAACTGACTTGACCGCATGATTTGCATTCGGAATGTTGGAAAATGGAATCTTCCGTGGTTAGGGGCTGTAAGGGTTAAATTGTTGGCTGTAGCGTCCGGAGAGGTGTGATAATTTATTAATTGGTCTTGGTCATTATACGTTGATTCAGTGACTTGAACGGGAAGTAATTTTATTATTTACATGTTACTATTTTCAGCAGTTTATTATGGAAATGCTTTTTGCATATCGTTAGTCTCGCGTCCAATAGTACTCTCACCAGCAACTAAACCACAATTCGTTATTTCGTGCCAAACAAAATTGGGCACTCATATTTCATTCTATCGACTTAAAACTGATTAGTGTGTACTGCCAAATCAAAGTTGGGATTGTAATTTGTGTGTAAATTGAAATTGGTTAAGTCACTTAAAATTTTAGTTGCTTTGCCCTTACAGTTTGGATAGTGTAATTTAATTTTCTTGCTGTTTAGGAAAATAGAGCGTTTGACAATTGAACAAATCTTAAAAATATTTAACGCGAAGGAAAATTTTCTAGAAAATGGAATAATAATTTATTTTTAGGAATAAATACCTTTATTATGATTGAAAGCTCAACATTTCTAGTCTGCTTTAAGTTGATTTTTTTACACCAAAGTGGTATATAGTAACGTGTTCTTTTTGGAATTGTATAGAAGAAATTTGTTTGGTATGTAGAAGAAATTTTGGTAAATGTCTAAACGATGGAACCGTCGGTAGGATGGGGTGTGACTGTACAAGATTATAAGAGTATAATCGGTGACTATACAAGATTATAAACGTATTTGAAGGTAAGAGAAATTTGAAAAAAAATTTGAGTTTCGGTGATAAAAACGCAAAAGAGCCGAGGAATGACAGATTTTTGAGGCAAAATAAACGGGTGACGATTAAGTTTGACGCTGTCGAGTTGAGCACTTAGAATTTAAAATATATAGCTCGCAAATTGAGCGATTGATAAAGGAAGGAGCAGATTTATCGTTGTTTGGAGAAAGTTGTATTCGATGCTATTAATTTTACTGTTTTATTGAAGCGCTTAAGACTTTGATTTGCTCCATAAGTTCAATAACAGGATAAGAGAAAGTTGAAATTTTGTCTGATTTGAGATTGAGTTGTAAAATGGAAAATGTATTGAAGTAGCGCAAGCATTGCTTGTTCGGAAACTAGTAACGCGTTAAAGAACTGATGTACTTGAGTATACCGAGTTTTTTATGACCATAATAAAATTAATAATAAAATTAATAAAATTGCTACGGGCTAGCAACATTGAAAGAATGAGTGAAAATTGAATCCCTATGCAGTCTCTCAATCAACGAGTGAGCCGCGGAAAGCCAGTCGAAAAGCCACGCAGGCGTTGGGAAGACGCTGTAGATGCTGATAGCAAATGGTTTCTGGGAGTACACAGTTGCAGAACGTGGTCATTAAACCAAAACGACGTGAGTCACTCTTTGAAGGAGCTCAAAGTTCTATATAGGCTGATGTGCCACGTTGAAAAGCTTTTTGAACGAGCCTGAGGGATGCCATTTATGACTTTTAAATTATTTGTCGTGAATTTTTGGAGTAGGGAATACAGGTACTCCTTAGATCTCAATTCGAAGGTAGATGCATTTATACTTATCAATGTAAACGTATTTCGAAATGCATTAACGTTTTTCGTAAATACCCAGCGTGCCAAAATCGGAATTCAGATTTGGTTACGACTATTCCGAAAGTGAGCGAAAGAGATAAGAATATAAAAATCTCTTGATATAAATAAAACTATTGACTGGGGTAAGATTGTTCATTATTTTATGAGAAACATATGAATATTTGTTAAGAATCTCTTCTGAAGTCTGCAAGAGACAACTTTCAAATCATTCGTCATCATATTTCATTGAGTTCGAACAAACTCCAAACAAAATGCGAACGAATCTGTGATAGGGAAATTGTTAGCAGTTTGTTGTGAAATATGTTGGAATTTACAACAAATTCCAAACCTAATGCTGTTAATGTTTCCTTTATTAAATTATGTATTAAATCAGTACTTTAGTCGTATAATCGTTTTTCATGCATAAGATTATTGAAATTGTGTTATTTGAGGTGTTAACAGTGTCTTTTTTTAAAGGTTCGAAATGTTACTTAAATTTTTAATTCTGTAGTAGCTTCTCCCTTGGTATGAAGAAGTTCGACGGGACGAGCTTGAAGGTTTTTTTTAAAAAAAAAAATCACAAAAATTCGTAAAGAATTCGCAAAGAATTCACAAAAGAACTCCCAAAGAATTCGCAATGAATCTTGAAAAAATGAACTATTTTACGAAAGCTTTTCAAGGACAAAAAAGGGGAAATTTGAGCATTTTCGTCGTTTTCGTAACGTTTTCCATATACCGGTCTTAAAGAATTCGTAACGAATAAGTTTGGCAATCCAAAAGTTTTTTCTGAATCCGCTTCAATTTTTTGAAAGAATTCTCAACGAAATGCCGAATTTGGCATACTGATCATTTCTATGCGCAGTCAATCAGTGTACATGATTTTGCGTGCATCGGTATTTTGAAACGAAAAATAAATGTTTATTAAGTAAATTGTATAAGCTTTCTGTTGACGGAATATTTCTTTTTTTTTTGTCTTTGGTAATGAAAAAAGAATTCCTGATTTTTTTGCGTTTTCCGGCTCAAAAATTGTATATTGAACAAAAATTGTATACAGATAACTATTGAACAAAAAATTAAAACGATAAAATCGTCCGTTAAGAGAAAAGTACTATTCCGTACTATCCCGTTTTGAAAACATAGTTTTGCGAAAAACTCGCGTATTTCACCCCGTGTAATTCTTCTGATCTCGCGAACATTTCCACAGCCACCTTCGGCTCTATTAGTGTTTTGTTTATAGCATGTCTTCTATAAAAAAACCCACCCAAAGTATCGTGAATATCGACATGCCATCAAAGGCCAATTTAAAAATCAAAATTAGGTTTTGGAGAGTTCAAGAAGACATAAGCTGCACTCAGTTGATTTCTAGAGACTTAGGCCCTCTACACATGGAGTTACTGAAAACTATTCCTTAAATAGACAAAAACCAATCGGTACCATTCTTAAGATACTTTGTAGCATTTTAAGTCAAAACAGTTGTTGGGAAAGGAAATTTATAATTTTTACCATTATCATTAAAGTTCTTAATTTTTATGCCACGCACATGACAATTTTCATGGTAAACGTCAAATCAATTTTGACAATACCTCTTCATTTTCTGATACGCGCATTTTATATAAAAAGCCTGCATTTGAAAACTATTAAACCAGTTTTTGCTCGCACACAACGTATATGATTGAGTTCTTCCAAATTATTCAATGCTTCAACCCTCTTCCTTTCAATATATTTTCAGATCACTTTAAGAACGTCATGGTTTCAGTATTTATCATTAACTGTGGTAAATATATGTAAATATCATATTTCCAGGTCATATGCACGCCAGCAAACTTGTTCATATTTGATTATTTAAAGCTGTTATTCATAGATTTATAGAATTTTGTATAATTTTTTTTTTTCCAAAATTAATTTAGCAAAACAATTTTTCATTGAAATTTTGCTTCAAGAGCGTGGAGTGTGTGAATTGGTTCGTAAATTGAAAATCAAATCTTTGGTCAAAGTTAGAAATGAGTAACATTGTCGAAAACTTGACAAATTAATCAAAGAATCTGGGATCATCAAGCAATATTTTGTTTGACTATGAAAAGAGAAACAATTGTGAGAAAAAATCACACATAATTTCCAAGAATAAGCAGCCCAAGATTGACCAATTAATTGGCTTTTTGAATTGTATTATTAAACATATAAGACCTTATAAAGCTTTCTTATTTAGATGGAAGTCAAATTTCACCCTCAGCTTCATTTTATCATTGAATAAAAGCTACGTTTAATAAATCATAATTCATTCTTTGAAATATTGTTGGTATTGTTGAGATAAGTTAATTTCGGGAATAGTCATTATTTTTTACGCAGCTTTTGTTAAATCATACTATTATTTCACGCCACCTTAAATGCATGCAAGATAAAGTTTAAATAATAATAATTAATTTTAATTAATAAAAATTATCTTATTTTATGCGACCATAAAACTATTTTTAATAATTTTCTTCAATTTAGAAAAGTGGCATTTATAAATTTATAGGCAGGCACTCAGTAAGTACAGACATTTCACCTCTGCAAGAATTTTTTTTTACCTTATTTTGATGTGTATTCTTGATTTGTTGTTCAATGACTAAAATACTTACAGCCTTACATTAGAAGACGTTTATTAATTATTCTTACCTGAAAAGAGAAAAAGAATATATTGTTAAAATGTCATCAGTAAGTAAACAAGTATCTACTGTACTGAAGTTTATCAACATTGTTTTTCATGTGATTGTGAATTGAAAAAAAAGTAGCCATGGAACCTTTATTTATATCATTTATTGTTTCAATTATTTCAATTTGAATGCATGAAAACAAACTTATTCATAAAAAATGCAATACTTTTGAGAAAATAATCATCATACTTATTTTTCGTTTGATATTAATATATAGTTCAAACGGAGCAATAACTGACCCAACAAAACACTCTTTTAGTTACCATAAAATCCAATCAAACTTAAAAACATTATCAAGCAATATCTTCTGCATATCCATTGCTAGCAACCATCAGCTTATCAATTTTCTTCGTCAGTCACACTCAATTCTCGAACCTTCTTAATGAAACATCAAGCAGACCTTTTTTGTGCTCTTCTTCTCAACAATCGCCAGCATCACCATAAATTAAGCGCAAACGAAACTGAATACCTTTCGCGTAATTTAAAGCAAAGGATAGAACATTCAAGGACTCTCGAAATATTTCATGGCTGAACTTTTCAAAGAACCCTCCTGAAAAACGGACAAAAGATAGTCAACGTAGCAGCGCTAAGGTTAATAGCAGGAGTTCAAGAACAATGAGCCGTAATTTTCTACCGCAAAAATCGATTTGCATGAATATTAATTGATTTTCGTTTAGTACCTCGTTAAGATAAGGAAGACCAAAAAAGGTGTTTTTTTTGCTTTGAGCTCCTTTTTGCTATTAGGTGAAGAAGATTTGAGCTCGACGTAAGTCTGGTTTCGAATTTCTCATTTTAAGTTTGAAAATCGAAATTTCTTCTACATAATTAGAACATATAGAACTTATATCACCCCACTAGTTGAATGCGGTAAGCAAAGCGATAAAGTTTGAAGGTTGATTATTGACTGAAAAGCTTCTTACTATTTTCAGACTCATTGGGTTCCATAGTCAACAGATAAGACGTGGCACAAGGCTAGGAAAAGTACATAACGAAATACATTTCTTTAAGAACGACACTTGAACTAGAACTGCAAGGACATCATCGTCATCATTGCGATCATCAGTCTCTGTCGGATGCGCTCCGGCTTGAGTTTGTCCACTGTTTTTGCTGTTTTCGCTGACGACGACGGCAGCAAGACGGCCCTTGGACTAAGTGGCATGAAAACTTTTTCAATATATGCAAATCACTTGAATCGTAAAACTTGTTGGTATTCGCTATCTTGTTCGTCTCGGACTCGAATACTTATTCTTCTGTGCTATGGGTGTCATTGATGTAGTGATATGGCTCATA
The DNA here is from genome assembly GCA_947369275.1 of Nemotelus nigrinus. Classification (NCBI taxonomy): domain Eukaryota; kingdom Metazoa; phylum Arthropoda; class Insecta; order Diptera; family Stratiomyidae; genus Nemotelus; species Nemotelus nigrinus. Next base: position 161,096,615 of record OX376373.1, read on the forward strand.
AGTTTGCCTGGTGTTTAAAGTGAATGTTCATTTGGTTGTTTGGTTAAATTGACTGTGGAAGGATTTCAGATGGTTGGCTCGAGAATATTTGCTAAGGAAGTTGTTTGTTCAGTTGATGGTATTGGTGTTTGTGGTTTTTGGATAGTTTCATGATGGATAGCGAATTACGGCTCAGTAAATTTTGGTTTGAAAATAGAATAAGATCAAAAGGTTGACGGACGTGATGGATGAAAAGTTGGTGTTGACAATATGTTTTTTCTTGATTGTGTTTTCTTTGTATAACTTTGAAAAAAAAACATCGAACATCTGCAAAACATAGCCAATTTAATTTTGTGAATTATGTAAACCACTCCAGCACCAACCCCTAGATTCGCAAAGTTGTCGTGGGATAGCATCACTTGATTTATTTTGAATTTTATTATTTTATTTATTTTATTTTCCCTGTGAATTTTATTCACAGAAAGTGCCAAGACTTTTTTGTATGATCAATAATTTCTAATGTGAGATGATGAAAATTAGATCTGATTTTTTATGTTTGTCCTTAATTTAGGAAATATTTATATTTACAGCAAGGGTTAACTAAAAGCTTAATAAAAATAATAATAAATCATAAAAATTTTCCAGTTTTCGTTCGTATTTTGTCAAGCAAAAACACATTCTAATTCAGTAAAATCTCACTCACTCTCCGCTAGAAAACTAATTTTCAAAGAAATTTTCTTTGAGGACAAAAAAATGTGGAAAGACGTAATACACTTTTTTGTAGAATCATATCAACCATTCCTTATCCAAAACAACAAAACTCAACTATAACACAAATTATGAAAATGTTCAGTTTTGGCAGCACTTTCCTAACGAAGCAGCAATAAGCTTACCATAACAAGCTCATACTTAAATCAACTCAACCTTGGAATTTCATTCTCATCGGAGGATTTCATCGAAAGCTTCAGCGGTTAAACGTTGTTTGAGGCTGTCATCCGAAAAATGTTCAAAATTCGGAAAATTTAGAAATTTATTTCTTATTTTTATTGCAAATGCTTTGAATATGAGTACGTAATTTGAAGCATCTGTTGGTGCAATATTTACGAAAATGGCAAATGCTGGTTACATTGTGTTAGCAGCAAAGCAAAATATATACCAAATCTGCTTCACGTTGAGTTAAACCCAACCACTAAATTTCGTTTCGATTGAATCACTGCGCTGGAAGTTATACGGGTGAAAAGTATTTTAGGGTTACCACCCTCAAAACTTTTCAAATTTTAAAAGCGTTAATATTTGTTGTTAATTTTTATTGCAGGATCTGACATAATCGCTCAGTAAAGAAATTCCACAAAATTACAAAAATTATCATAGCTGGCAGTCCTTTCATGATTTTTCTACAAAATCCCTACGACGTTTGGTTCACATAAAGGTCCACTTACTGCGTGAACTTCGTTTTGATTTCAACTATGGATCGGGAGTTATAGGGAAAAAAACTTTATTTTGCTGAGCAAATTTGCAAGATTTAGGAGACAAAAATCACCATAGCTGGCAACTCTATTCTAAATTTTCAGCCAAATTTTCATCAAATATTATCAAAAATAAGGTCCAAGTATTGTGTGAATTTAGTTAAAATCTGATGGCTGATTCGGAAGCTATAGGCCAAAAACCGTTTTTTTTTTCAGTGATTTTTCAAGATGGTACCATTGCCACAGGGTTGCCTGGATTTCAAAATCACTCCTATCAGATCTGGTCCTAGTTAATACCAACATGTCCTGTAAATTTCATTATGATCGAATAATCCGGTCGTCAGTTCTCGTGAACAGAACTTTCGAGTGCTGAAAATAGAGGTAATTTGGTGATGGGTTGCCGTTCTTGCGCAAATCGGAATTTTCAAAATTTCAATTTGATATGATGCTCAAAAGCTGAAGTTTATCAATGATTTGAATTTTGTGTCAAAAATCAACAATTTTTCAGGAGGGTCAATGATTTGAAGGATTTTTTTTTTCAGGTGCCTGCCGTAGCTACGGGGTTACCCGCACTTTCTTAAAATTCCATGTGTGTTAAATTTTTCTCAACGTCAATATGCTCTGCAAATTTCACGATGATCCAATGTTTTTGTCAGAAGTAATGACAAACCAAAATTTGAAAAAAAAATCTTTGCCTACTTTTAGGCACGCTGCACCGACACGCGGCTCAAAATTTCCAAATTTTTAACATAAACAAGCTTAAAACATAATAAGCTTTCATTTTCAAACATTTGTTTCAACAAAAATTTACACTGCTTGGAAATATAGGTGTACCTGAAAATTCACTAAAACGCTCGCCGCCGCCAAAATGTTTAGGATATCTGAATTCTAGCAAATCATGGACCTAACTACTATATAAATCTACGTCCTCCGAAAATTTCAACGCAATCGGATCGGCCACTCCAGAGATTATCTCTCCTAATCATTTTGCTGATATATATATATATATATATATATATATATATATATATATATATATATATATATATATATATATATATATATATATATATATATATATATATAAAGAAATATGAATTATCGGCAAAACGCGAGTTTAATACTAATTTTCTTCGCAAATTAGTAAAAAAAAATATAAAAAGTCAACGAATTCCCACGTAAATGAAAGGTCTCTTCATCAGAATTGTTGGGAAAAGGAGAAATACATGTATAATTTTTCTATTTAACCTTCGGTTTTCCTTGAATTATTAATATTTTTGCATAAATCTTCCGTCGTTTTGTTTGTTTGCCCAGTGTGGGCATTTATTCTAGATAATATTTGGTTTCCTTCTACCGGTGATTTGAACCTCACCAAAGTGAACCTCGTTTGACCTTTCAGCATGGATGTACGCATTTTCTCTTGTTTTCAATGATGCTTACTTATTTCCCACGTCTTCGTCAACGCTCAAACTCTTCTCTGCTTTTCCAACTAAGTGCCATTGAAACGACAAGTGTCCTTACGTCATCTCTCGGCATGACTTCATTCAACATATGAATTTCTGAGTAATGATTTGTACGAAAAGACGAAAAACATTCCATTCTATTTCAGACTCTTCCAAAAAACTCATATAGATCTAACTACTCAGCGAATATTTCTTTTCGTGCTATTCCCGTCCTTGCTCGTTCACAGTTTTGTTGTTGTCTTCGACTGACAAAGATAAAGAAAACAATATTTTTTCCATCGTCATTGTAGTTATTGCAGCCATTATTGTTTCACCGCCTTCTCGTCTTTCGTTTGTGGCGTTTTGGTTCCAGTTGACAGTTGTCATCATCCGTCCACCCACCCATTCGCCGGACTGCCTTCTTCTGCTAGCCAGCTTAAGGTCGTTGTCAAGCCTGCCATACTCGAGGCAGATTATGTATTTGTGTGTACGAGTGACGCGATCTTACTGCATTCAATCCTTAAATCTTTGGCCTGTGAAATAATGAAGCTATCATGAAGTCAGAGGACAACAATAATAGCGCTATAAATTTTCTTATAGAAACAATATTTTCTCGTAAAACTCAGCAAACAGTGCTATGTGACCTATGTGCGTAGTCGGGCAAACGTAAGCCGTAAAAGGAAAAATAATGACAAAAGTACGAGTATGTAATGATGAAAAGAATGGAATGTTTCCCGTATTTGGTGTGAAAAAATGGTACAAAAAAGTTATTTGAACTTGATTGTCGTGTCGACTGACATTTTGTGGCAGTTAAATGTTTTGATACTCTCGAAAGAAGAATTAGTTGAAATTTCCATGACTTTTCGATGAGAGGCAAAATAGTTACAAGCCTCTTTCGTAAGATTTGGATTTTGACGCGATTTAATAATTACAAGATTCGAATTAGAAGAAAAGAAAAAGCTTCTTTTTCTGATTATGCCACACACATAATTGTATTTAGTTCGAAATATAATTAAATAAGAAAACAAACGTCAAATGAATGGCAAATAAAATTATAACGATAGTTGAATCGAAATCATTTTATTAGTTAAGTAAGCTAATTAAATTATATTTGTAGAAATAATTTAGTTTCTGATTAATGATACAAATGTGAATATAATATTTAAATAAATAAACTTTTCAAATATCATAGAAATAAAATAATAATTTTTATTTTTAATTTTTAAAATGAATTTCATCATATTTATGTCGTTCTTGCAAGCTGTAAAGTTAGCCACTCTTATAAGTTGACCACTCGCGAAAGTTATCCAAAATTTAATTGCACCAACCGTTAAATATCCTAAAAATGAATACTAGTTATGGTCGTTTGTGAAACTTGAATCTTGTCCTAAAAATTAAACTTAACCATCGAAACATTTCGTGTAATGAACACGATGTGCAACCATATTGAAATCAAAGTAATATGCATTTTTATATAAATACAGTGTAGTTCAAGGAATTCAATAGCTGGATAAATTAGATAGAGTTCAAATTACTTAAGATATAACCTTCATTAGCACTGTGTACAAAGCGGGGTGCATATTATATAAAGGAAGTAAATTAGAAACATAAAGATTGAGAGATAACTAAGAGTAGGATACATAATGACACCAAAACCTTTAAACTGCAACCAATGGAAAAAAAAGAATAATTTAATCAGGATATGCTAGCTTTTTTTCAGCAAGTGGTCAAAGAATAAAAATTAAACTTAACCATCGAAACATTTCGTGTAATGAACACGATGTGCAACCATATTGAAATCAAAGTAATATGCATTTTTATATAAATACAGTGTAGTTCAAGGAATTCAATAGCTGGATAAATTAGATAGAGTTCAAATTACTTAAGATATAACCTTCATTAGCACTGTGTACAAAGCGGGGTGCATATTATATAAAGGAAGTAAATTAGAAACATAAAGATTGAGAGATAACTAAGAGTAGGATACATAATGACACCAAAACCTTTAAACTGCAACCAATGGAAAAAAAAGAATAATTTAATCAGGATATGCTAGCTTTTTTTCAGCAAGTGGTCAAAGAATATACCTTTAAGTGGTTCAGTTATGTAAACCAAAACAAATAATCTAAGAAATGGTGAAGTACATGTCTAAAATGTTTTTATCACTCGTTTCAAAAGTTGATGTTTGCAATTCAGAAATTAGTTAAATCTAGCAATAAAGTGAACCATGATGGCTTGGGATGAAATCAAGGCTACAATCAGACGAAACCGGTTTTCTGCTAGTAATTCACCCGTTGAAGAAGAATCAGCGGCGGTACACCTGCAAGAAGTTTGTACCAAGTTTCCCCCAAAAGATGCACATCGAGCTAGTAAGAATTGATCAATAGATAAGGATATATTGTGCGTGAACACAATGATGTCTCCTGAGAAGGCATTGTTGAAGAATTCAGAAGAGAGATCAGTACCAGTGTTGTGATATTGTGGGAATTTTCCCCTTGTGTGGGAATTTTCGCCCTCTAAAACTTGAAAAAGGGAAAAGGGAAAAATTGCTGCTCGTAGAACAAAATCGTGGGAGAAATGGTTTAAATGAAATTAAACACTTTCGTTAAATTTCCACCAAATATATTTGAGAAAGAATTTAAACAATCCAGGCAAAATGACATTTCGTCATGTATTCTTACATTTCAGTTAAAATTTGGGATGAAATGAACAAGAATCGCTTCTCAAGACATCCAACTAGCGATTTTCAACAAAAAGTTTAAGTCAAAACGGCCAAAAGCAAAATATTGTTACGAAATAATGGAGAATATCTTGTGAAGGCATTTTTCAGCTTTGTAGAACATAGTTTAAGGGGGCAGGTACACTTAGAATTTTGAGATAATCGATTTTATTTTCTTTCTTTTATTTTCATTTTCTAAAAGTAGCATATTTTAAAAGCATTCTCTGCCAATTTCAGACGAATCGGACAATTCTTTATGGAGATAAATAACTTTGAATGAAGTCGTCTGTAATGGATAAGCGTTTTTTGCATGCTTAAAGCATTTTCCTCGAAACTATGCTTTCGGAGTCGGTGATCACTGTAACTTGAAAACGGCTTTATCGATCAGATATGTGTAATTATCCTTCGGATGAACGAAGTGTTTTTCGATTGGACGATATTTTTTTTTCAATATCCGAAAATGTGAAATGAAATTTTGGTCGAAAATACAATTTTGAGTTTCAACAACCGCCACTTTTCGAAAAATCAAAATCTGCCAAAGTCCTTCGTTCATTCGGAGCATTATGTCATTAACTAATAATCGCCGATTTTGTTCTTATTTCGGATGATCGAAAATTTACTCTATTTCGACAGATTTTCAACCTTTTGCCTTAAAAAAATAACAATAGCTTCTAAAAATATATTTCTTTCAAGTAATAAATTTACTAATTATTTTAACCCTAAAAAGAGCTTCTTTTTGGACGTCCCAAGTGTACCTAATCACTTAAGCTATTTCAATACATTTCATGCACCGTTTCAGTTAAAGCAACTACTGATTCACAAATCGTATGCTGAGTGCAGTAGAATTTTAAAAAGAATTTGTCAAAGAGCTTTTAGTTCTAGATATGGGTACTTATTTGGGATCAAAATGTGAAGAATACATAGCGTCTTTTGAAGAAGCTGTAAAATTAGACATACAAAAAATAGGAAAAGAGTTTTACGTTACGACATGTAAAGAGCTTAAAGACATGGTATAGTTTAATGATGTTATTTTTAAAAAAATTGAGTTTTTTAGCCCCCAAACAGCTCTTGATAGTCCAAAACGAACGAAGTCGCTGTAGTTAAAAAATTTGGCAAAAAAATTGGCATTGAAGAATCTTTTGTAAGTATCAAATGGAGAGATCTAACAGTAACTTTTTCAAGTGATGAAAAGCGGAGATTATTGCAGCTAATAGTAGAGGAGCTTTCGAAAGAAATAGAAAAAGCAAAAAATTTTGAGGATATGCATGCATGTTTCCTCATTTAACTAAGATTTCAAAGTATGCCTTAGATTTTTCACATTCAAATGCTGAATCGGACAAAATAGGTGCGTTTTTTTCGCTCCGATACAGAACAGAATAGAACTATGCCGCAAAAACAACGATCTAGTGTAACACGCTAAGACTGACATAGGTTGCTACATTCGCTGTGGTACCACAAAACAGCTAAAAATAAAGGGAGAAAATAACGAGTATACACTACCACAATCGATAGAAAATAGCAAAAAAAAACTAACCGATAATTACCTCTTTTAACTTTCTACATGTTATGAGGGCTTTTTATAATTTTCTAACTACTAACACATTCAACATAGCCTTGAAAAAACCAAAACCACCTCACAGCAAAAAAGACAATGTCTCAAGAGCTTTTCTTTTTTCTATCAGCACATTCTATAGTTCAGCATTTGAACTACAAATCGTCGCTGTAAAATCAAACCGGCATATCTGCAAAATGCATATTTTTCACCAGAGCGCTTTAAAATTTTCGCGTGTGGGCTGTTTCCCCGTAAATGCATACCAGCACAGCACCATTAGACAAATTTTTTATTCAACTTTATGGCAAACCGGTTCATTTAGAGACATTGTATACGGTTCGAGATTAGCTTTGTCACTTGGATTTGTCATTTCTTGAGTTTAATGAAAATTTCAGTTTGGAAAATTAGATTTTAATGAAATGAAAACACATTTCTATTTTATGGGTAAATAGTAGTAAACCTGTTTTCGTCCAAATTAAAATGTAACGGAAATTTAGCACACACGTGTACTATAGAAAATGGGAAAATGTTAATAATTTCCCCCTAGATTGGCTTATTAATTTTATTTCTTATTAGGGAGCTCCGGATAGTAACACCAGATTCATATTTTTCTCCCTTTACATGATCACAAAGCTGTAAAAACAAAAAACTCGTAAACATGATTGTAACTGCACTAAAAAACAAAATCGTAGAATACATCAAAATAAGCATATATGCAATTATGGTCGATTTGACACCAGACAAAACCAGGTTCTGCCCAACCTTTGGTAATCAGGTTCGCACACTTTAAAAGGGAGTATATAAAGGAGTATATAGCGGATTCACAAGGATATCATTTCGAAAGTTGATGACTAGCTCATAGGAGCAGAGGAAGTCTGTGCCTAAAATGGGTTTACAGACATCAGCAAAGAGTAAATCTCATGAGAACTCACCACAGAGTTTCAGTTCCAGTGTTAGTCGAAGACCAGAAGAGCTAATCTTAAGATATCGATAAAGTAATGAATAAAAAATATACAAAAAAACAATTTTCACCAATCAAACTTTTCACGACAATGTCATTTAAGCAAGTTGTCAATTAGACGGCCACTTGGTGATAAGATACATTATCCTACTGTTTGAACGCAACAAAGACTTCGATTTTTTAACTAACCAATTACTTCTTACGTCGTTATCTAAGAGGTTGTCGGTCACCTAAGCTAAATTTTCAAAACAGGTGCTACAATCGTTAATTCTAACCTTGAACCCATATAAGTATAATCATGGACTATTCCATCCATCAGTGAATTTCTCTGTGGCTTCAGAATTGAATAGGTTCGTGAATTCAACTGCCGTGTTAAGCATGAAATGTTATATTATCCAAATTGCCTTTGCGAAATTTGCCCTGGAGGCCGTTGCAACGTTGTTGATTCACAGTGACTCTTCGAAGGTGAGACGTTGGTGGTCTAACAGGATTTTTTTTTATGTTAGATACCACTATCTTGTTCACTCACTGGATGAATTCACTCCGCTCAGAAATAAAAACAAGGTGTCAGAAAATCCGGCTCTTATAAGTCGTCGTCAATTATTCTTCTTTTTGTAAGGTTTCAGAATATTTGGCCTCGATGATGATGGTTGTGCTAGTCAAGGTCTAGAAGAAGATTTTCCTGCTTCCGTTTTCCTGCTTCCATCCAGACGGAGGACTAAATGCAGAGTCACCCCTTTTGTATTTTGCAGTTGGACAAAGTGCTTCTGTCTTTTAACAAGATTTTCTGTTTTCTTTCAGCCCAACTCGGGGTTATCAGTTTTAGGTCAACCTGACCTCTCCAGGATAGTCAAATTAAAATGAATGATTGTTTTAACAAGCTAGTGTATTGGTAGAAGTTCCGAGGATATTAGATTCTTGGTGCATCCCAGCTAATGTGCCGGCGGATACAGCTAGGGAAGAAATTTCTTTTACACCTTTGCAATATCAAACTTGGCAAATTTAAACTCGAAACAAATTATTATAGCTAAAACTACATGTCACCTACATGATACGAAACTGACAGTCAATTATATTTGTGATGCTATATTAATAATTTACAGAAATTTAATCCAATTTAAATAATCAAACTATCAACAAAATCAAATAGACAGGCAGAAGTCTTCAGCCCACATTGGGCGCGGTCAGTCATTTGATAAAACCGTGCTACTAAAACCCATGAACGACTAAATAACTAAAAGTTTTTCATCAAAGCTCAAAAATGAGATAAACTTTGGTTGCTTTATTTGCATGAAGCATGAAGCTTTGTAAATCTAATAGAGTTTATTGACAAATTTTATTAAAGTTGTCATTAGAATCAGTACTTTGAACTCTTCAGTTTTTTTTTGGACCAGTTAACGATAAATAAATGAGCTTTTGGCTGAAACTGATATGCTTTTTGAATATTTATTCCATAAATAGTGCTTTTTTTAACAAGGTTTTCAAAAAATCGCGACAAAATATTTAAAAAGTTTACTTCCTGAATACGAAATCTTTCAAAAAAAAAGGTTAGTTTGCCAAAGTTTACCTTTATACATGAAATAAGTATTCTATAATAATATAGCGTCAAAAGCATCACAAACATTTTTCACGCACCAACTAACTGTCAACCAACTCCAGAAAATTTACAGAAACACAATTCCAATCAATCAAACTTTTCACAACGAAACCAACTATACATGAGGTTTTGCGGAATTTGATATCTTTCTTCCTCACGAACGAAAGAAAGGTAAAAAAAACTTTACTGAAGTCCTAAACCACATCTGTAGGCTAGCATCAATGTCACGCATAATTCCCCATGTTGCTCTTACATATGTACCTTATCGAGGATTTCTTATCGTGAACTAGACATCTATGTAATTCTGTTTGAATCTGAATGAAAAAAAGATTAAGTTAACATATACAATTTTACCACATCTGACCACACTAAGATCTAAGAAAACAACAAAACCATCACGTGGGCATGAACGGAATAAGGACAAACTTCGAACCCATTGAAAATGAATGCAAGCAAAAAAAACAGTTTGTTTGAAGAAACGAAGAGAAAAGAAAGAAATAAAACGAAACTTGGTTAAGAAAAATCGAAAAAAAGGAAAATAAAAGATAAGTACTCATTCAACGTTCTTCTATTGGTTGGACGTGAAAAGAAAACCATTTTGAAGTTCCTCGTTCGGAATAAACTAAACAATGAGAGAATGGTAAGCGAACACTTTGCGGGTGACTTTCAGTTGTTCGAAACGATGTCGAATAGGGTGGACATCAATTTAAATGAAATGGAATTGCATGATGTGTTTAATGATTGTGTTAAGCGGGACACAACTGTTTTCTGTTTGATGTGGATTTTCTTTTATGCTCAATTTAAGTATAATATTCTTGCAACGGATGGTCACACGCATATAAAGGTTTTCATTAATTTTTAGTAACAAACCTATTATTCTCTAGTATTAATAATAGTCTCAATAATAGTGTCTTGGTAAGACACTTTATTTGCTAAGAGGAGAAACATTTTCACTGATCATACAATATATATGAGGGAAATAGCTGAAAGAAACAACAATAAAACATGTAATAAAAACATAGTTTTGTTGCACTTTTTTGAAATGAAACTGCCCAGGCGTTTTTCCGTAAAAGATAAAGTTGAGCATGATAAACTGAAATGCTGTATCCTATGTAAATTTGTTGGCAGCATATTCTTGTACAAATTTGGTGAAAAATCCACAAAACTGGCAGCATTTTGCTAGAATTTCGTTTTAATAAGTTGGCCGCATTCGTTATAAAGTGCAAATGTTAAAGGAAAGTTATAAGGTACAAATATTTTTCGGGTTGTCATCCGAACATTTTTCGAAACCCCGAAAATTGAAACATTAGAAGAAGAAATGCAGTTTATTACATGTGTTGTTGTACAACTTTTCCATAATCAGCTACTTTATGGAATGTTCGGCTGCATCGCGGATTTGGATATAAGATAAGTTAACAAGAGTTTACACTTCCTGTTTATAAAAGAGAATGAGAAGCGAACGCCTTTTAATATTATGGATTTAGGGGCTTCGATGTGTGAGTGAAAAATAATATTTAAATAGATCTTGAAGTAGAACTTAACACTGAGACTTGGGGTAAGTCGGCAGTTAAATTATATATTTTTGATAAGCTTTAGGTGCTGACATTGAGAGTGCTCAGGTTTAAAAAGGAATGATCAGTTTTACAGAAGTAAATGAGTAGTAAAGATTTAATAAGCTTACATATGTATGATACTAGTCAATGACGCCATGGCTTATCAAAGGATTCGGGCTTATACTCATGTTATGTTCCTCTCACAACAATGGTGAATTAAATCGTCAATTTCAAAAACGCTACCAATTTTCGAAAGATCACAGTTGTTTGAATTAATGTTATCTCTTAGAGTACTGCAACAAGTGTCCCAAAAGGTGATATAATTGGCAATGACATATATTGGCAAGCTGAAAGTGATTATTGCTGTCGAAAGCGAATTGGACCATCGGGTGTAGGTATGGAAGTATTTTTTGAGTATAAGTTATAAGATAACTTTTTCTCACTTTATTAGATTTGGAGCAGTACTATTTTTTTTCGTTGTAGATGGACAAAAAATTTTTTCAATAGATTCTCGGGTTAACGAACCAGAAGTTATGTAACATTTTTACCTACTAAAAAAATTCCATATACACGCCACGAAGGTCCGGATTGGAATCCGCTTTTGCATTACTTCAACTCGGTCGTGCTTGCTCATCTATAGGTGCCTACTTACTTTAGAATGTTCCACAGTTTGTGGGTCGGTAAGGCAACTCTCCTCTGGCTTGAAGCGTAGTATCTTCTGAACATGCGTTGAGACTGTGAACCGGTTATCTTCATTATGCAGCCTCAATTCCACAATCGACTCTGGCATGACAATCCAATTGTTGATTCGAAGCTGCTCCTCATACTTGCGAACCGACTGTACGCAAAAAATGTGTGGTAATAGTACGATCTCAACCAAATAGTACCGACAGCTCGGTGTCCGTATGTTATTCATTCTGTTAAGATAGTTTCTGAAGTAACCATGCCCCGTTCAGAATTGGTACAGGTAAAAGTTTACCTCTCGGCAACCACGGCTGACCCAAAGGCCCAAAAGCGTCCAGCGGCCTTTGTTCCTTGCACTCTAACGTTGTTGACAAAGTTGTAGTGTTCGCGAACGTGCCTGCGCTAGAACCCTCGAAGGCCCGGAGCATATCCCTGTCCACTTTGCCGAATTGAAAATATTTAGGACATCTAGCGTCACCAGCAGAACAACCGTCAGGGTGCTGTGGCAAGCCTCCTCCTTTCTTGCTGCCGCCCCAATTTCTGCTGAGATGGCATCAGCTGTTGAATGCACCTTTCGATAGCCATGCTGTTTGCCAGACAGATCACCGGTCTGTCAGACAGATCATAATCGCTGACAGCAGACGTAGCTTCAGCAACCACTAGAGGAGCCTCCCCGCCATTTCTAGCATACAAAGTGGACGGTACGCGGACTGTCTGAATCTCCTTTTCCTTTATCGATGAGGAGCAATTGAGAAACTTCCAATCACGATTAGAAGCACCCCGCCACTAAACTTGAATTATATAAATCCAGCAATAGCCGTGGCTAACTCTCCACAACAACTTTAAAGCGTTATTCAGACATGCGTCCATGCGTCCACGCGTCCATGCGATCTAGCGTGTTTTGCTTACACGAGTCAATTTGATTTTGTTTATATAGGCAGCTCTAAAGCGAAAGAGGTGGATTATGCTGATTTATGTACAATAGAATTTAAAATGATCTCTTTCGCTCAGTGGCATGTGTGGATGATTCGTTGGTGATCATTTAAATATATGTTTTGTGGATGATTATTTTCTTATATAATGATGTGGAAAATATATATTTTGTATCCTTACGTGCATGACTATTACGAAAAAAATTGAATGCATATGAATATCTAGACACAAACATATATATGTAGGTATATATAGTCATATGGATTAGTATATACAATTTTCTGTTATCAATATATTTGTACGGAACAAAAAAAAAACATAATTTTAAGCGTGTAAAATCCATCCACTTATCGCCTTAGCCCCGTCTTCAAAAACTTGGATTTGAGTTGGCTTGACTCGTGTAATCTAAAAACGCATGGACGCGTGGACGCATGGACGCATGTCTGAAAAGTGCTTAATTGCTTCGACTGGCACTTCATCAGGATTCGGGGCTTTACTGTTTTTCATCCCAGACACCACGGCAATCAGCTCTTCTGCGTCTGTACGCCAAAACAATGTGTCACAGTTCAGCGATTTTATCGTTCCACCAGCAAGCCTACCTCCTTGCACGGAATGGTTGCCGTTCGGGCATTCAAGCTTCGCATGTTCTGCGAATCAGACCCATAGTGCTAAAGACAGTAGCTTCAACTGCTTCATGAGTCACTGCAGCTCTAATGGGTGGAGCTCCTTCCTCCAATCTCAGATTTATCGACGTTACCATCTCACTTCTGTTTATCCTGGCTGCGCTCCAAACAAGCGTTCTCCAAAATGAGTGGTGTTGCTTATGTTTGCTCCCAGTTGGGTAGAAGATAATGTAGTTATGGTCATTATCTGTGTAGCCACCGGTCCTTCTGATGACTTGGTGATATCAGGAATGGATTTGCCCGATATGTTGGCATAGAGCCCGTTTCTAGCATCAGCAAGTTCAACTGCAACACCATCTCTACTACACGCCGCCCTCAAATCTTTTCTTACACCCTTTTCTTACATACGCAACTCCTAAAGCTCTAGCATTGAAGTCGCCCTCGACTATGACATGGCCGTCGATGTTACGGAGAGTGCCCTCCCGCAATAAACCTTCACAAAACTGATTCGTTTTGTGGACAGTTAATTTTTTTCCACCAAAGCAATGTCAATTTCTTCAGTTTATGTTACTCGTATACAACAGCCGCTTCAATGATTTTATGCCGGGGCTTTTCAATCGCTGAAATATAACGAGCTTTTTAATAAATTCTGGACATCATCAGCGATTGCATCCTTGCTGTAAAATCTAAAATAGCCGAAATTCACAGAGAAAGAAATTTTTGTAATCGATAATTGCGAAAGTTTTGATAATATATGTTGCATGCTTGACTCTGTTTATTTCGTTTTTTCTATTTTTGAGCGTCGGTACGGCTGACTACTTCTTGTAGCGAAGGTTGGAAAGTTACCAGAGTTGACCGTAGGTGGTTGACGAAAACATGTTTGAAGGGTATCGTAATGATTATAGATCGAGCGGTGTGATGATACAATTTTACAAACTTTTAAAAACTATTTTCATTCTGGACATAATACATGGTTTCTCAAGTATCCACCATTGCTGACCTGATTTTTGTATGATATTTTGTTTTTTCGTGATTATTTTCCTAAATTAGGCATTTAGAAGGAAGAAAACAGAATTAGGTTCCGTGTCTCTAAAATTGACAATGGTTACAATGAATGGGGTGCTGGGCCTCATACCGTTTGATGCTCGACCTCCACGTTTTTTTCTGAAAGAAGAAAACTTGACTGATCTGCGCGGGAAATACAGCAGGAAATTTTTTTTCATTATGACGCCGGGTCTCGGTGAGTGAGGAAATCTTTTTTATTTCTTCAAATTTAGGATTGTGTCCATCGACTAAGAGCTTTCTCAACTCAGAACATTTGAGGCAGGACAAACAGCTGAAAAATAATTTTAGTAGTCTCTAACCTGCGCGTGCGTACGTGTTAAATTGCACTTTAGGTTTAATCATAAGCACAAACACTTTGTTGTTCCATTCATGATTGATGAGCAATAGTTTATGCTAGCACTGGAATATTGAATATTGTAAGCGGAGATGTTTAGGCCCTTTATCATAGCAATAAATAAAAATATCTGTCAACCTTATTAAGTGATGGACTGTCTTTGTCACAACTTGTGTTTTAATTGGCAGCATCGGTTACGTTGGCCAGCGGATGAAATAATTTTGGATTGGGCAAGTCGGTAACTAGTACCGTAACAGAAGGTCAGTGGAAGATTTCTCCCGTTTGAGTTGGATAAAATAATGTCGATACGAATTGTCATTGCACTTCTGTTTGATCGAATTATTCATAGCTAAGATTAGAATCAGACATTAAGCAGTTAAATTTGAGCAACAAGATCACAGTTGATCAATGGAATGTTCTGACTGACGATAACAAAAAGAAATGCATCAGCTCTGTCAACGATAAGCATGTTTTGCTTATTTGATTAAATGTATATTCATTTAATATGGATGGTTTTTTTCTTCGTTGTAACAGCTTGGGGGATTAAACCATTAGAAATATATTTTGATCTTCCAATTCAAAATATTCACTGTTATGACTGTTGCACACAAAATTTGTTCATTTTGTTTTCCATCTCCGTAAATCAGTAAAAATTTGATTTAAAAAAATCAACGAAATAATAATTGCCACATTTTAGACAAACATTTTTCAAGATATTATTCATTTAGTCACCCAAGCATTTCAAAAATAACGCTGCAGGTGACTAAGAATTTGAAATTTCTCCGAATAAGGTTCAGTTTGCCCAGGATTTATTGATCCAAAATACTGGTAACTACAGTACAGTGCAGTGTCTAACTAGAAAGAGTGAGAGTTCTGTGAACAATTTCATAGTGGGTAAAAAATTCAATTTTCAAGTACGCAGGCACATAAATAAACGAAACTACCATTTTAAGGTGCTAAAAGTTACAAGTAATCATCACCGAAAATGCATAATTTATTGCATATGCATTTATGTTTTGCATCACTAAGATGGACCAGCTAAAAAATCAATAGGTTTTTTTTATAGTGTAGTTCTTGAGTTTTTGGCGAAATAACAAGACGTTAACATGTATTTTTGCGAACAAGTAAACAAAGTAAACTGAAGTTGACACCCTTTAGCATTTTTGCCATTAAATGTATTTTTAAGACTTTGCATATTTTGTGGCCACTCCTGAAAGCTGGTTTTTCTTATCATCTACATATGTTTTTTCAATCTTCAAGAAAATATCCAATTTTAAAATGTCTAAATATGTCTAAATAGGCTGTTATAATAGATTTAGGTGATTTTGTGGTCTAATTCCTTCAGTGCTCAAACAAGAAATTCGAATCTTTTATTAATTTTCTATTTAGGTAATAATATGCGGAGAATGGCTGCACTACTGGTAACTGGAGCGCTTCGCTCCACCCCTACTAAGGCACTTTTTGTGCTGGTACATTGGCTGCCAACCAATCTACTGATCTCGCAGCAAGCTAATGTTGCTGCTGTGAGACTAAATTGTATCTCAGCATGGAATAGAACAGAGTTCGGTCATGCGAGGATCTTGACCGAGGGAGTACTTGCACCAGCGGTTGTCGACTACATCGCTCCGCAATGCATACTGAGTTTGGAGTTCACAACTCGCATTCCTGACAGGGAGGAATGGTGTGATGGTGTCACCCTTGATAATGGGCTTGTCCATGTGTACACTGACGGCTCAAAACTAAGCAATAGAGTCGGGAGTGGTGTATACTCAGATGAGCTGAATCTCAAGCTTTCCCTCCGTCTACCAGACCACTGTAGTGTCTTTCAGGCGGAGGTTGTGGCTATTTATCAGGTAGTCTACTGGCTTCTGTGTAATCGAATATTCGGGGTCAATATTGGTATTTATTATTAAGTCCTTTGCTGGTCCTTGTACAGTGCCCATGATTGTTGCAGAATGCCGTGCACCTCTTAGGGAGATGTCGAGACATTCGGTTGTTCAATTGATTTGGGCACCTGGGCATATGGGCTTTCAGGGCAACTGTGAGACCGATGCTACCTGAAGTCTCTTGCTCCTTCTCAATAGACATACCGATGACATCAGTCAAACTGGCCATGAGGCAAAAATATCTTGAGAAGGCTAAGAAATCCTGGGCAGATGAATCATCCTGAGCGATAACAAGGCAGTCCTGGGTATCCATGGATGCGTATCGCACCAGGCAGCTTTTAGGTTTAACTTGAAGTGCCCTTCGTTGCACGGTGGGCGTTCTAACGAGCCCCTGCCTTATAGGGTGGCATGCACAACGTTTGGGCGTAGAGTTTAATGATTTCTGTCGGAGATGTGCCTCTGAGGATGAGGAGGAAACCGCCCTTCACCTCATGTTCCAGTGTCCGGCTTTGGCAAGGAGAAAATTGGCGGCACTTGGTGCACTTAGCCTCTCAAACCTGACGGAACTATCCCTTGTAAATCTAAAGGAGATAGTCCGGTTTGTTAAAGGAAGCAAATGGTTTCCTGACTTTAGTGAGTAGAAGAGAGTCAATAATTATTGTGGCATCAGAACGGGCCTCTGTGGCATCAGAACGTGCTGGTCGTCAGGCCTCTGTAGATCAGCAGCCGCTTCAACCTAACCTTACCTAACCTTTAGATAATACTGTCTGTTAGTTGAAAGAGCTTACATATTTATTCAGCCACCTGATGCTGCCTGATGATTTTCCATTGCGAAATATCTAGGAGAAAACCACACAACATTTACCATTTCTAAATTAATATTTACTTTAAAAAGAGCTAATGAGACAATACTTATGTCAGTGAAATATGAAATTCACATCTTTTAACATTCGCAATATGATTTTCCTCAGAGTTGCGCACTGAGGTCCTATTCTGATATCTTTCTGATGCGTCGATATCTTTTTAGTTCCTTCCCAGTGCCACTTCAATATCGTGTTAAATCTTTCTGCGTAACTGTTGACTCTACAAACTGAAATATGGACAGTTTCTTCATGAAATCGCATAATTTTACCCATAAATGACATTTCAATATGCAAAAAAATTTTTCGAGCCTACCGCAATTTTTTAGATTATTTTTGAAGAATCCACTAAAATGCTATTCTTCTTCATTAAACCTACGCACTTTTTACATAAATCCGCACAAAAAAAACACCTAATATCCTGAGTGACTTGGTAAGCTGGATTTATATGTTCCACGCTTTTATCTACTTAAGTTCACCACTCCAGTTTATCTCTATCGTGCGGTCAATTTTCAACCTGTTTCATCCAGCCACTACTACTGCACCATTTTCATTTGTCTATGCACTACATGACACTCACCGAAGCGCAAGTTTCATACAATCTAATCAATATCCTGCCTCGAAGCTTCAGCCTCCTTCAACTTTGGCTGCTTTATATATTCTGTTTACTTGTTGTCCGTTGTACGAACACTAAACACGGCAAGTGGGATTCGACTAGAACTCGAAAAGTAGGTACTTCATCATATTTCCTACCTTAACACCATCACTGCCACCCGGCGAATATTAATGGACTAAAAAAATACTAACAGAATAATGAAGCATGCTGGCGAAGGTTCTCTCTCTGTCTCGCGCATAGGTTTTTAAATTGCCGTCCAGGTCATGACGAGCCGACATGGATGCAAAGACAGCCGACATGAGAATCGTATATGAATTGTTTAGTGAAAAATCGTGAGAATACTAGAAGAGATGGTTTTTTTGCGCTTTGCAGATGATGTTGATGAAGGTGGATAGCAATTTCCTTTCGCTTCCGTAGCGGAGGGTGTGATGGAAAATTTAAGAAGATTATGCTATAAACGTCACTCTTTGCGAGAGGCAGTAAATTTATTTTTTCTTCCCCTGGCAGTTGAATGCTGTTTGCTTTGGTGCAAAATTAATAATTGAAGGAAGAGAATTAACGTGGATCGTGAATTCGACTTTTTACGTTTTCTTAGGAGCGAAATTATTTTTCCTCAGGAGGAATGTATGTAAACTTAATGATGTTTGGCGGCTTAGCTCAAATATGATTTGAATTCATTTGAGGAATGTTATAAATTGCCAGGAAAGTATTACCAATACAATTTTATTGCAGATTTTTCAGAAGTTTCCAATGATAACAGCTGTACATTGAAATGTGAAGTGATTACAGTTAAGGAGCTTTAAAATACATTATTTTTTTTTTTGTTAGGTGGAGACACAGATTTGATGCGAAAATTCAATACATATTTTAGTTCAACTCAATTTCTGAATATTCCCCAAATGAAAATTGAAAAATTTAGAAAAGTGAATAAACTTCATTGGCATACATAGCTTGTAATACATATTCACAGCATATAGATTTCCAGAATATTGATTTAATATTTAAATGTATTCGATGCAAAGTGTTGGTTTAGTTTTGTTTAGAGGATATAAAAAAATTGATTCGAAAAAGGTTTGGAATTTTTTTTATCTTTTGTTGCCCACACTGGGCGCGATATTCTTTAGTGTATTTAGAATTCAAAAATACCTGTTGTTTTGTCCATTATTTTTTCAAATAAATATTGAGTATCTGTTTACTTTGAATCATCTGCATATCGTATCAGGTCCGGTTAGTTACGGACCTCTAAATCAGTGAAAACAACATGTATACTCCAACTACTCCTGTCCCTTCTACATTGATTTTTTTTTCCTACATTTTCCCTAAAACAATCTTGATTTACAGCAAAACAGAAGCCATCTTTTAAATCCAACGCAATTGATGACATGCCATTTACAGTCTCCTACATACCATCGCAGCCTCGACATCACATCATTCTTCGTAGCCGGTGTACACTTGTGCTTCTTGCGTCTAAGGTGTACCGAAGAAAATACGTCCATAGATATCACAGATACTTTGCAAAACATTTGATATATTCTCTTGGAATTTTTCTTCATTTAGACACAAGACGAATGTCGATGTATCTGCAAACTGCTTTAATACCTGCTCCTGTTACATGCTGACAACGAAGTCGGTGAAAACGACAGCTGACTGCTGCATGCAAGGAGCAATCAAGACAGCTGGGGCTATACGAGTACGAAATTGCCAACAACTGAGTAATTTATGATGTAGCCAGCAACTTTGCACCGAACATGAGATAGATACTAATTTGCGTAAGACATTTGGAAGGATTTTGTGCTGGTCGAAGAGGTTTGAGTTGTTGACATGTGAAGGAAGTAAATTGATGTAAGTGATGGTGAGGAACTACATGTTTCAAAAGAGCTAGAGACAGATATTGACAGAAATTAAGGAAATATCATTGCAGAAAGATATATTTCGGTGCATTTTATTTGATTGGACAAAGCTGAAAGTGGAAGTAGAGCATAGCATTCATCTGTTTTAATTCTTCTGGTATTCATAGTATTAGTAGTATTCATCAGTTTTTTTTTTTTTTAAACTAGCTATTTTTTGCATTTCGAAAAAATATTGCATCTATAAAAATTTAAACCAAAGGTAAAATTCATTATATTCATAAATTTGATCAAGCACCAAACTTTTTCAAAGCAGTTTGAAGAATGTAGATATTTCAGTGTCTTGTTCAATTCTCAAATACTTCACCACATCACATCTACGAATCTATAGATTCACATCTCAAGCATAAAATATTTCTAATACCAGGCGGACATTGTCAAAAGGATTATATCGAAAATCCTCGGGTTAAAGTAACGAGGTAGCCCTGGTGCGATATATTGCGACAAGACTGCATTCTTAGCAGCAAACGTATTCAACAAAAAGCCTTTGTCAAAGCCCCCTGGTTGTCGCCTGGCTGACTTGTAATAAAACTCAAAGTTGTCAAGGAATTTTATAATAATATCTTGAAACGTTTTGGAATTTTCATATTTTATGATTGGTGCTCTCTGAATGTTGTACGGTTGGTATGAATGTTCTGAAACTTGAATGAATGTAGACACAATCATAAAGTGAATATTGTCGAACGCATTTGTTGAGGTTATTTGAAAAACGGAATATTGTTATGGACTACATGTTTTGAATATTTTCGAGATGTTCTTTTGTTTGTATGGATTTGAAGCTTAAATACGTTGAAAACGTGTTGCATTGATATTGACGTTCGCATTAGTAAATAGCCAAAGTTTTGAAACTAGAAATGTCAATTTTGAGGTGGATCGACATTAAAACTGTTTCAGGAATTTCAAACAAATTCTAATCTTGCTAGTTTGTTAACATACTTTTATGTGGATGTATTTAAGGGAAAAAACAGTTTAGATACGTTATTTTTTGACAAAGCAGGAATAAGTAGAATTTAATCAACGATTTTAAGCATGTATTGAAAGACGTCTTTTTATTTTTCTATACCGTCTCCTTTGAAAACATATAATATAACTCTGGAGACCACAGTGTTCATTTGAAATAAATTTAAATTGAAGGCTGATTTGGAAACATATTTTTCTTCTCTATGATTCCAACCCTGCAACGTTCACAAACGGAGGCAAATAGGTTAATTGTTATCTCTCTATTACATTGCTTTGAAAAATATGACACCTTTAGGCCTTCATAATCATGCAATGAAAACTAAGGAAAATTTGTGTCCGATTCTGGTCTTTGTTACCTCTTTTTCAAAATCCTGCGCCCTAGTCCTAGTCTTCAAACCGAAGACCGCCTTGACTAGATGCGTCAAAGGCAAAACGGTATCATTATTTGAGAATCTTTCCCTAGGAAAAAAGCCTATAAACAATAGTATTGCCTTAAATGCCAGTTTGTATAAAGTGTATCTGTATAATAAAAAAAGTCTAGCGCATCAGAACCGCTAGAAAACGAATTTTCGATGAAATTGTATTTGTGTGACAAAAAAATGTGGAAAGACGTAATTCACTTTTTTGTAGAATCATATCAACCATTCCTTATCCAAAGCAACAAAACTCAACTATAGCACAAATGATGAAAATGTTCAGTGCTGGCAACACTTTTCCAACGAAGCAGCAATAAGTTAACCATATCAAGCTCATACTTAAATCGACTTATCCTTTGAATTTCGGAGGATTTCATCGAAAGTTTCAGCGGTTAAATGTTATTTAAGGCTGCCATCCGAAAAATTTTCAAAACTCGGAAAATTTAGAAATTTGTTTCTTATTTTTATCGTAAATGCTTTGCATATGAGTACGTAATTTGAAGCATCTGTTGGTGCAATATTTATGAAAATGGCCAATGCTGGTTACCCTATGTTAGCAGCAGAGCAAAATATATACCAAATCTGCTTCACGTTAAGTTAAATCCAACCACTAAATTTTGTTTCGATTGAATCACTGCGCTGGAAGTTAAACTGGTGAAACAAATTTTTGGGTTAACACCCTCAAAACTTTTCAAATTTTTAAAGCGTCAATATTTATTGTTAATTTTTATTGCAGGATCATTCCCATTTACAAATCTAATGACATAATCGCTCAGTAAAGAAATTCCAAAAAAATACACAAATGGTCATAGCTGGCAGCCCTTTCATGATTCGGTTCACATCAAACTGTATTTACTGCATGAATTTCATTTTGATTTCATGACTGGACCACAAGCTATAGGGAAAAAGCTTTATTTTGCTGAGCAAATTTTCAAGATTTAGGAGACAAAAATCCCCATAGCTGGCAACTCTATCCTAATTTTTCAGCTAAATTTTCACCAAAATGTTATCTAAAGTAAGATCCAAGTACTGTGTGAATTTTGTTAAAATCGGGAAGTTATAAACCAAAAACCGGTTTATTTTTCTCAGTGATTTTTCAAGATGGTACCACTGCCACAGGGTTTCAAGTATTTCAAAATCACTTCTATCAGACCTGGTTCTAGCTAATACCAACATGTCCTGTAACTTTCATTATGATCGGATAATCCGATCGTCAGTTCTCGTGAGCAGAACTTTCGAGTGCTGAAAATAGAGGTAAATTGGTGATGGGCTGCCGTTCTTGTGTAAATCGGAATTTAAAAAATTTGAATTTGACATGATGAACATAGATCAAAATTTATCAATGATATGATTTTTTTGTCAAAAATCAAAAATTTTCCAAGAGGGTCAATGATTTGAAGGATTTTTTTCAGGAGCCTGCCGTAGCTACAGGGTTACCCGCACTATCTGGAAAATCCATGTGTGCTAAATTTGAGTCAACATCAATACGCTCTGCAAATTTCACGATGATCTAATGTTTTTGTCAGAAATAACGACAAATCAAAATTTGAAAAAAAAATCCTTGCCTACTTTTAGGCACGCTGCACCCACACACGGCTCAAAATTTCCAATTTTTAACATAGGCAAGCTATAAACATAATAAGTTTTCATTCCCAAACATTTATTTTAACAAAAATTTACACTGCTTGTAAATATAGGAGTACCTCAAAATTCACTAAAACGCTCGCCGCCTCCAAAAAGTTTAGGATATCCAAATTTTAGCAAGTCATGGATATATATATATATATATATATATATATATATATATATATATATATATATATATATATATATATCTATATATAAGGACATGGATATATATATATATATATATATATATATATATATATATATATATATATATATATATATATATACATATATATATATATATATATATATATATATATATATATATATATATATATATATATATATATATATATATATATATATATATATATATGTGTATGTATATATATATATATATATATATATATATATATATATATATATATATATATATATATATATATATATATATATATATATATATATATATGTATATATATAAAGAAATATGAATTTTTGCCGAAACGAATTTAATATTAATTTTCTTAGAAAATTAGTAAAAATCCTACTGTTACAAAGTAAACTTTTAAGTAAAAGTAAAGTACCTACACAAACTGTAAAAAGAACCGTTTCAAGAAAATACTGACAAAAGGGTTTAAAATTTACGAAATTGCAGGAGATGCAAAAATTTGAAATTTGCCAAATCAGAACAATTTTTACTTATGTTCATTTCAATGAATTACAGCTTGAACATGTATAGGTAGCATTTCTTGATGCAAAAATAACCACAATTGCCATAACTGGTAAAAAAAATTTATTTTTACCACGAAAAATCTGTCAAACCAGGCTTACATCAATATCAACCTGCAGTGTGAATTTGGTTTTAATATGATGACTGCATTTAGTTCACACATTGTGAAAGTGCTTTTTTGATACTTCAAGATGGCATCGCCGTTACAAGGCTACCTACATTTTCAAATTGATTCTATTAGACTTGATTCTATTCAATAGCAATCTATTTTCTGAATTTCAGTTTCATCTGACGATTCGGTCCTGAGTTTTCATGGATTCTTTTTTTGAGTATTCGGATAGAGGTCATTTGAGGATGGGCTACTGCTTTCGCAAATTGAAGAATTTTGAATATTTTAAGCTGACTGTATCAACATAACATCGGTTTTCCAATCGTTTACCTTTGCAAAAAAAAAAACAAAAGAATTTCAGGAAGCTGGGTGATTTTGAGAATTTTTTCACGAGCCTGCTATAGCACATATCCTATGTCTTATAATAATAGTTAATTTCGTAACTATTTGTTGACTCCGTCAGAAGTTATTAAACAATTTTTTTTTGCCTTCTTTTAGGGACTCAATGCTTGCCTAGGGTTCAAAATTTCAAAAAAGCTATCATAGCCAACCTTAAAACATTATAAGTTTTCTTTCTGCATACTTTTTTCCTATGTTCTTTGCTTTGGAAATAAAAAGGTAATCGAAAATTAATTGAAATAACCGCCACCATCATAGGGCCGAACACAACATCATCACCAAAGTTAACTTAGCAGACCTTCTCATAGTATACATAATTATTTCTTGAAAATTTCCATTTGATACACTCTTAAAACAGTTTCACTGAATATTTTTTTGATATATATAGTACATACATGCAAGTAGAAACACTTATGCATAGATATGTGTGAATTTTTGGGAAAAGTGAACCTTATACTTATTTTCTACGAAACAGATAGCTGCAATTCTATAAGTACAGATAAGTGAACATGAACAGATTAGATAGCCTGACGAAAATTTAAATCAAATAACTAAACAGTTTTGCAAAAGAGGCAAAGCAACTAATTTATAAAACAGGACAAATAGCTTGAAAAAATAGACCAAGGAACTCACGGACATAATTTTTAAACAGAACGCCAGTACCGAAAATGAGAAAATTTCAATGGAAGCTGATGAAATCATCAACAACCTCACTCGAATGGATGATATTTTTTCAACAAGCGAGGTGTTAGCTGAAAATAAATACTTGCACTTCCATCATAAAAACCAGTCCCAAAGGAAACATCGAAACCAAGTAAAACAGAAAAGATGCAGTAAAAACATACAGAACACAAAAAGACAGCAACGACAGTCTCCAAACTAAAAAAGTTAAAAATAGACTTTTAATGAATCTAAGAAAACCTTGAGTCTAAAAGTAAGCTATGAGTCCACTACTCCGCTCGACCACAGGAAAATAACGAAGTTCCTCACTTAGGAGAAGGTACAGTACTATACCTATATACTTTCTTTCAGAGCAAAAAAAACTAAATGTCGTTAATCGACTTACACCGGATGAAACTAAGGTAGACCTCCACGCTTAGGACTTCCATTTGCAAGCAATGTTCTTCCTCAAACCGAAAAATTGGTCCTCATAGCTGGTTACGACCCTCTTGCTGATATCGGAAACATAAGTGTACAACATCCAAACAATATGTCATCTAATAGACAAAATTGAAGCACAGCAACCATAATAAGGGTAATCACTGGGTTATAGCTGTCAGCACTTTGCCCATGTAGGGATGAACAGGCGAAATGCATTAAGCCTGAAAGTGAATATCAGCTCTCCTAGTGCACGAAACAGCGCAAAGTCTGTAAATTGTGGTGATGAAAATCCCGCCAGAAATAGAGGATGTTCAAGAAACTCAACGATCTTGAGGAAAACGTTTGCATAGGTATCGAAACCGAAAACTAAGGAGGTTATTGCTTTCTAAAAATTATTTAAAAATATTCCATAAATTTTTAGATATACTAATTTTCAATAATTCAGCTAGTAAATTATTAGTAAATAAAGCTCAACTTAACACAACTCAAACCGTGAAACTCAAACATAAAAAGGCTGTAGCGTTGTAAACTCTGCCCAATGTTTAATAACCATCTTTAATGGGTCAATGGCTTAGCAACATGCAAGAATAGTTTCAGCAACATTTCTAGCTGCAAAACATGGCAAAACAAAATAAATGTTTATTCCTCCCTATATCTTCTTTGTGGTCTAAAGTCTCAAGTCTCGCTCGCAGAACACCTAAAGACTAATTGAGTTGGGAAATTTTTCATAACCACCAGCGATCTTACGACTCAAAGTTCGACCAAAAGACAAAAAAAGACCAAGAGACAAAATGCGGGAAACCTTGGCATTAGCAAACACCATAAGCTGGTTCAGTTCTGCAATGAGAAGTGAGAAGAAACCTGAGGATGGCATTTGCAAGACCATAACAAAATATTTTCGCTTAATAAATTATTGTACACCCAATACATGAGCCACATGGCTTGAATGTTGACAGCGCTGCCAAGGCGCAGCCCTTCAAGGAAAACGCTCTCGAGAGGATGATGAGAGTGGCGAAAAAACAGTTTTATTTAAATTTCCATGTACAACGCATTAGTGTGTGCGTTCGAAAATGACGTTGATGTGCTACCGAGTTCTAAAACAGATTGTATTATGTCGGCGATTTCAATGCTTAAAGTATATCATTAATTGATGAAACAAATTTACCTTAATCGAAAAACGACCAAAAACTCTTTATTAGCGAAAAATTGCAGGTTTAACTAGATTTTCAACAAAATAATATATAAACATGCTTTTCAATTCACACCATTAAAAATACCTCATTTTGATACCACTGCGTACAACATGCGATTTTAATTTGGTTCATTAGACTTTTAATTTCTCAGATTCTTGTATTTAAAACTTTTTTTTCTTTCTTCCAAAAATGTTGTAAAGCTTTTGAAAATTGTATTTAATGTGTACGAATTTTTTCCTAGCTCAAAAAAAAATATTTTAATAAAAAAACCGATTTTTCCTTTCAAAGCTAGATATATTGAATTTAGTGACAAATATCGATATTTCGAGGGTAATCTGCCCTCTTCTTCAGTGTCTATCAGTCTAATCTTAATCTAACTTATGTATGTTACTAATAGAGCTTACTTTTAAAGTATTGACTTATTCTAATTACCAACTAATTGTCTAGTTATTGAACTATACTAATTACCAACTAATTGCCTATTAATTATCCTCCTCCAATATGTGCTTTGCTACTGCTGAACGTACTAATGTTGTATTCTTTTTCCTCGCTGGATATTTGATAATTTTTTTTTTTTTTTTAAAAATGGATTTGGAAAAAATGGAACCGTACTTTTGACCTCATGAGCCCATACCAAGAATAATAATCGAGGTAGAGAAATCAGATCTACTTACATCGGATAGTGCAAACACGGGCCACAAAAGACATAGATATGCAAACTACACTAAAAACGCTTATCAATAAAAAGTGCACTTCAAAGGTGTGAAACAGAAGTACAAAAGTAGCCAAGGGAGGAACAACCAAAAGCCACAAATCACACGAGCCACAAGTAATTCCTAAAAAAAAGAGCCAGGACTCCAAACAGGTGCCTTTTAAGCGTCAAATCAGTAAAAGAAACCAGAAAATCTTTGATGAACCTGGTGAAGTCCAGCAGAAGATGGAAAATTGGACCAGAGTGGAAAGATCTAAAAAAATACAACAAAGATTATCACCACTGGAAATGGTATAACAATACATACGCTCATACGTTCTGGACTAAAAGATTTAAGTGACAATGTTACCCTCATATGCAAATGCAGATGTGTTGCTTACTAGTCGAACCTATAACCTGGCAGAACCCAACATGTTGAGTTTCAGAAAAATATGCAGGTCGCTCTTCAGGAACAGCAAGCTTACGTATAAGTTACAAAATGGTACTAATTAAATGCTACCATCTTGATGAAATCACTACAAAACAGAAGTAAACTAACATCACGGGTCTTAAAAAGTTCTTCAGAGATACCCAAACGGCTGGCTACTTTAAATCTCGTTGCCGACCTGGCACGTAAGGCTCTAGCTGCAGGCAAAGACCGAATCAGCTTGATGACGTGTAGGCATCTATAGCAGATTTTTACCAAAAAGTGTTTGAAATACATCGAATTTGGGCAAATATTAAATAACTGTAAAAATTTGCAGGAGCAATCGAAGCTGTGTCGGAGATATGGAGAAGAATGCAGCACGGACCCAATTTTTTTATTCTGTTGGGCAACCAATCGTTGCCGTAGCAAACTTTTACGTTTCTTTTTAATTTTCGGTTGTTTTTACTAAATATCAAAATTACCAAATTTATTTGAAAGAAGTTTCGGAACTTTTCTTGAATTCGGTATGGTCTTCTAGGGTTTCCTCTTTGCACTTCAAATTTAGCTTTCACTTTTTACATTTTCATTCAGCCCCTGAATTTTTTCCCATAACTTCGATGCTTTTTTTTTGGTTTCAAATCTTTATCAAGTTTTCAAGATATTTTATTCCATGCTACGGTTTTTCGCTTCATTTTTCAAAATTTTCCTGTTTTGGGTTTTGAATTGTTTTAGATGAAGGTGGGAAGTATATATTTTTGTTTCTTATTGGCTTTTGATTCATGCAGTACTCTTAACTTCCAAAACGGCCATGAAGTACTGGTTTTGAAGAAAATTGAAGTTAAATTGAGAAATCTTGCTCATTTTTTACATAAAAAAAATATATGATACACCGATATTTTATCCTCATAAGCAGCCCACGTTGGGCGCAAAGATTTTTAAAGCTAGTTTTACCTTGAAATAGTTTACTGATTCAGAATATATCAAAAGCAGTAACATTTAACACTTCAAATTACATTTAATAGCTGAATACCTAAACAAATCAATCATAAATAAATTTAGCGAACTAACTAAATCTAACGAATTAACTAACCTACAGTCGTCGTTTTGGAAGCTAAATCCATTTTATTTCAATTTATAGGATCATAATTTTTTATTTATTTATTTTAAAACTTGACAGAATATACAGTGTTGCATTGTTCTGTGTTCAATAAACATGCTCAAAACATTTCTTATTTTTCAAAAAATCAATCTTCTTAAATTAATATGGAAATTCAATATATTCATTCATCTGTGCTTGAAATTTTTTTAGCCATTGTTATACAATACTTGCATTCATTCCACCATAATTAACTGCATTTTCTTTATACACTAAGCCAACTAAAATACTATAAATAACACATATGTTTAACAGCTACATTTCGTTGAAGTAACTGTGCAACTTTCATCATACGTACTGATACCCTTTGTCATGTCTGCTATTTTAAAAGTGGACTATACAGTCATTTTCGTTTCGTATTGTTTCGTTCTCACAACATAAATTCCCATTAGTCCAATTAATTATGGTGAATGAGCTCTCCGACTGAATATATTCCAGTACTTGCATGTACATGGATGGGTTTTATGCTAGTAGCTATGAAAATGGAGACTAAGTACTGTTTTGGCTCGTTGTCGTAATAAATGTGTTTCGGGTGTGCATTGTTTTCAATGGAGCAGGATGCAGTGCGAGTTGAACGCGGGAAATTGTAAAATAAATTGAAAGTCGTGGTCGTAAGTTGTATGTTTGAGGGAATAACGTGCTTCATTTGAATTCTTTCCTGGCAACTGGGACTAAAGTGTTACGTATATTTCAAGCTCTTTGAATGATAGCACGTTGCATGCTGAATTGCCATGAAGTTAATTGAAACATAACTCAGTGCGAAAACGATCACGTGAGCAGCAGTAAAACTCGAAAGTCCAAGCAAACATTGCAGTACATTCACTTACACCTAATCTTCCGTTTTTTGCACATACCCTCTCTACTCTCCAGCGACATGAATACGCTTTTACGCTTCCTGTTGAATCATCCAAGGGGCTGCAGGACAGCATCTAAGATGCACTGCAATTGTTAAGTGTCTAAAGGCTCATTTATGCAATCATGAATCGTAGGCATCTGCTTTAGCTTGGATTGCATCATTTCCATTGTCTTAACGGCCACCAGGCCACTGGTGGCACTCACTACACAAACTCCTAGAAACACAACAATTTGTAGGGGTAATACATCTGCCATTAATGTCACAGCACTAAACAAACAATCCCGTTAAACGTTCAGCGCCACCGACCGATAGAATTTCAAAAACAACACACACAAAAAATAACAACGCACACTGGATCACGGTTTCACCAATAATACTCCACCGTAACGCTGATGGTATGACAGCTCGAGCACAGCTGCAGGACTACAAGGACAAGCGAAGTGATGAAAGAAGCGCAAATAGCGGCTGGGAATATGTAGTCGTAGTCACTGATGAAAGTTCATTGCGTTCAAAGGACACCGCCCGCCGCATCCTGGCTCCGAAATAGGAGTGGGTCGATTGGGGCGACAACTGTTGAACATATTAGCGAAATTCAAGGCGTACCACACTTTACAGGCTGGTTGATTTCACCGCGGAAGACGATAGATGTAAATTAGACCGTGTTACCGCAGGTGAGACGACAATTGTTGGGATTAGGCAAGCATTGTGGCTTTCATTGTTGCCAACTCGCAATGTTCATTTCGAATTCCATTAGAATCGTCCACAGTGTGGTTTTGTCCCTCAGATCACTGGGCCTATCGAGTACTCTACTAGGCTGAGAAAAATCACTTACGTCCGCCACCATCTCAGGCCGAGGATTCACACTCACATTCCTATGTTTTAATAAGGACTCGAAATACAACAAACTGCATTTTTGGCAACTTTATTTTCAAATTCACCGGAACGTAGTTCACTGAAATATCACGGTCTTTAAAAAGGATCACACAAAGAAAGTTTAACGAATTTCAAGTCTCTTGAAAATCTGAAAATATTTAATGGATTTCGATTCGATTTGCTCACAACTAGCATTGTTTACATTCCATTTCGAAATATAGCATGTGAATGTCCTACGCGAAACAAAAAAAAGCCACCAGTACCGACTTTTTTTTTCTTATATCACTTTGGAAACAAATCTTCCGACGCGACGAGCATGTTTGTTATTCTGATGCTGTTGAATGGATACTGAACGGGACTGTAGGAATTCAAGCAGGTTTTCGGCATATTACTTACTTTGAAGGAGTTTCTGAGGTTTTTTTAGCTGTGTGTGAGTGTAGAGAAGATGGAATATCTATGTGAATATCCTGCTTGAATGTGTTAATTTTGTGAAAGCTTTGGCACGCGCTCACATCCTGTTCCAATTCGTGGTGTGGATGATATTGTGGATTGAATCTTTCGATTTGACGTTAGAAAGCTTTTTCAGGTGACTGTTTGTTTGTTTGGTGGTATTTTTAGTTTTCACAAATGGAATGAGAAAGAAATTCGGTTTGAAGCGATTGATATCGCGTGAGTAAAATTACAGGGTAAAATTGGGGTCACGAATTACTTCCTTTCTACTGCAGTAACGATGAGTGAATTTTGTATAGAATACACCATATACTGAATCAAACAATTGATGATAAGTGAATTTAAGGCTAGTTAAACTCTAAGACTTAATTGTTTACTGGAAACAGGTTTCGAAAACATCAGATCGAATAGAATTTAATTAAATAAGAATGACAAGAGTATGAAAATATATCAGTAGTTACTTCTCCACCTATTTTTATATCTCTCGATCTTTTTTTAAATTAAATATTTTCAATGCGTTGTTTCGCTCGACGGCTACAAATTTTCACAAAAGCTTCCAATAATAGTGCGTAGTTTCTCTGCTTTCAAATTCGTTTCACTCAAAACTATTGTGGCTCGAAATTTCAGGACACGTAAAGCTCTATTTTATTCATACTTTTTCTGCACTGCTAACTTCTTTCTAACTTAACAACTGGTGATCGACAAATGACCGTTGTCGAGGGGATGTATTATAAATGATATGGTATTGAACTTTTTGAGATTTGCTTTGTTTGAAATTTTTTATGTTTAGCAAAATCTATAAATGTATGTACAGGCAAGAAATCAGAAAATTGGAAAGTTTTGGTCTTTTGACTAGACAAGAATATACAATTTGCATAAAGAGAAGAAATAGTCCTAGGAGTAGAAGTGGTCAATTGTTAGATAAAGGAGTTAAAAGGTTCTGGGTTCGCGTAACTGAATGGAAAATCGATAATATTTCCGATGGAAATTAGTTCAATCTACAATTATTTTCAATGAATTTTTTTCATTGCTTATAAATGGAAGCTTAAAGTAAAGTAGTCCTACGACAGCCCTCATATAGGTCTAAAGGTTGAAGCTGATAGAGACCTTCATCACAAATTTACAATCAATGTGAATACGAGTGAGAGTGATTAATTTGACGACTTACTTTATCCCTGTTTAGCTCAGGTGCCTAATCAGAGCTAAGTGAACTAAAAGTTTGGTGTGCGGACCCTCGTTCGAGCCTGGATTCGAATCAGAGGCCACACACACACAAAAAACCAGTGCTCTACCCACTAGAATACTCTAGCTTATAGAAAATTTTAGCTTAATATGATACAAAAAATAGGAATTCAACAGTTTAATTTGAGGTGCGTACAGATTATCGACATTTAAAGCCAAGGCGAACTAATGCTTCTTCCTATTTACCTATTATCATTTAAAATATGGAAGTTTTTTCCATAAATCAATTAGTTAACTTCAATATTTTCATTTCATGGCAAAACATATTAATATCAATGTTTTTTAATACATTAACTGGCTCAAAAGAGAAAAAATTAAATCATGAGCTGATTGCACCCAACGTGGGCAAACTGGAAATTTTGTGTCAGAGTGTATCAATTAAATTTGGACATTGAGAGTGCTATGTCATAAGTTTTACTAACTTCCAAAGAAAATTAGTAGCATAATAACTTTACTCATAAGAACACAAAGGTGTAGTAAGCATGACGCATGATTACGTTTTTATATTGAGCATAAATTTTCAGGAGATATTGACGTTTATGAGAATTAGGTCTGTTTTAAGTTAAAACTCTTGGGTGATGGCAGGCGTTTTAGGTAGAAATGAGGCGTAAATACTGAAAAAGGTATTTTTTCAGAACAAGTAGTACCTAGTACGAAATTCAAAAATACAAGGTACGAATATTTTTGTGAACTATACATATAATCAGCAATTTACCCAATAAATTTCCTCCAATTGATTCATTTATGCTTAGGGAATCAGGACACTTCGAGTCACGATCCGTCGCCCGCAGCAGTATTGAACGGGGATACGCAGGAATCACTGACTACCTGGTTCCCACTCTGTGCTTTGAGCGGGGATATCAAGCGACTGTGGGAGATGGGCAGGAATGGAATCGGCAAATATGTCCAGCAGCTCTTAGCATCTACACTGACGGCTCGAAAACAGCTGCAGGAGTGGGTGCTGCAACATATTCTGTAGATGCAGCTATGGAAGCAGCTTTCAGGCTTCCGAATAACAGTAGTATTTTCCAGGTGGAGGTTTTTGCGATTCGTAAAGCCGCAGATCTGATATATGCCAAAGCTACTACTAGTGAAGTATTAAATATCTTTACAGGCAGTCTAGCGGCGGTTAAAGCATTGATGTCTCGCACATACAAATCGAATTGTGTATTCGATTGCATTCAGGCCCTGAACAGACTGGGTAACAGCAGAAGAGTCAGAATCTTGTGGGTTCCCAGTCATACGGGCATTGATGGAAATGAGAAGGCGAATGCGTTAGCCCAGTATGGGGCTAGTCTTCCCCTTTCGGAATCGGTAGACATCCTTACTTCTATCCAAACGATCAACAACTCAATCGACTCCCAAGTGATGCAGGGTGCCATGCGCAGATAGTGTGCAACTCAAACCTGTAGGGTATCCAAAATCATGTGGGAGTCATACAATCTCGCATCGACCAAGTACCTTCTCGAGTTAACGCGGACTGACTGCAAACAACTCGTTGGTACCATTACTGGCCATTGTTTTGTAGCAGCACATGCTATGAAAATGAAACTCCTAAAGAACGACACCTGTAGGATGTGTCAAGAGCCGGGGGTCTCGGAAACTATACAACATCTTCTGTGTCACTGCCCGGCACTGGGGAAAACCAGACTGCGATACTTCGATGAGCCCTGACTGGTGGATCTCTCGCACGTTGCAGAGCAAAACCTGAAGGACATCCTTCAGTTCGTGAAAAAGTCCGGGGCATTTGATGGCCGCTTGGATTGAACTTTCTTTCTCGAGGTCCATTTGTCTGGTATCACTATAGACCAGTAGGTCTATGTGTGGCCATGTGCCAGTCAGTACAATCTAACCTTACCTAGCTAGTGCTTTCATACTCGTACTTTATACTTTCATGCTCACGAGTATTTTGTACTAGATAGTATTTTTGCACCAGCTAGTGTTTTCGTACTAGCTAATATTTCGTACGTGCTAGTATTTAATACTAGCGTACTTGTGATTATTTGATATTTAAGAGTAAATAATACTTGCTGATATCATATTGTATTTGCAAAAAGGTTGTGTTTGAGTACTCGCACTTAGACTGATTTGGTTTGGGTATTTTATTCGAGTATTTTGAGAATGGTGGAAAAAATTAAAAATTTATATAACATTTGATTTTTGGCATTGATGCCGTTACCGACTGTTTAAGATTAGCCAAAAAAAGATTGGTATCAGAGATCGATCGGCGGAAAGTCATTCATATTTGGCAATATGAATATTTGGTCTTGTTGAAGCTTTCGACTTTGGCAATTTAAACAAATACACATTCTTCAATAAATATTAGCTAGTACGTTCGGAGCAGGTAATTGGAACAGATATTTATATTTTTTATTAGATACCAGTTATACCTAGTATGTGGAAATATTAGTATGACCCACCTCTAGCCCGCTGTCCGCGTGGCAGTCCGTGTCATGGAAAAAGATCACATGGGAAAATACACCGCAACAAAACGATAACCAACTACAATGTAAATAGAAAGATACATATAACGCGGCTATGCTTTATTAATACAACTTGTGAGACATTTTGCTTTTCTTAAAGACAGTGCAATAATGGCGATACTTAAAAAATTTCGCAAAGTTGTAGAACATTTCAAGAAGAGTGAGCAAGCCACTTGATATTTATATTAAATTTCAAGATACATGTGGATTGCCAAACCATTCTTTACTCCAATACATTGAAGCACGTTGAAACAGTACCTACTCAATGGTAGAAAGACTTTTGGAATAAAAAACCACAGCCAATTTTTACATGGTAGAACGCGGGTGAATAGGTGTTCCGACTGCGAATGAATGGGAACTAATGGGCGATTTGGTAAATGCCTTAAAATGTTTTACCAAGCGACGATTGATGTTTCTGCAGATTTTTCGTCGGCGTCCCTAATTATCCTTTTGATTATTATGATCAACATAAAAGTCGCCCTGAAAGATGACGACTGGGAATATATTATTGAGCCAAAAAAATGGCTATGTGAGTCTGTCAACAAGAGATTTGCTTACATCAGAAATATTCTTCACTTGTCAGTTGCTACTTTGATCGATCTTCGAATCAATACTAAATACCTTCCTAACAATGAAATTGCGAATCCAAAAGCTAAAGTTTTGGCATTCTTACGTAAAAATTATTATCTAAAACGTCAGCTGGAGAAATCATATCTTCTAATTCAACATTATTTCCAACTTTGGAAAATATTTCACCAAAAATTGATCTATGGGATAGCCATGATGAAATATCAGAAACGCCTGAACAGACAAACATGGAAGAATATCCAACTTTTGAAGAACATCTAACATGTTATTTGAACGAGCCTTTGGTAAAGAGGAACGCTGAAAATGTTCTGTACTGGGGTTCGAACCCTTACATTCATTTACAGCAACTATCGGTTCCTCGCTCTAGTGTAGCTAGTGAGCAATTATTAAGCTCTGTTGAACAGATTTATGCCGATATAAGGGCTAATTTGCCAGGAAAAAATGCAAAAAAAAACTTTTGTTTTTAACCTATAACATTAGATTATTTGAATTCAATTACTAGATATGAACAGTTCACAAAAAATGAAGTATAGCTCATATATTAAAAATTTGAATGAAACGTTATATTGTTTTCTTTTTTCTTGAAAAAAAAAAATAAATATAAAAAAAAATCTGGAAAGAATAATATGTTATAATGAAATGGAGATATCATTAAAGAATTAGAAAGAATAATTTTGATTTTGTTTTGATTTCACTTCATCTTCGGTCGAAAAATCGACTTTGATCGGACCCTAGAAATAAATAAGCAATGTTTAAATTTTCTAAGCTATGGAAATTGTTCGTATGGCAATCCCAATTATTTTTTTATCTCTGTAACTTTCGATGAAGTCATCGGATGAAAACGTTTTCAGAAACAGTTGTGGTAGATTTTTGTTGCACTTAGTATTTTCTTCATCTATATTCCAAAAGATACTGCTTTCAAAGTTTTGTAAGATAAGCAACCGATAATGAATGTCAGTAACATGTGTCCGACTTTAACTTAAAATGCACTTATAATCTGCACGAATCCTCGACTGTTCATTGAATATTAGTATTTTAAGCAGTTTTATTGCGTTAGAGCTTTTTTACTAATTTTCGATGAAAATTAGTATTAAACTCGCTTCGCCGAAAATTCGTCATACATATATATATATATATATATATATATATATATATATATATATATATATATATATATATATATATATATATATATATATATATATATATATATATATATATATATATATATATATATATATATATATATATATATATATATATATATATATATATATATATATATATATATATATATATATATATATATATATATATATATATATATATATATATATATATATATATATATATATATATATATATACTCCTTATCACTTCAATAGCCCACTTGGAAAATCCGTAATAACTCTTCCATTGTTTTTCCGAGAATATTAGCATAAAAATCGTGAACATATCGTAGACCGTAATGAACATCTACCTGGTATTGGGATTTAATTTTCGAAAACTGTGGCAATAAAAAATGAGTAACGAAAAAAAGGCATTTTTCACCGCGTCAATAGAATAGCCCAGGTGGCAAAAACAGCCGAAAAGAATAAAATAAAAACATAATTTGCTTCTCTCAACATAGGATGTGTCCCATTGAAGGAAATTCTTCCCCACATCATGACTAATCTAACCGCTGCGTTACGTCGAGATAATACAAATTCTTCCTTCCATAAATCGTATGATTTATGTAAAATAATATGAAAAGTAAAATAATATGAAAAGTCATCGGGTCCGTCTAAATTAAACTTTTTTCGTCGCTAAATATGACTTTTTGCCATTTTCTGGTACAAGTCATATGCTTTTTTGCAAATGCCGGGCGCGCTACATTTTGACGCTTCTGTAGCACCGGTTTGCGCTTCAGTATCGTACGTGTAATGTTCGGAGATCCTTTAACAATTCGACGAATCGGTGATACACTTGCAGTAACTCCAACTTTTGCACGGATTTTGCTCACAGAGTCCTTCGAATTAGATGCTTTCCCTCAAAATTTTCTCTCCGTTCTTGCTCTATTGTCACTTTACTAACGCTTCTCACATAATTTTCACCATAAATATCCTTGTCCTTTAAAAAGTTTCTCACTACTTTATTTCTTCTGTTAATTCGCCTGGCAATTTCACTGTTATTTCAGTTTTCTCCCTTTAAAACCGAGATGGTAGTTTTTTCTTCGTCACTCAATGATTTTCCGCGTCCCATTTTGCTGACCAACACGTTGATCTCTCTCAAAAAATGAACTTTAACATAGAAACAGTCCTCAAATTTAAAAACTCAATTAAATACTAACCGGAGATTGATACACTCGACATACATCTTGAAATTTGCATAATGTATTGATGTAGACTAAGATTTAACACACATGGGCTTTCAAGACTGTGTGGGCAACTCTGTAGCTACAGCAGGCTTCTGAAAAAAATCTTTCAAATTGTCGACCATCCTAAAAAAATTTTGATTTTTTAAAATGAATTCAAATTATTGATAAATTTTGATTTTTGTCCACCAAGTCAAATCAAAATGTTCAAAATTCCGCGGTAAACAAGAACGGTAGCTCATGATCAAATCACCTATATTTTCAGCATTCAAAATTTTTGTTCACGAGAATGATCGGATAATGCGATCAATACGAAATTTACAGGACATGTTGGTATCTGCTAGGACCAGGTCTGATAGAAATGTTTTTTATACTTTGGCAGTGGTGCCATTTTGAAAAATCGCTGAGATAAAAAACTGGTTTTTGGCCTATAGCTTCCGATTTAGTCACCAGATTTTAACAAAATTCACACAGTAGCTGAACCTTACTCTGAGATAAATTTCATAGAAATTTGGTTGAAAAATTATTATAGGGTTGACAGCTATGGCAATTTTTGTCTCCTAAATATTGTAAATTTGCTCAGGAAAATAAAGGTTTTTTCCTATAACTTCCGATGCAGTAATGAAATCAAAACCAAATTCATGCGATAAGTGGATCTTGTCACTTTTCTAATTCTGTAGGAATTTCGCTGAAAAATAATGAAAGAGTTGCCAGCTATGATGAATTTCGTAATTTATTGACATTTCTTATCGAGCGATGTTGTCACAAAATTTCCAATTGTGAATGATTCTGCAATTACAGTTAACATCAAATTTTTAGGTTTCGAAAATTCGAAAAGTTTTGAGGATGGTTACCATAAAATTAAATTCACTCCTATAACTTCCAGCGCAGCCATTCAATCGAAAGGAAATTCACAGGGTGAATTTAACTCAACGTGAAGCAGCACCAGACAATTTCGTAAATATTGCACCAACAGATGCTTCCATTTTGTATTCATTAGCAAAGCATTTACAATGAAATTAGCGACCGATATTTAAATTTTCCGTGTTTTGGAAATTTTTCGGATGGCAGCCCCAGGCATAGTTTAATCGCTGAAACTTTCGATGATATCCTTGGATGAAAACGAAATTCAAAGGATAGGTTGATTAAGCACGAGCATGTTATGGAAGTCTTATTGCTGCTGTGTTGGACAAATGTTGGCAGCACTGCACATTTTCATCATTTGTGTTATAGGAAATGCTGTCAGAAAATGATATTTATTCCTTTGAGTAAGAAA
Source organism: Nemotelus nigrinus (assembly GCA_947369275.1). Lineage (NCBI taxonomy): Eukaryota > Metazoa > Arthropoda > Insecta > Diptera > Stratiomyidae > Nemotelus > Nemotelus nigrinus. The sequence goes on from OX376373.1 coordinate 161,135,727, forward strand.
TGGTTGATATGATACTACAAAGGAGTGTATTACGTCTTCACACATTTTTAAGTCCCTCAAAGATAATTTCTTCGAAAATTAGTTTTCTAGCGGTTCTGATGCGCTTGACTTTTTTCAGTATATTTCCGCTTCGCAGTATATTTTTATCAATTATCCCAGCCTTTATACTATGTTAGTTACAGTAATTGATATCAATTATAATAACTGATATAAATTTCGAATTCTCACTGATTCGAAATTAAAAATGATGGTTGTAATTAAAAATCATTTATCTTGCTCAATTTAGCAGGCAAAACATCGCAAAACGCTCCCTAACCAACTCAGCAAAATTTCCCAGTACAAATGCTATTCGCATTCAATATTCAACAAGTAGCTCTTCCGGAACTCATCTGCATCCTTGCAGACCACATTAAAAAAAAAACCAAAATTCCATGATGCTCATTTCTCAGCACATTATCTCTTAATTAGATAACTTTTTTGCTTTCTGTATTCGAAACTTTCCGTCACCGAACCCATTCGATCCATTCGAATTCATTTTCCAACAGAGACATGAAACATGTAACCGTGTCAACTGTTTTTTTTCTTCGTCCTGAAGGCGACCTCGACAAGAGACCCTGGAGCAGTGGAATAGAAACCAAGAGCCACGGTATAGCGAAACAGATGAAGTTGCTTAACATCGAACAAGTGAAACGAACATCAACCCCTACATCGCCGACAATTATAAATACCGCCTTGGTAGAAATTGTTCAATTACAGTAATGGAATGTTTTCAATTTCTTTTCATTATGGGAATTTATTTCGTTTCGCGTCTGTGTTACGTAACGGAGTCGTTGTATTGATGTCGTGGTGACTGTAGTGGGCAGCTAGTGATGCGCTGGCTCGTGAATTGAGAATCCTGAATTTACAGCGTTGTGGTAGGATGGGATATGGTTTCTTTCGATGATGCCATACTGAGTGTAAAGCCAATTTTCAACAATGTTTTTTTCTTCATGCCAGTTTGAGTTTTATTTTCGATTCATGCTTGCTCAGCATTAATTTTTTCGAACTTATCCTTACAGATTCCAACATAATATTTGGCTTAATTTTGAAGAATGTAAAAGAAGGAGCGTGCTGGCTGCTAAAAATATAATTTCTTGGAAAAATGCTGACAATGTTGGTAGGTTGATTTGGAACGAAATTCAATGATGTTCCGGAAGAACGAGGAAGTGGAAACGCGACTTTTAAAATTGTGCATGCTTATGTGCATGCTTATATCGTTAATTTTAATTGAAAAGGATCCATGTCTATTATATTTGAATTTTTTAGTTCGTCGCATTATAGTAGTTAGCTTAATGTATGTTTGAAACTATTACAACTTCCTGAAACATAAATTTTGACGCAACAGATACCACCTAAACCACGTTAAATAATTTCAATCCGTGAGCCATTGTGATTGTAATCCATTCCATCTATTGATTTTATCAAAAGCCATCAAGAATCAACAGTACTCACTCATCTCTCAATAATAGCTTACTTAGCAGCATTTGCCAAAATCAATACTCAAACACCATTGACTGTCACATTGCTCTTTTCGAAACTGTTCACAGTTACCATTCCATCGGTCTATCAAACTGTCGACGACTCCATATCGTTCCATACAGTACTCATTCATAGTTATAATTCGATTACTGGTATCAATTCGAAACACACTCGCACACATCGACCGCAACTGCACAATGTTGGTCGGCTGTCAGCTTGCCACAAGTCAATTCCTGGAATTCAGATGAGAGCCTGACTGTGGGCCTGAAATACAGTAGTCGGTTGGGATCATAGGACATTTTCATGATGGATCTTTGCATGAAAATGATATCGACCAGACTCCCAGCCATGTCGTACTACTGGGTCGGCCGTTTTAATGATTCAAAGGATTCGAGGACCATGCGAACAAATTGTGGAAAGGGGGCCGGAGCGGAAGGATTGGGCGTTATCGATTTCGGAAATAATTAATCAAAGGATTATAACAATTATGTGTTGTATCGATAAGAGATTAGGATTCGCAAGGATTTTAAGCTTTGACAAAAGCTGTTTGTCTGGAAGTATATCTTTTGATGTATAATCATGGGCTTGGTCACATATGAAAGATTGAATGGTAAAATCAATATTAGTTTACCTTTTTACCAGTTCCTATATTTTATTTGAAAAGAAAAACAACTTTCAAATATCTTAAATTTGATTGACAGCCTTTGTAACATTTAATAGCAGGCTGAGAAAGGCAGGGAAGTAAAATTAAGTGAACAATGAACAGATTAAAGAAAGCATTTTCAGTTTGATATCTAAGGCTCAAGCACAGGTGTCTGTGAAATCAAATAGAAATGCTGAGCTGATTCATTGAAACAAGGAACTTCATGTTGACTAGAAAGAATGAAATAACCAAACAATAACCGGAACCGACAAGTTCACTAGGACGGTATTTAAATGCTGACAAAAAGACGTGATTCTGCACTTTTAGAGCTCTTATGTGACCAGCAATGCAAAATACCAATAAAAACAAGGGTTTTATTTGTATTTTGCGCAAGCTCGTAATTTAGTTCAAATTCAGGTTGGAGCTTAATAACGTGAACTTCTAAAACCACTTCCGATTGAGAAACTTATCGTCATTTAGAAAATTGGCAACTGGGAATATAACAGCAATTAAAAGTTGCTGGTCAAAAGTAAAACGGCAATAGACGATGCGGAACAGAAAAAAAGTCAATTTGTCCAATGTTTGGAATATGAGTGATTTAAGCACCACCACTCGATGCAAAAAAGATCAGCCTTCTTGCTACAGAGCGTTTCCTCTCATTTGTCCCTTTTTCCAGATTAGCTACAATAAGTCTTTAAGACAATATGCCGACCCTTGTGCACACTTTGTTCGGAGCTAGCAGCAGCCTGATAGTGATACTAGTATATTAGATAAAAGAAAACTAGATGCTAGGTAAAAGTAACTAATATCAATAACATTGGCTGGTCATTATCTTATGTTCACGATTAAGCTCCAGTGACCACGGTGATCTATGATATCAGATTTTTTATATTACTAAAATTTTAAAACACCACTTCTTAGAAAGTAAGAAACTATAAAAAGAAGAAATAATGAAATGTGGTGCGAAATGTAGTGGCGAGCATCCAGCACGCTATATTCAGTAAGCTCAATTCTAAACGAACTGCTAACATTTTTGCACATGTTACAACAGGTTACACTTCCATCGCTATATTTAAATCAAAAGAGCAGGAAGAGCAGGAGACTTGGAATGCAAGTCAGATTAGCAATAAATCTACGCGTTTTGTGTCACATGTGGGCTACAGTGACAACACCTTTTTCATAGAACGCAACCATTTCACAGTAATTCGTTCAAATGAGTGTCAAAACTAATTTGTAATCTTAACAGGACACGATGATGAACGAAAGCATTGAAGGACAACTCAAAGCAACAAGCGATGTTCACCAATGAAATTGAAGAGCTTATGATTGTTGTTAAACAGGCTAAAGTGAAAAATACAAAAACCAGTCCTCATAAACCCTAGAGAAACATTCAAGAACTCATACAAGGAAGAACCAAAATAACAAAAGTGCGTAAAATATGGGTGACCTTAAGATAACAAGGGCCGACGGTCATATTTTGAACTTTAAATCAGGTTAAAAAAGGAAGAGATACAATTGCTAATGAGCAAATCAAAGAAGCAGAAAAAACCCAAACCAGATACAAATCGGTAACATTTAGATCAAACGCAGACGGCAAGCACACACTTTATTTGCACAAGCCAAGGAGTTTCAAAGTGTCGTTTGCGGTAGAACTATCACTTGGCTAGGAGAAAATTTAAAAAAAAAGAGTTTCATTAGCCGCGAAAAATTGAGTTAATAAAATGGAATTTCATAGAATAACTGAATAATCTAAAAAAAAAAGAGAGTTTCCAAAATATACAAGTTTTCAAAATGTGGAGCTTCGAATTATAATATTCCAAAAGAAAAAGATAAAAAGAAAAGGTTCTGAAAAACTTCGATTCTCGAAAAGATAAAGATACAGATAGAGTTCGCAATCGATAATTTCCAAAAAAACAGCTTTCAATGAACGAAAATTCCAAAAATAAGGTACTTAGAATTAGCAGATAAGCTACCTATCGAAACCACAAAAAAGATCAAAGATCTCAATAGAAAATATTCAGCTACAAAATTGCACATAACATTATTGTAAAAGAAAATTTCCACGCGAGAGAATTTTCACAGGGTCTAGTTTCAAAATAACAAAGTTTCTAAACTTATTCTGAACTTATTTACCCAACATGGAATTTTAAATCATAAAGCTACAAAAAATAACGAAATTGCCAGGTAGCAAAGTTTCCCAGTACAGTTTCTCAAAAATTATGTTGCGAGCTTTCAAGAAATAGAGTTGTGGGAAATGGACTTGCAAAACTTAAAGTTGCAAATAAAACTAAGCTCATGGCAGCGCTTGTATGATCTAAGGGTTGAAGCTGGTATACAGCTTCATTTACAAATTTATAGTCTATATGAATAGGAGTTTGGAGTGAATAGTTAGTTCGACGACTCACTTTACCCCTGATTTATATCAGAGCTAAGTGAACTCAAATCTCGGAGCGTTGTCTATCGTCTGGACCTGAATTTGAACCAGGCAAATAAAAAATAAAAATGCTTACAAAATAAATCCATAAAAATGAGTTCCGAAAAATGGACCCCCTAAATATTAAGTTACAGAGCATGCAGTTTCAAAACGTGAAGTTGCGGACTGCATGGAGATTGAAAAATTGAATTAAAAATAAAAACTGAACCCCAACAAACGGAGTTTCAAGAAATATTTTCAAGAAAAAGTTGAAAAAAGAGCTATTATAAAACGTGGTTCCAGAAAAAGAGATTCCGCGAAACTGAGTTGCAAGCATTGAAATCGAAAGATGTCAGCATGAAAAAACCTTTTGTTGCAAATCAAAATCCTTCCCAAAATGGAGCTTAAAAATAGAGTTTTGCAAATTGGTGTACTTGAATTTTTTTTTTTTTAAAACATTACTATCATGATAGTTTTCCAAAAATTGTGTCGCAAAATATGGAGTAGCGAAACTTGAGTTGCGTTTCTTTAAATTACCTCGCGAAAAACCAAAATGTAAAAAAATGTAGATTCACAAACTTAAGCTGCGAATGGATTTGGAAAAAACTAAAGTTTCTAAAAAACTGAATTCCAAAAATTAATTCCCAGAAATTGAGCGGCCAAAATATAGAGTAGCTAATATAGATTAGCTATATAGAGTAGCACAAATAGATATCCGAAAACCGCAGTGATCCATTTCACAATAACGGAGAAATAAAGAATGAGCAGAAGGATTGCTTTATTTCGAATACGAAAGTTTTGATGATGATTTGAAGATTTTATGGAAGTGTTATTGAAAGACAACGGATGCAAAACGTGTGTTGCTTGATCAAGCTGCCGAAATTCTTGCTTAGCTCCGGTATTTGTACGAAAATAAGGAGACGGAAATATGTCACTATGCCACCATCTATCAACGAATCAATTCTATTACAGACTCCATTCACATTCAATATCGTATTACCAATATATTCTGATTGTTCTCGTTACTAATGTATTCAATCAAATAATTGTACTCAATTAAATAATTTTTTTTTTTTTACAATAAACAGTAGTAACTAGACTACTGAAGTGTTTTTCAAGCGAAGGTTTCGGCGAATCTCGAAGCGTCCAATTGGCTCTTATGTAATCAGATATTCGGAGTGAATATCTGCATTTTGACTGACCAAGTGGCTGTACAGTTTCTTGATGGAGTTTACACCTCATCGAAGCTGCATCTTTTAACGACATGTCGAGACATTTGACGATGCAGCTATTTTGGGTGCCACAATGTAGAAACTTGAAGGGGAATGCGAAGCGGACGAACTCGCAAGAGGTGGCGCGCTTTTATCGGAGGATTCCTGCAGTTTAATCCACTCGAAATTTGAAAATAGACTCTAAAATAATCCCAAAAATTTTACTATTTCATAATAATTTACGATCACAATTAGTAGCTATGAGCGACCAGAAAGGTGAAAATTCAAACAAAATAGATATAAAACCGAATAGCAGAAGACATAGAAAGCAAAATTTACTACATCCAAAGAGAAAAGTAGAATTAGGAGAAGTAAAAGAAGAAAAAAGTACATAATATTTGTAAACCGTGTTTTATAAAACATACGATTGATTAACTTGAGAATAGTGCTTTGACTCAAAGTATCATTTTTTCCTGTGTAATGTCTCTCTATTTAGGGAGGAAAATTATTTAAAATTAATTATTTAATTTAAAGTATTTGGAAATAGTAACAATACGTTTGTACGCGCAATAATTATGTAGATTGAAAATGCTTGAGGACGTAATTTATTTGGTGGTCCAAGAAAGAACTTCAGTTTTCACCGATTAATTATTTTTTATCGATTTGAACAAAAACCATTTAAATTTTTGGGAATAAAATGGTCAATTTTTTCGAAAATCTTTACTAACGAGTCCACTGAATGAAATTTTCGTCGAGTCATGGCCATTTAAGTATTATTTAAATATATGTTTTAAGTTTTTGGAAAAATAAGATATATAACTATTACTCCATAAATGATATTCAAAACCATCCTACTCTACCCACACTGGGCGCTTTAATGTAATTAACGATTTTCTTGCTAAGTCAACAAATAAATTTGAAAAACTCTTTCAAAACCATCGCATTGATCCACAGATGATGTCATTAGCCCAGAAATAGAAAACCAAAAATATATTTATCCATCTCCTACCCAAATCAAACCAACAACTCCCATTTTTCTTAGAGAAAAAAAAACTTCATACATTTGCCATAACCATTTACTACCACCCTAAAACCGTCTTGATGAAAACCTTTGCAATCAAAAACCATCCGAAAAAAAACTATTTGCACTGGATTATATCGACTTCTTTCCTGGTTTGCTGATATAACTCACATTGTAACTTCTTCGTAACCGAGGACAATGTCCAGCGCATAACCGAACAGTTCGCGAACCGAAGAGCGAAAACCCATTCCATTTGTGTAAAAACATGCGAAACCATAAAACTGATAAAGTTACAGTTAAACGTTCCCAGACCACCATTTTACGATTCACTATAGCATTTTAAGTTAACCCATTTAGCGTATAAACAACAAGTTCATGTTTCAGCGCCATATCCTGTACAATGGCTGGCGACGACGACAACGACGATGCCGGCGGTCAAACTTGATATCGAAGCCACCGATGGGAGTTTTGCCGTTGAAATTGTAGAATATGACGGAAGAAATAGAGATACTGCCTGACAAGATTCTTATCGAAAACTTTTCGTTTTCTTATGACGAGCAGAAACGAAATGACCGGGAAGAAAACCGAATTTTTCGAGGATATGGGTGAAGTCGTGGGAGAGTCCTTTGACCTTTTTATCATTTCCATCGTTATTGAGTACTTAAAATAGAAGACAAGTTTATTAAGTAATTTGGTAGGTGCTTGAAGGTTATGGCACGGAGAGATGAGACTGCGTTGCAAAATATGTTATTAGATCTACATGAGTAGTTTGGGATTTTCGTAAAGTTTGATAAGTGAAATTTTGGATGAGGTCAAGTTACGTGGTTTAGTGTTTCAGATGTTGAAAATTCGTTTTGGAAGTTTTGAAGTTTTCATCAATTAAACAAATATAAACCGGGCACTACTTTAGTTTTTAATAGTGAAAATGAATCACTTTAAATTATTTTTTACCATGACAAAATGAGTTTCTACGGTAATGGCTTTTTCATCAAAATAACACCAAAACCCGAAGTTCTAAAGTTTTTCTTGGGAATGAGAAACATAGTTGACATATATTAGGTAAATTGCTAAAACTATATATAAATCTCAATGTCAAGCTATCCAACTTGTTTCTCCCATTTTGTCCCATCTCTATCTTTTTCCGTCCTCCTCCTTCAAATACACGTTTCCATTCAATAATTCATTAGAAAATTACAAAATCTAAGACAAAGCATCTTTTGTTTACTTAATGGATTGCTTTGATAATTGAAAGATACGAAATGACAACGAAACACTACGATCACGAAAGGAGTTACATTAATATAATTTGTTCGGTATTGAATAGCAAATAGGAAGCCAGGTAGGATGGTAGATACAACAAGATATTTAACTTTGCATAAGAGCATGATTAAAATAAAGCCGAGACTGCAGAGTGATTTTCCATTGAATCTTTTTGTCAATGTTTTAGTCAATAAAGAGTTTAAATATTTACAGATTATAAATGCTCGATAAAAGGATGCTCGGTGGCTTGTTTCGTAAATGGACATAAACTAATATAATGAACGCAAACTAATTTGATGCTATTTTGATGCTTAATAAGGCAAAGTTTTGGACGAAATACAATTGCGTTTTTTTTTTCAAAATGATGTCATATAATTTTTCGCTGTTACAAAAAACATCGAAGTCATTTTTTTAAAAAATTATGTTCTTTCTACTTCGAGAAATGTCTCAATATTTTCAGTTCATTTTAAAAAAAAATTTCAAATTAGTATCTCACATACAAGTCGCAGATCTCAAATAAACGAATAAACAACCAAAAAGTCCTCAGGTACCGCATACAGCACTTTTTTGAGCAGCATTTGAAAGAGTCTCACTTCTATAATGTTATTATATGTTTTAAACCGATGATTGCAATTTAAAATTAAGAAACTAATTAGTGTTTAATTTGGAAACAAAACCCTGCAATTTCATCGGAGGGCTTGTGTTGGTGTAAATTATACTTCACATGCTCTTTGGCGTTGGAACAGATTCTAAAAAGAGTTACGCCTTTTGTTCTAGATATTTTCATGTCAGGTTTGAGAGAAAGAAAATATTTAAATAAAAGTCTTATTTTTTCCATAGCGGACTGAAGTTGAAATATGAGTAATTATGTCCATATTATTTTATTCTATTATCATCATATCCATATTATTGTATGCCTAATATTTTATTTGAGCCACTGTCTGAAAAGTTTTCCCAAAGAATCACTCACTCACAAATTACTCTCTTACAATATAATTTCGCATCAAATAATAAAAAAAAAATTGTAAAATACTTTCAAAGAGCTTGCAAATGCGAAATGCAGACACACATATACATACACGTCTTAGAATTAAAACAACCCTAGCGCATCAGAACCGCTAGAAACACTAATGTTCGAAGAATAGTAGAGGATTTGTGCAGATATTGAGTGTGTATTCTACTTTTCCTACTCAAAACTAATACACCCTAAGTAATAATAGAATCTAAGCTTATTTTAATTTCGGTGACTTGATCGAAAGTTACAGCGATAGAAAGGTGTTTGGGGTTGCCATCCGAAAAATGTGCAGATCTCAGAAAATTTAAACATTATTTACTTATTTTCATTGCAAATGTTTGCGATGAAAATACTTAATGCAAGCATTTATTGGCACGAAAATAACAAAAAGGCCTAGTGCTAGCAGCCCCTTGCTAGCACCGAAGCAAAAAATATGTCAACCTGCTCTGCGAATTTCGTATTGATCCGATGACTGCATTAGAAGTTATAGAGTTGCAAAGAAATTTAAGGTTACCATTCGCAAGTTTTCAAATTTTCTAGATCTTAATATTTGGTGTTTATTTTCACTATAAGATCACTACGATTTGAAAATTCTGTGCTTAAATCGCTTAATAAAAGTATGCCAAAAAAATACAATAACAACTATAGCTGGCAACCTCATCATTGTTTTGAAATTAAATTTCTACTGAATATTGCCTACAGTAAGTTTAATTTGCCATTTGAATTTCGTTATGATTTAATGACTGTGCTGGAAGCTATAGGGCAAAGAGCCTTATTTTCCTCAGGAATTTTCAAAATTAAAGGCACCAAAATTACCATAGCTGGCAGCTCCAACCGAATTTTTCAGCCATATTTCTACCAAACGTGGTTTGAAGGAAGATTCAGCTATTGTATGAATTTCGTCAAAATCGAATGACTGAATCAGAATTTGCAGGGCCAAAAGCAGCTATTTTTCTTAGTGATTTTTCAAAATGGCACCACTGGCACAAAATTGCCCGCATTTCAAAATGGCTTCTGCCAGACCTGGTTCTATTTAAGACCAATTCATTCTCTAAATTGCAACTAATTCTAATTATCGGGTCGTGAGTTTCCGGGAACAGAAGTTTTTGATGCTAAAAATATAGGTGAAATGGGAAAGGGTTCCCAGGCGTGCCCGTTGTAAAATTTCAAACTTTTTACTTTGGCTATGTAGACAAAGCATAAGATTTATATATGAGTGGCTTTTTTTTCCAAGAAGCGACATTTTTTCAGGAGAGACAATGATTTGAAGGTTTTCACTTTCAGCGTCTGTCCTAGCTACAAGGTTGCCATCATGCTCATTAAAAGCTACACAAGTTTATAACTAAATAATATCAATATGTTCTGAAAGTTTCATAATGATTGAATAACTCTGTCAAAAGTAATCGCAATTTAAAAATTTTCAAATTTTCCCGTTTTTGTTTTAGGCACCTAGCGCACACATGGGGTTAAAAAATTCCAAAACATTATTCGATTCACATTTAGAACACGTTCGAAATTCATTCCGCTACCTTAATTATTGCAAAAATTATTTGTGGACGGAATAATATGTATATTAAAAATATCACTAAAATGGCCGCCGGCGCCAAAGTGTTAAAGATAATATACACCAATGTATCCTGAAAGTTTCAGCTGAATCGGATTGCGCGTTCCCGAGAAATAGTCACTGAATTTTTTTGATTATATATATGTATATATATATATATATATATATATATATATATATATATATATACATATATTTATATATATATATATATATATATATATATATATATATATATATATATATATATATATAAATATATATATATATACATATATATATATATATATATATATATATATATATATATATATATATATATATATATATATATATATATATATGTATATATAATATATATATATATATATATATATATATATATATATATATATATATATATATATATATATATATATATATATATATATATATATATATATATATATATATATATATATATATATATATATATTGGGTCAATAACGTAATTCGTGCGGTTTTTTTTTCAAAATTTGAACGTTTATTTAAGAAAAAAATTGTACAATAGTATTATTCAAAGTATTGCCCATCTGAAGCTATGACCTTTTCCCATCTTTCTGGCAATTTATGATCCCATCCCAAAAGAACTGCGCCGGCTTGGCAGCCAAGAATGAATCAATTTTTTAACATATTAAAATAATGAAGAAGAATTCCCCGCAAAAACACTTTTTCCAAAACAAAGTTCGACATATTTGAGTGAAAAAAAATGACCGTATTCCAGTGAGGGCATTCTGCATCGATCGGAACAAATTGTAGTCAGAAGGGGCAAGGTTTGGGCTATAAGGCGGGTGGGGTAAAACTTCCCATCCATTGCTTTCCAAGTAGTTCTTAATCGGAACAGCAAGGTGGGGCCATGCGCTGTCATGATGGAAAATTATTGCCTCGTGTCTGGTCGCATATTCCGGCCGTTTTTCGGCTACTGCTCTCTTCAAACGGATTAATTATGTTTGGTAGCGTGCTCCATTGATGGTTTCACCCGGTTTTAGCAGCTCATAGTACAGCACACCCTTCTGATCCCACCAAATACAGAGCATTACCTTCGCACCATGGATATTCAGCTTTGCCGTTGATTTGGCTGCTTGGCCGGATTTCACATAAGATTTTTTCGCTTGGGGCTGTCCTTATGGATCCATTTTTCATCACCTGTAACAATCCGATGCAAAAATGACTTCCTTTTGTTGCGTTCCAGCAGCATTTCGGACATGCAAAACCGCCTTTCGACGTCTCTCGGCTTGAGTTCATGTGCAACCCAATTTCCTTGCTTTTGAATATATGCAGCTGCTTTTAAACGTTTTGAAATGGCTGCTTGAGTGACACCCAAAGGTTCTGCGAGCTTTTCTTGTGTTCGGCAACAATCTTCATCCAGTAATGCTTCCAGTTCTTCATCTTCAAACTTTTTTGGCTGCCCAAAACGTTCATCGTCTTCCAAGCTAAAATCACCACTTTTAAATCGTGCAAACCACTTTTGGCAGGTTCGCTCAGCTAGAGTATGTTCACCATAAACTTCCACCAAAATACGATGACTTTCGGCAGCACCTTTCTTCATATTAAAATAATGAAGAAGAATTCCCCGCAAAAACACTTGTTCAGGAACAAAGTTCGACATATTTGAGTGAAAAAAAATTATTGTTGTTGACACTTCAAATGAATGGCATACACTGACAAGACGTACAATGACAGTAGCTTTCCAACGCAGGTTCGGAATATTGGAACGATGTTACGCCATCTCTTAGCAAACCGCACGAATTAAGTTATAGACTATATATATATATATATATATATATATATATATATATATATATATATATATATATATATATATATATATATATATATATATATATATATATATATATATATATATATATATATATATATATATATATATATTTATATATATATATATATATATATATATATATATGTATATGGAAACATTGATTTTTTGGCTAAAAAGTGTATTGCTTTCGATATGCAAGTGATACAATAGTAAGAATGAAATAAACGATGTATAGTAAATTGAAGATTTAGAAACAGCAATGAAATATTAGAAAAAGAATCATCTAGAAGCTTCACAGTCTGCTAGCACCTCATATAAAAACTACTGTAAGAATTAATCAGTTGACCAGCGCAAGTCATGTTTAGCAGCCACTGCTCAACCGAAATTGTGATTGCAGAGTAAAGTGGGAATAAACTTCAGTGGAAGTCATGTATTATATTGTATTATAAGCGACAGTACACTCGATTGCGATTTATTTTGCAATGTGAATATGGTAAATTGCATAGTGCGAAATAAAAAACGATAATTCGATTGCAATATCCAGTGTTGAACTTTTGAAAAATTAACAAAACAGTCTTCGTTAAGCGAAAAAGTGCAACAGTGGTGTCAGAAGCGGAATTTTTTAGTGGAAAATATTGAGATAAAAGTGAAAAATTCTATACTGAAAGTGTTAAGTTGTGCAATAAAATTTAACCTAAGCAAAGTAAAAGTCAGGAAGCAAAATTCATTGTGAATTTTTCTGAACTAAAATAATGTGAACTTACAAACATTGCTGCACTGTATCATCCTGATGGACTTTAAATGAACATGAACCTTGTGTTGAAAATGTCACAAAACATGAATGAATTAAGTTCGCTGAATTAAAAGAGGAGATAAAAAGCGCAAAGCTTATTAACTCCTGCTTAACAAATATTCCCTTGGATACTCAGAATAACTGGGTCCTGAGACGCTTGAGTTCTCAAATTTGAACAGCAAAGCAGGAGGTGAAAACAGCGAGACTCAAGATCCAGCAAATGTACTGATGCAAACGATAATACAATGTTTGACAATGTGTACAAACGCCGAAGAGTGAGCGTGTGGAGGTTAATTTACACAAACACAAACTGTCAAATTTCTTAATTTTAAATGCAATCATAAAATAACAGTTATCAGACCACAATACTAACCTAGACTGAAAGTTTAAGAAGCATATGTAGCTAGAAAAACAATCGATAGATTTGAAACAAGACCTTGGAAATCTTAGCTGAAGCTTCACAGCCAAATCAGATGCATAAAAAAAGATCAGCAAATTTGGATGGGAAAATAAAATCAGTAATGAAAGAAGTTGGAAAAGGAATTAGAACAAAACACTATAATAGTGAAATGCAAACCAGTCTCAATCCTGATTGCCAAAAATACCAAATCAAGTAATCAAAAAGCCCCAATGTTTGTTGCATAAACAGCTTAGAGTACGTTCAAAACACAGCTTGAAGCTGTCGGAAGAAACATTAACTGTTTTTTTAGAAGTACAGTATCCTGTTTTACATGGATAAGGTTGGCTTATAATGATAACGCATCAGCCACCGGTTTACGATAACACCCGTTTATGGTGGGTTTGACCTCAAATTTTTACTCTTGACAACACAAACACATAAGTGACTCAAACAACGCAACGAACAGGAAACCGCAGTTTAAGAAACGTTGATACACGTATTGTCAATTCCAGAGAAAGACAAAGAAAAGCAAATCTCTCAGCAATTCTCCGGCTACAACCTTCCACCACAAGAGCCAACACGCGGTTGAAGAAACAACAACTGGACTGAGTGAAAGCGCACTAAAGTCCTGATTCTAAGATTAGGCGTGTTTTTTTGCTCCGATACAGAACAGAATATAACTATGCCGCAAAAACAAACATCTAGCAGGTGCGTTTTTTTGCTCCAATACAGAGCAGAATAGAACTATGCCGCAAAAACAACGATCTAGTATAAAAGAGTAGTGCATTCGCTAATACTGTCATTGGTTGCTATATTCGCTGTGGTACCACAAAACAGCTGAAAACAAAGGGAGAAAATAACGAGTATACACTACCACAATCGATAGAAAATAGAAAAAGAACTAACAGAAAATTACCTTTTTTAACATTCTACACGTTACGAGGGCTTTTTCTAATATCCTAACTACCAAAACATTCAACATAACCATGAAAACCCCAAAGCCACCTCACAGCAAAAAACACAACTTCTCATCAGCTTTTCTTTTTTCTATCAGCACATTCTATAGTTCAGCATTTGAACTACAAATGAGGAATAGAATTTCTGTACTAGTGAATTCACTGGTCCAGGAGTATCGTTGTTTCCAATGCATATACTCTATTCTCTGCTGGATAGAGGAGCAAACAAACACGCTTAGTATAAGAAAGCAGTGCATTCGCTAAGACTGACATAGGTTGATGTATTTGCTGTGGTAGCACACAACAGCTAATACTAATGGGAGAAAATAACGAATATACACTACCACAGTCGATACTAAATAGAAAAAGAACAAACAGAAAATCATTTCTTTTAACTTTCTACACATTATGAGGACTTTTTCTAATTTCCTCACTACCAAAACATTCAACATAACCATGAAAAACCCAAAGCCACCTAACAGCAAAAAAGACACCTTCTCATGAGCTTTTCTTTTTTCTATCAGCACATTCTGTAGTCCAGCACTTGAACTACAAATGAGGAATAGAATTTCTGTACTAGTGAATTCACTGGTACAAGAGTGTTGTTGTTTCCAATGCATATACTCTATTCTCTGCTAGATAGAGAATCAAAAAAATACGCCTATTGTATCACTCGTCTGGAGCGCAGCGAGCAATTGCGCTGAACGATAGTGACATGTCTTGGGAGTTGATGTTTTTTAAATATCCGGGCCGTTGCCTGGTAGTGCCGTAAAGTTTATAAAATTGCGAGTAGGAGGCTGTTCGTGCCTAACGTCTGAATGCTTGATAATTTTCTTTGCAATCCGCTTGGATGCCAAACTACGTATGCAAAGATAATCGTCTCGGCAAATGCGACTATTTGATAAGTGAGGTCCATTGCACAGAGCGCATTTGATGTCACTTATATTTTTGGACGGGCAATCTGTCTTACTATGTGCTTGCCCACAAATCAAACATTTGGTGTGCAAGTAGCAACATTATGTGCCGTGACCATAGGCTTGACAGTTGCGGCACTGCGTTGGATATTGGGCTCTCCTACGTTGAAAATTTCATCTGACTTTCGTATGATCGATTGATGTAATCTTTATCAGATCTGAATATTTAATGGCCCCGTGATCAAAACAGCGTTTCATCGTTATACCTACAATTTTCAGTGGAGATCTGTATAATTTTAATATCCTTGCATACCAGATTGTGCTCTTCTGTTAAACGTTTCGTTAACTGTGTTAGCATTCAGTTTTATAGAAACCGATCAAAACATATTTGATTGGTCTCTGGTCAGCTCGAGCAAACGGGTAGAATCGCACTTTTGTGACTATTTGATGAGAGCGGAGCTTTTCGTAGCAGTCAATGTTGGTAAGAAGCACTTTTCGTGCAACGCTAGTGAACTGAACATTGTATGCTTTTATTTCAAGTGAATTTAGCATCGCAGCAATAGTTTTTTTCCAGGTTAGGTACTATTCTCACCTTGGTAGACCCTGTTTTATTGCTACTAGGTTTTCCATCGTCAGCGTTTTATAGGTTTGCTAGCGGTGTAATAAGCAGCATTCGACATCAGCGAGTCAGCGTGGTTTTAAGAGAACTTTAAACAATCCCGGAGGAGCAATTCACTAGGAGAACATCCTGTTTACGTTTTTCTACATTATACACCAGGGGTGGGCAAACGGTCGATTGCGATCGACCGGTCGATCGCGAACAGTTCGACAGTCGATCACAGACATTTTAAATAATTTACTAGGCTAATTTAAAATGTGTACTAAAAATTTAGTAGACGATGAAACATGAATTTAAAATTAAAAACGTAAGTATCTATTTTACAATTGACATGACTAATTTCCAAGCAATGCTTCTATTCCATTCTACTCATTCTACTGTATGCGTACGCACCTCAAAACAGAGACTATAAAGAACTGAAAACAGCCGAGAGAAATAAAGCATTTTGCTTACACCTTAAAGTCACTGTGTTTATTCAATACATTTTGGAATGGGCCTTGGCCTAATAGATCCAATAGGACAGTTCACGCAGTTTCCGTTCACACAAAAGTTCGTACAGCATACGTAGCGGAAAAGCCAAAGGGAAAATCTGAGATAGCCATGCTCTCGATTTGTTCAATTTATAGATTTATATCATTGTAGTAAAACTGTTTCACTAAATCTCCCTGTTCTAAAGTACACACTTTATATTTTTCCTTCCCGCTATACACATTGTCTGCATTTGCATTCGTCTCTCTGCTACCGAGATAGTCAACTGTCGCACACAGCGCAACAAAGGTAAATCTCAATTTTAGATCAAATAAAATTTTGGTTTAATATTCTATATTTAATTATTTTAATTTAAGAAAAATAAAAATAAATAAGAAAAAACAAAAAATTTCCATAATGAATGGGAAGAGCTTTATTTTTTTTTACTATGATAAAGGATAAATGCCTATGTGTGATATGTCGTGTTACAGTCGCCTTGCCCAAAAAAAGATATCTCGAAAGACAATTTTCGAGATTGCAAACAAATTATAAAAATGATTATCCTGTTAATACCAACTTATAAACAAAAAATAAAAGCATGAAAAATAAATTAACCACACAGCAGCTTTTGTTTCAAAAGCCTATGCCGCAATCTAAAATACATTTTGGCAAAACAAAAAAAGTCTTATCAGGATGGAGAAATTTTTAAAGAAGCATTTCTCAATGGCAGTGAGATAAATATAAAAGTGAAATTCTCAATGCAACTAAAGATTTGCAACTTTCTTGCCGAACTGTAACTTGTCGTATTGAAGATATGAATAAAAATGTAACTCAACAACTAAAAAATGACATACAAAGTTACCGTTTCTTTTTGTTGCAGTTGGACGAGCCAGCAGATAGCATTGATACTGCACAATTCATTGTTTCTATAAGAATTATTTTTTCCGATTTTCCCGTAAAAAAGAATTTTTAACAATACTTCTAACAAAGGGAACAACGCGAGGCTCAGATATGACCTGCTATGATTGGTAGAAATTTTGGATATTTAGCCCTTTGCAAACTAAATGAACAGTTTCCTGATTACAAATTATCTCATTACATAAAATATAATAATGCTTTAAGGCTGGTACTGAGTTAATCTTGAAGCTAAATTTTGACATGTCCCTACTAACTGGTCACTCTTTCGAGCGGACATTTTGACAGTGGATAAAAGCGGAGACACTGCTTATTTCTGGCGGATAGAATGTGAAGAATTTCAATTTCCGATCGATTTTGCTATTGAAAGGACATCTGCACAATTCAATTTTCGAATTGATACACCAAATGTCACTTTTTAGCTCGAAAGAATGAGCTGCACAAACTAAATTGGCGCGAAATGATTGGAGATATGTGTCAAAGCCATCTGCATTTTCAAAGTGAAGCCTCTTCCAAGCTTTTTTCCACGCTTAAAAGTAAGTACAATTCTTGATTATTTCCAAACTAAATTTTCGCCAAAACAAATTTCACGTGAAAATTTGCATGGAAATTCAACGTGAAATCGAAGACAGTACCAAGCTTTAAGTGGCTCAGCTGAGGAAGCTTTTTGCGAAAATTTCTAAATCTTTTGCCTGAAATAATTGCATTTTTGGACACATTGGGCGAAAAACATGATCAATTCGAAGATCCAGTATGGGTAAAGAAATTAGAATTTCTTACGGATTTTATGGGCCGTTACAACTCGCTTAATTTCCAATTACAAGGAAAAGGAAAAAAATATTGTTGGCTTGTTGAGCTCGGTAAATGCTTTTAAGGTCAGATTAAAACTGTTTGCTTCACAATTATATAGGCAAAATTTTTAAATATTTTCCATATTTAGAAAAACATATTAAACTTACTGGTGAATGTAAAATGCAAAAGCTGAAAGACATCCTTCAGCTCGCGAAAAAGCCCGGGGCTTTCGATGGCCGCTTGGACTGAATTTTTTTTTCTCCTGGCCCATTATCTGGACCTATCACAATGGACCAATAGTTCTATGCGTGGCCTTGTGCCAACCAGTACAACCTAACTTAACCTACTGGAGAATGTAATATTGAAATGCTTTGTCCTGAATTGGAAAATTTTATTCAAGAATTCGCGACACGACTTGCAAATCTCAGCAACCTTCAACTGATTTTTGAATTTATTTCATTTCCTTTTGGAGAATTTGACAACGAGGATATTTCATCAAATTCAGCTCATTCTTTAAAATTGAATTCATCAGATCTAGAGTTAGAAATTTTAGCAATAGCACCTGCAAATGAAAATAATTGTTGGGTTTTATTACCATAAAAAATATCCATTATTGAGATTGGTGGCAATGAGGATATTTGCATTTTTTTCGCTTCCACTTATCTATGTGGAGCAACGTTTTCTCAAATGAAAATCATCAAATCAAAATTTAGGAGTTCTCCACTGAAAGAAAAATCTTGGTATAATCAACCATTTTCCTTAGTTGTTTTTGCGTCAACTACGGGCTATGGTTAAAACAACCATAAAAAAATAGTTGATTACTTTTATGCACCATGACGCGTGGTTGATAAACAACGTCCGTAGTGCAAAAAAGTACTGGTTCAGGCGGTAACGATGTATTGGTATATTTTTCTCTAAATGCTTGTATCATTAGAGGAGCATTGATAAGCCATAAACCATAGCAACATAATCCATCCAAGCCTTAAATAGAAACAGGACGTGAGACGTGAAATTGAGTTCATATGCATAGCTGCAAGCTGCAGCATCTATGAAAACAATTGAAACTGCTAAACAATTTCTGGCATTGGGACAATCGTATTCGTTTTCGGGACTCCCTGTTTTATAACAGTGATCTGCAAACAGAAGACTTATATTTTGTGAATAGAAGAAGGGAAATATAAAGGCTTCACAGCATAACATGAATATGAATTATATCGAACAGCAAACCGAACACAATTTTGCCATGTAGCATATGAAACTTCTATGATAGAATAGGAGTATGAGTATGAGGAGTATGAAAAATCAACAGTTTGCCTTAGTTGTTTTTGCATCAACTAGGGCTATAGTTAAAACAACCATAAGAAAATTGTTGATTACTTTTATGCACCATGACGCGTGGCTGATAAACAATTTCATTCGGAGCATGAAAAACATCCAAATGTTGAAACCATTCTACTTTGCGTAGAGTAATTCCAAAGACGTTGCTCACTGAATTACGTTTGTTGAAATCAACTATTGCGAAGTAGTTTAAGTACCATAAAAACAGTTGATAATTCGAAACGTTGAAGTTTTGAGTGAATTGATGAAATTTTTTCATTTATCAACTAATTTTCGTGGTTATGCAACAATTAAAACAGTTGATTTCATGAACGTTGCGATATTTTTTGTGCAACCAGAACCAACTACTTTTATATCGTTAAATTAACTATATTAACATAATAAAAATAACTATTTTCCGTAGTTCGTTTAACGATTTTGAATGAATCGTTGCAATACTATTAAAAATAGTTGAACCAACCAAGAGTTTTTCTTTCAGTGTCTGACTGATGACATCTTGATGATGATGATGATGATGGCCTGGAGTGGGTCCAGAGGGACCCTAGCACTGCGACCTCCTGGGTCTATTGTGCCTCCTTTGCGTTATGTCCTATAGGATGTCCAGGCTTCTAATGAACCTGGATATGTTCCTTGACGGGACATTTGTGATGTCCCTGGTGGAAGGAAGAGCAGAGCCAAGTAGCTCGAATCTTCTTCTCGCTAGTGCTGGACAGACTGTGAGCAGATGTTCTACACACTCTGTCGTTTCCCCACAGTATCTGCAGCGGTCATCGTGCTCCTCACCTATCCTGCGGAGGTACTTTTTGCATGGAAGGTGTCCTGTCAATGCTCCGCATAGGGCTCTTATGCCACTTTTGCAGAGAGCCACTGCTTCTTTTGCTCTTTTATTATCGAAGCCAAGGTATTTTTTTGAGTGTTTTAAACCCTCAATATTAAGCCAGTAGTCTTCGATCTTCTTTTTGCTCCATGCTTTAATTTCCTTTTCCGTATCTGCTTTTGTAAAGCCCCAGTACGGAGAAGGACCTATGAAGGGCATTTCTGCTCCTTTTTTGGCTCTGGTATCAGCTTCCTCGTTTCCTCGGTGCCCCTCATGGCCGGGGATCCATATCAACTCGAGGCTGTTCTGTGCCCCTATTTCATTAAGGGCCTCTCTCACCTCTAGGAGAATAGCCGAATTTATTTGATCGCGATTGATAGCCATGAGAGCCGCTTGGCTATCCGATAGGATTTTTATTCTGACCCTTTTTGTATTCCTTATTTTTATTGTTTGTGAGGCTCTTAATATGGCAGATAGTTCCGCTTGATAGATCGTGGCTTCTTTTGGGAGAGGGAAATGCATTTTGCACTTGGGACCTACGATCCCTGCTCCTACTCCACAATCCATCTTTGAACCATCCGTATACCACATTTGCGCTCCTTTGTACGAGGGAGGTGGTCCATCCTTCCATTTGTCCCTTGATGGAATTGTGACCTTGAACCTCTTCTCGAATGCTGTCTCAGTTTTTATTTGGTCGCTGAGGTTTAACATTTCCATTATGGGCCTGACATCCTCCAGGATTTTTAGGTGGCCTTTGAGGTCCCCTGATTTATACCTGTAGGCTTGTTGTAGGCTAATGGCTTGTCTCGCTGCTTCCTCCTGAATTTTGAGGTGCAGCGGTTCAAGGTTTAGAAGGGCCTCCATTCCTGCTGTTGGAGTGGAGCTCATTGCTCCTGTAATCAGCAGGCAGGCCATCCTTTGAAGCTTGTTGAGCCTATTTATAGCGGTTTTTTGTATGGTTTTCTTCCACCACACTGCTGCTCCATATAGGAGGATAGGTCTCACCATTTGTTTGTATGCCCATAGGGTCTGCTTTGGAGATAGTCCCCAATTGCGCCCAAGCATTTGTTTTGTCGCCCAGAGTGCCTTAGTGGCCTTCATTGTCGTTTTGTTTAGATGATTGTCCCAGGTGAGTTTCCTATCTAGGTGTATTCCTAGATATTTTACCTCTTCCTGCAGACATACGACTGTACCCCTAATATTTAGGGCTCCTATTTCGATTTTCCTTTTCCTGGTGAATGGTATTATGCTAGTTTTCTGAGGATTGATGGATAAACCCTCTCTTTCGCACCATTGGGTTGTTTCATTTAAGGCTTTTTGCATTCTGGACCTCACGGTGTCCATGTGTGAGCCTCTTATTATTACCGTAATGTCGTCCGCGTAGCCGAGAGCAGTTAGGCCCTTACTATTGAGGGTCACGAGAAGGTCATCAACTAGTAGCTTAATGGCATTTATTCGATTTTGCATCAGTGCTTACAAGCCTAACTCTACAATACTTTTTGATGAAATGGATTGTCACGCATATATGTACATCAAAAATTAATGCAAAATATTTATTAATAAAGTACATTGCACAAAGTAGTAAATACAATGTATTTAATATATTAATATCAATAAAGATCTTAATTAATTTTTTATTTGTTTTTAATTTAACCCATTTTCGAAGTCGATCGCGCATAAATTAAAAAAATTAATGTCTATCATACCAGTATTAAGTTTGCCCACCCCTGTTATACACACTAGTTTTCACTTTAATTAATGCAAATGACTTTCGGGAGGGATAAAAACCAAGGAAAGATCAGAGCTCAAACCTAGAACTGAGTAAAAAGTAAAAAATAAAACCTCCGCAAGTCGTACACCGCACTAACTGCACTCGATAAATGCTGGGCTAAGGCTGAGAGAGCATTATAAAATCTATTGTACATGCATCAGCATAATCCCCCTCGTTCGCTTAAAACCCGCCTATTTAAACCAAATTCAGTTGACTCATGTGAGCAAAATACGTTTAAAAAACCCCTTTATTGTTAACACAAATAAGCCCGAAACACATAACAGCGAAATTGTCGCAGGGGGAGGCGTACTTCTTTGTAGAATTTCGCAGTTGAATTTGGTGAACCACAATGCAGCGAAAATGTCGCTGTCAATGCAACCAAGGCACCAACCAAATTCATTTTTTTTCTTTTGTGTTGCTAAATCCTATTGTACGAGGATTAGGTTGGCTTATCACAAAACATATCAGCTATCGCTTGTCTATTCCACTAGACCATTCAACCTAATTCAAGCACACTTAATTCAACCTAGTGCTGATGCCAACCTACGGTAGATATCACCGCTAGCGAAGCCAAAAAATTAGAAATTTGGCAAATTCTGACGCTGCGAAAAATTGAGCCGTCGGCATTGTGGGCATTACCATACAAAATAGTGCATTCTAATTTTTCGACAGCGGTTTTTCTCGGCCCAGTGCAAAAAATCGTTGTATTGTGATTCAAGCAATAATTTTGCATAGATTTCAATCAAAATCCCGAAAGACACGCTTTTGAATCATATCCTCCTTGTCCATTATTTTTTTTAATTTTAACATGCGAAAAACTTACCAGTTTGCGTACTTGAATCAAAGAAGGTGCTGGTTGTTTCAACTGTCATTGTTCCGATTGTCCCATCGATGATTTGTGCCGAAGAATCTCTCCTACCACGGTACCTACTAAAAATTCGCAATCACTACAATGCATCGATATTGACAAAAAAAAACACACTAACCTGCACACATCATCACTTTGCGAGCTTTGACGTCGAAAGTTCCGGCATCGGATCATTTCTTCTGTTGTTGATTGTCTACGAAATCCCCGCGCGATCAATATTTCTTCGGTGGTTGATTGTCTTCGAATGGCTGGGCGGCTGTTTGATTCATTAGTCGGTGGCGGAGGTCGAGCACATGGACTTGGGTCACGAGACGAACAACAACTACTCGATTCCGGAGATCGAGATGTCCGTGCTGCCGATGAAGATTGTCGACGCAGACGAGTTCTACGACGAGGACTGGAGTCGCGTTCATGACTCCGGTCCGGTGAAAGATGTGATCGGGAGTCCCGGCGACCACGAGAAGCACTGTCAGGACTAAGGCTGTCACGCCGAGCACGTCTCTCTGCATCATCTGGACCATCGGGACTGAGAGCTGGTTGCGAACCGCGTCGACTACTACCACCCGACGGTAAACAGGACTCGTCAAAAGCGGTCGCTTGACGCTGCAGCCTTTGTAGGCGAGGTGTACGTTCAGGACTAGCTTTCGAGTCACGTCTATTGACCCGACCACACTGAGTGGTGGAATCGCGACGAGCTTTCGGAGCAGTCGGACTGGTGGCAGGTGGAGTAACTGAACTGGTGATTATTGTCGGCGGTATAAGAGGTTGACAGCCAGCGTCTGCCGTGGAGAACATAATCGGTCCTGAGTCTGAAGCAGTGGAGCTTGTAGAAGGACGCTGTTCCTGGCGGAAGTTTGGGAACTCAGGTGCAACAAGAGAATCACGTCGCTTTTTTGTTGCACCAATGACTTTGGGTGGTGGCGGTGGTGTAGTCGAGCGTCCTATCACCGAGTCACGACGACCGGATCGATAACTTTCTCCAGATCCGCGACGTGAACCCTGCGAAAGTAGAATTGTTAAACAAAAATTTCAAACAAAGTTCAATTCACATTTACATTTCTCGTACACTCTGCTGACGATGAAGCAACTGGCTCGTCCTTCTCGCGCTCTCCCGGGCTCCGGTTCCAGGCCTTAACGAAATCCGATGTGTGCGATTCACGACGCGACCGCATACTTCTTATTCCCGAATCAGCGCTGGATTCTCTACGTTTTCGTGGAGCCGAGCTATGTTGCCCTGACGCATTAGTAACGGTACCAGCATCGGTGGTGGACTTCCCCCACGGCAAACTACGTGCCAGATCAGCTAAGGTCTCACGCCGATTTAGTGGTGCTTTGGCTTGGCGCTTCGAGCCGCCTCCGCTCCATTCACGCAAGATATCGGTCAATTGGGCCAATGAGCTTCGACGTCGGCGTTGGAGTCCTTGGAAGATTCAAAAAGAATAGTAAGTACGACAAGAACATTATAACGGTGCTTGAGAAAAACACGGAAATCACGTCACAAATGGAAATAATCATAAAAAAATCGGTTATGAAAAAGAACACTAATGACGGAGTTCCTGTTTGTGCTGTAGTTATGCGAAAGATGCTGTGCATTTGAAGGGAAAATACCTGGTGGAGGGGACGTACTGGGTGGTGAATTGATCTGTGCCGCCGAATCTCTTCGTCCTCCGAGCCGCTGACGTAATGTTGACTCCTCCAGCTGAATTTCGGTGAAAGAAACAAAGTTAGATTTTCATAGCAAGGATCTAGCTAAGACTAACTCACCTGCTCCCTAACCATATCGTCCCATCCATTTCCTCCCTGCCAAACGAGACCAACTTGATGGGACATTATAGGCAGATTGCACACAAAACATATTGCAGTCATCGTCCTGTTGATTTTTGGTGTTGCCATTCAAATGTATTTCAAAGAATTCGATGATTTGATGTTGAAGGGCATAGTTGGTGTGCAAGAAATGCGAAAGAAGAAAAATTTAGTTAGGAAATTTATTCAGTTTGCATAGTAAAAAGCAGCTCGAGTGTTAGAACGTAGTGTTAATGATATAGAAAAATGTTTGATTAGACGACAACCCACTTTCATCGTTAAAAGCAGGAAAATTCATGCAAAAGCTTAGCATGCAAAAAGATGCTCGTGTTTCAAAACTCAACTAATTAACATGCAAGTAACTGAAAATAGCATGCTGTAAGCTAAAAACTAAACGAAATGGCGGCAGATTTGTAATTTTATCTGCATGCCAATAAAATTAGTGAAACTTAAAACTTCAGGTAAATATTCAATTGCATGCGCCATAAAACATTCTAAAACTTTTTAGAAGCTTACAAAAGTAAATGTTAGCACCAAAGCTTTCGGATGTTAAATGGTTCGTGCTAGTAATGAGCTTCGTTCAAAACGAAGGATGTCTAGGAAAATTAACCGTTAAAATTTTCCTCGTGGAAAAAAATTGATTTCGATGAAAAGCTTGCCTGGTGAAAATGAAACATGGGATGAATTGAAAGCTTTCAGCGCTGCGACGAAACGGAAATGGAACACCATCCGTATCAAATATAAATTTGTTGAATTCAAAACACAAAATTACCAAAATCAAAAGAACTAACTAATTCCAAAGAAGCGAACAAGACAATTTTGAATAAAAAGAAGATTAAAATGAATAAATTAGTTGTAAACTTGTTCGTTAAGCTCAGTAAACTTCAATTCAGTTTTAACGTAACAATTGAATCTGTCAGTGTTAATCAACGATAATGCAAATTTACGATAAAATCAGCGTTCAGAACTCATACATTCGCAGCAAAAGATGTTTGTCGTCAAAAAGATACAATTTGCAAATCGCCTGTTGTCGTTAATATGCATGAAAGAGTTTTTGGAAAAGTGAAGAAGCAATAGGGTGAATTTAAGCGAAAGATGGGCTCGTTATTTTGCGAGACCAAGATTTGCATGGCAAAGAAAATTTCATATCATTCAAGATGAATTTGTGAATTATGACTTGAACTTCAAGTGGGAAAAATTTGGGATTGGAGATGAATTGTTTGATCCAATTCGGCAAATAATGAATGTTAATTTAATTAAATAAGCATATTTTGTATAATTCCATCACTTAGCGTTGAATTTCGGTTTACATTAGTTTTAGCAGCTTAAGGTAATCAAATAGCCCATCTCCAATCAAAACATATTTTAAATAAAATCGAATCGAACTTTTTTCGTATGTTTGGCGATGACTGCTGCCTTTCTACTGATCTGTACTGTCGAAGTTTTGCCATTGTTCATATCTGAGGCCGTTTTTTCTGCAGTTGTTTTTTGTGTACACAAACTATCACATCTCCAATTATGAGGGCACAGAACGAGAGAGAGGATCGAAGATTGCAAATCTATTTAGTTGTAGTGGAACACATCTATTTCGTTCGTCATTTTCGTCTTTGCAATAGACATTGTTGTCATCGTTATCATTATTAATTCACACGTTCCGCACAGTCATTGCATTAGATGGTACACTACAACCAATCGTATGATAAGCAAGTCCGCATAATTTAGTGAGGGAAGTAAGATTTCTGTAAACAGTTTGATTTGAAAGATTTATTTTGATTTATTATCAATTGAAAATAATATATTGGAAACGAAATTGAATCGGAAATTGTAAAAAAAACAACGATTTATCAATAATTTATATCTAACTCTACTCCAAGCACCATGAAAGATATTTATTTTTACACATTGAGCATGAAAACTAGCTTCTACATATTCCCAGTTAAATTTCAATTAAAATCACTACGGCCTGATAAAACAAACTAACCATTCAAATGTCCAAACAATAAATATCTTTTGAAAATTATGCTTTTACTATTATGCTCTAATAAAATTGACATTTTTCTAGCCGTAAAGCATGCACTATGGACAAGTAATTTATAATGTTTGAACCCGAATAATGGTTTAAGCGTGGCGTCATTATGATTTGAGCTGTAAATTGCCATAATATGTATTGAACACACTCAGTTTTAACACAAACTATAAAATTTTTAAATCTCAAATAAATCTGTCGTAAAATATTCCTCACAAAAATCAGCGCCCAGTGTGGGTACTATGGGTACTCAAAAAAATTAGTGGAAATAGCATTTACTGCATCAATACGCACGACAAATAATTGAATTCAATGCCAGTTTGATTCGTTTTAAACATAACAATTTAGAGAGTATCTGGCAGCAACGGGAAAGCTATGATGACATTTTTTAACTTGTGGTGGTCAATTGTGGTGTTCCTGGTTCGAATCCAGGTTCGGACGAGGGTCCCGCACCAAGCTTTGAGTACACCTAGCTCTGATTAGGGACCTGATTTAAATCAGGGGTAAAGTGAGTCGTGGAACTAATCACTCCACACTCGTATCCACAATGATTAAATAAATTGTAATGAAGCTCTCTACCAGCTTCAACCCCTAAACCCGTCCGAGGGTTGTCGCGGGATTGCTTTTGTTTGGTCAATTCAAATCTGCTATTTTCGCTGCTAACCAAGATTGCGACCCTATCATATTGCTGGAATCGTTAAATTGGCAAACAACTTGCAGATGGTATCACCGCTAGCGAAACGAAATAAATAGAAATCTGGCAAATTCTGACGCTTCGAAATTTGCGATCGCCGGCAATGTGGGCAAACTTTACAGCCAAAAAAGCTTTAAACTTTTGACGTTGAGTTTTATGAGTGTCCATGTTTCGCTAGCCACCAATAATTGCAAACGGTTTTCATAAGGAGGTAGGCGGAAAGGACAAAGAACAAAAATTAGAAATCTTTTTTGGACAGACTCGATGCGATCTATGTACTCCTTTTAATATGGAAACCAGATCAAGCACCTATACTCTAAAATAGTGCGAACCAGAGAGCCGTTGATAATTTTTGTCATACGAATTAGAGATGGGCAAAATGCTTCATGGCTCACCACTGGTAGCTCTTTCTTACAGTGCAGCGCCTGGAAAAAGCACAGCATAGTCTGCGAGCGAAAGCTTTCGTTCGAATAAACTTAATGAAATGCGAAGCGAACAGTGTACTGAGAGTACGGCGCAATACTGTAAAATACTGTAAAAAAGAGCGATCAGTGGTGTTTCATGAGGCATTTTGCCCATCTCTAATACGAATGCCATTGAATTCTTTAGATTGTCTTTTTAAGAAGCCAAGTGCACAGTTGGTTTTTATTATTATTAAGCCAATGTAGTCATCAGAAGTAAAAGCAGAGTTTAATGGTACTCCCAAGTCAGAAACTTTATTAGAACGGGTTAATAGAGTGTAATCTAAAGAGTAATTAAAATTAATGGGCCTTGATTTGTGGGAGAAAGAGATCATTGAGCATTTGTCAACATTTAGTGAAATCGAAACTTCAAAATTAAAACATTTGCTGTTTACTTTAACAATAAAATAATTATCGAAAAATCTAATGATAGTTATACCAAATTAACATAGCTAGTAGCCCTATCCTAATTTTAAAATTAAAATTCTACAAGATTGGTTTACAATAAGATTGATGTATGTACTGTGTGAAATTTGCACTAGTTTGATGACTGCTTTGGATGCTGTTAAATAACTATTAGATCGATATTTAGATAGAGGATATTTGGTGTAAGATATGGTATAGGATTTTTTTTTTTGTAAATTGATTAATTATAAATGTTAAAACCCCTGCAACTTATATGAAATAATGAATCAAGAAAAATTTTGGTTGCCTGATATTTTACCGATCTCTTGAAAAAAAACATTTCGGTCACTTGGAGCTTTATTTTAACCACCAACGAGAGAAGTTTCGAGCGTTTCAACGCGAGTATAATGACGAAAAGTCGATTTTTTTCCTTCAAGGTTCTAGAAAAATCTATCACATTGAATGCTTCCATTAGCAAATCACCGAGGAAAATTTGTAGCTATTGCCCGGACGCAAATTGAACTGAAAAATGATGTATGCGATTGTAAATTGTCTAAAGCCTATCACACTACATTTCACCTTTTAAATATTCCGAGTTCGAGCTCCTAGTCTCTGTTACGCATATTTTATTTAAATGTGCTCTCTGACATTATTTTCATTTTTGAGCTAACACCGCATTAGAAAATGTCGTAGTCTGTTACATCATTCTACCAAATATGAAAAACCTATTTTTTTTACAAAACATTCAATCATACTCAGCAAAAATACCGTATCTGCACGCCGCACACTGGGCTGAATCCTGATTCTAGCTGGACAAAAGTCAAAAATTCAGTGTCAAAATGTAATGTTTTCAGGTATAAGAAATTTTTCTTAAGGCTTCAGTAAACCTAATTCCACAAAAAAAAATGTTATCATAGCGAACAATAGTGTGTAAGAAGTTACTGTAAAAACAGTCGAATGCAAGTAGAGCGTGATACGCTCTCGCGGTACATTAACGTGACATTTCTTTGTATTAACTGCTCGGTGACATGAATGTTTATTTTCGTTTGAGTGTTAACTTAACTTGTTTAGATACTTTTCAAGAAAAAGTTTC
This sequence comes from Nemotelus nigrinus, assembly GCA_947369275.1. Taxonomy (NCBI): domain Eukaryota; kingdom Metazoa; phylum Arthropoda; class Insecta; order Diptera; family Stratiomyidae; genus Nemotelus; species Nemotelus nigrinus. The sequence goes on from OX376373.1 coordinate 161,165,327, forward strand.
AAGCACTGAAAACGCCCAATTGAAAAAGGTAAGTTCATACCATTAGAATATAAGAGAGTGTGATTTTGCTTCGTGGAAACTGAAAAATTCTTCACATTTTAACACGCAACTTTTTTCAGTAGATTCCATTGACTCCAAATTTTGAGAATTTCTTTATTATGGTATAATTAATAATATATTCAAAAACGGAGAGCCATAATGAACCATAAATTGAGATATAGCAAAAATTCTGGGGTCAGAATTATAAAATTTAAATTTTCAGTTTAAGTCTTGAAGGGACCCTCACCTTCCATTTATACTCTATACCTTAAAGACCTTAAAAGAAGCATTTAATGCTAATTACTTTTTAATGCTAATTACTTTTTAATGATAAATTGGAATTCAGAAAACCAACCATGTGAGGGGCTACTTCTCATGAGAAGCATGAGGTTGACACAGGGCTGTGGAGTCGGAGTCGTGCCCCCTGTATATTTAAAGCGGAGTCGGAGTCGTACAGAGTACAGAGCCACGACTCCGACCACAGCCCTCGGTTGACACCAGGAAAAAAAATATCTAGAAGGCTTTATGGAAAGTGGGGCGTCCAACACTGCGAACTTGTCCTGCCGATTTTTAAGCATGCAGATGAAACTCCTGCAACTACAAGAGTTGATAAGCGATTAATATATAGAGTTAGAGCTATTCTTCCGGTATTTATAAAACGATTTCCTCAAATTTTTCACTATTGCAATCACTTTTTCTTATTCGTTCTTTCTTATTGTTGCAGGTTATTTCAAGCGGAAATACAAACAGGGATGAACAGTTCAACACATTTGCTTATGATACTGCCAAGCGGTTTGTGGAGCTATATAGCTGGTACGGGATACCTCCAAGCGTACATAAAATCCTTTTGCGTGGCCCTTTCGACATCAAACATGCTCTTGTTTTAATAGGGCAGTTTTCAGAGGAGGTACAGGAGGCAGAGTTTTGGTGTTTTTGGCTTCATCGGATCCTGTTATTACAGCCCTAATAACTTTCCAGAAGGTCCCGTTGAAGGAGCTAAGTCCCAGGATTCGGCCCAGTGTGCGCCGTTAAGAAAAATGTCATGTAGCCTCTACAAAAATGGGGGCGTTTAATATTCGTTCCTGTTTCTTGTTATCTATTGCTCATATTAAGCAGCCCGGATTGGATGTGTTGCAAAAATCCACACATGGAGTCAGAAGAAAAGTGGAAGTTGAAGGAATTAACAAAGAAAACAACCGGTAAAAGGTTTTCTGTGAAGTCAGTGCACTCAATTATTCACCAAAGATTATTATAGACCAACACAGCCTAAGTTGATAAGCTTTCCCGGATACATTGCATTTTAAAAGTAGCTTGACCCAAAGGCAAAAGTAATGAATCGGCATATATTCGGTTAGTTTTCCGCGTAATGAATGAACCATTACAGATCCAAACATAGTCTGTTAATTTATTTTTAACATTGCATATCCTATGCTGATATGGCATAGACAAGGAGAAGTTTGAGCTTTCAGCTTTATAGCTTTATGAAAAGAACCTTTTGGAAAGCCCGACATTAGGCGTGTTTTTTTGCTCCGATACAAAACAGAATAGAACTATGCCGCAAAAACAACGATCTAGCACAAAACAGCATTGCATTTGCTAAGACTGACATAGGTTGCTGTATTCGCTGTGCTACCACAAAACAGCTGAAAATAAAGGGAGAAAATAACGAGTATAAACTACCACAATCGATAGAAAATAGAAAAAGAACTAACAGAAAATCACCTCTTTTAACTTTCTACACGTTATGACGGCTTTTTCTAATTTCCTAACTACCAAAACATTCAACATAGCCATGAAAAACCGACAGCCACCTCACAGCAAAAAAGACAGCTTCTCATGAGCTTTTCTTTTTTCTATCAGCACATTCTACACTTCAACACGTGAAGTACAAATGAGGAATAGAATTTCTGTACTAGTGAATTCACTGGTGCAGAAGTGTTGTTGTTTTCAATGCATATACTCTACTCTTTGCTGGATAGAGGAGCAAAAAAAAACACGCCTTTAATTGAACCTAGTGATGATGCCAACCTACGGTTGGTATCACCGCTAGCGTTGCGGCAAAATTAGAAATTCTGCCGCTGCCGCGAATTCGGCCGCAGGGATTGTGGGTATTACCATACAATACAGTGCATTCTAATATTTTGACTGCGGTTTGCCGCAACGCACTACGGCAAATGGCTGTATTGTGATTAACCTATATTGCATGCTGAGTGATTGTGACGCTCATCGGAACTCCAATGTCGTATTCTTGCAGCTACTAGGGGGAATTGGTGCTTTTGTTTTAAACATTTCACTTATCCGTGATGATTTGAAATGCCCGGAAATTTTCATATTTCCGTTTTATATAGCATACTACCAACAGCCGATGTATGCTCGCAAGGGCTTTTCACCTTATTCATAGGTAAATCATGAATTTTTCGGAAAACCGCTTTCAAGCAGCGTACATGTGCATTGCTAACAAAGTTTGCTTCATTGGGGGATTGGCGGATTCCGCATATTTGTGCAGTAGGAGTAATAAACAATAATTTCGAAAACCCTTTTTACTTTGCCCAACAATGTACCAGTAGTTAAAAATTTTCCTAAAAAAGGCTTTAACTTTGTTTAATCTTACTAATTTAATATATAAGTACTATTTTTGCAGTAACATTTTCAATGAAAGATCTGTAATTGATATTTGCTACGAAAAAGGCCTAACTGGTTAAAACCTCTGTACCGGCAATATTTTCAACGTGAAGAATTTTACTTCAGATTTACCTTAAATAAACTTATTTGTTTCCAGATTTAAATTTTCAATGCGTCTGAAGATATCTGCAGCAATTAGAAAAAACTCTATCCATTAAATGACTCCACAATTACTTAAATGAAGACAGGGCGATTAGGAATCTCGATACATTAAGGAACTTTGAAAAAAACGTCAGGTGAACATCAACACTGTGCTAAGCTATAACATTAGATTTAATGAGGTTTTCAGTTCAGTTGCTCTATTAATTATTTAAATTTATACTTGCGTATATTAAATCTACTCTTTTTTCCATATCTTGAGAAGTTTTTTGTTTTTATTTTGAAGTTACCTTTTTGACTATTATTTACACTGTACATATGATTATGCTCTAATTTTGTGATTGTAAACTTTTTTGAAATCTGCGCAAGTTTCAATTTTTTTTTAAAATTTTATGTTTCCAAATTGATTATTTTATTTTGTTTTGTTTCGTTTTTGATTTTGGAAATCACCTAATTGTTGCCTAACGTTTGAAAAGTTAGGCTCACGAGATTCCTCTTACCTGGCATTTTTTCTTGTGTTTTGGATCAGGTGTTAGATAGGATTAGGACTACGACCTGTCTCCCCCAAAGTGATTCACGAAAACCGATGATTAACCAAATCGATTTCCGATTCCCGTTTGGAATAATTTCAATTTCTAATAAACTTCCCCGTTATTGCCCAAAAAAATTTGTCTAAATCCAGAGAAATCATGTCTAAAAATTAGGTAATAGCGCCACTTGTCAAGAGCTGTCAGCTTCCATAGGGCAACCGACATCCCGAAAACGCTTCAACACTTTCCGAATTCACTACTAAAGCCATTCGTGCCTCATGAGCTTGTTTCTAACAAGATTCGTGAAGTTAAACTTTCAAATGTTTTCCTTTTATCTTCAACAGAATCCCACGCACTATGCAAATGATTGTATTTCACTGGCAATGCAGAAAGAACACGTGCCATTAGAATGAAGCCCGGAATTTTAGCATCAATTGCTTTCATTTTTACCTCAACGCAATTACACGCAATATTTCTCTATAATCGCAATTGAATTCACAGAATTGCTTCCGCATTAAGGCTGGTACTGAGTTAATCGTGAAGCTAAATTTTGACATGTCTCCATTATCTGGTCATTCTTTCGAGCGAAAATTTTGGCAATGGAGAAAAGGAGAGAAACTGTTCATTTCTGACGGATGAAATGTCAAGAATTTCACTTTTCGATCGATTTTCTTATTGGAAAGACATTTGCACTGCTCCATTTTCAAATTGAAAGACCAAATGTCACTTTTTAGCTCAAAAGAATGAACTGCACAAACTAAATTGGCGTGAAATGATTGGAGACATGTTTCAGTGCCATCTACGTTTTCAACGCGAAAGCAACTTTTCATGCTAAGAACTTAGTACAACTCTTGCTTATTTTCAAGCTAAATTTTCGCCAAAACAGATTTCACGTGAAAATTTGTATAAAAATTTCACGTGAAATCAAACTTAGTACTATGCTTTAGATCTAAATTCTCATTGCTATGATTTGAAGCTTTGATGAAGGCAGCTCGATACGTGTTTTAGCCGTTTTACCGTTTTCGAAACATGATTTTAGCACAGTAAAGAAACCGTTGAGCAGATTATGTTTGCGTCATTGAGTTGAACGAAACAAAACTAATTTGCAGATTAAGTCACTCTAACAAATATATTCGGATTGGTACACTTAGTTTCCTTACAATGCCAGTTCGGCCAAAAAATATTGACTTGGCAGATCGAAAAATAAATGAGTTCGGAAGAATCTTGATAAAGAAATAGCTCACTAAGTACTTAAATAAAAAATAGCACAGCTTTTTTGTTGAAAACGAGTGAGAGAAAACGAAATATTATAGCAATTTATCTTGAAAATAGTCACCATTGCAATCTATGACCCTTTGCCAGCGAGAAGGAAAACAATACGTTCCTCTCCGATAAAAAGAAAAGCTCAGCGAAAAAATTCCGTAATGCCGTTTCTCAGTCCTGGCAATATGGTCCAGGGAAATTTAACATGGCACTTCGGAAAAATTTGGGGAAAGCTGAATTTTGGTGTGAACCTTGATACTGGCATTTTGAAAAGTCATGTCAAAAGTCTCTATCGATCCGAGTGCTGCGTTACTTTTTATACGGGGTCAAAGGTTACCAAAAGTGACCTTTCGCAAATATTTTAGCAACGGTCAAGTCTTCAGAAAAATAATGTAAGACGAATTTGTAGCTTAGAAAATTTCTTGCAAAAAAGATGCACAACCTCTTCTTTTAACCATAACCGTTTTTGAGATATATTGATCTTAACATTGGTAACTTACAGTATCCTCTTTCTCAACGGCATTTTGATATAATCTGATTTAGATTACAACTTGGAATGTTTGTGAGTTTGTTTTTCTATGTTTAAGAGTCCCATGAAAAAAAAACATGTCTACAAACATTTCTACTATACTGCAGGATAGGTGGAAAAGTGTGCTCCGAAGAGTACGCCCCCCCCCCCCCCCTCCCATAAAACTTGGAGGGACATCTGCTTGCGACTCTCTTGTCGGATATAAACTATATTTTTGCATCCTATATGTGCTTTTCCACGAAGGAGCAGGAAAAGACACCAATATTGCAGGTGAAAAAAGGTTTTGTAACGTATCATGGCCCTGTGACGTCATGCACAGGATAGGACTATGAAAGAGCAAAATAATATCACGGCATAATTCTGTCAATGCTCATTCTTGACATTATAGGAACTAAACTCCTTGCAGACTATCCCCGAATAATCAGTTTTTTTGCCAATCCTGTGATGACTGCATAGCGTCAAATTCTCCAAACCAATTTTCACCTGAAAATACGTGATCTTGTCCTGATCGTTCATGGGATAAGACGGTATAGAAAAAAAAATACAAAACCGATTATTTCCAGGTGGTTCGTTTGCGGTGGTGGGTAGAGTGCAGGTGAGGTCCTGCGATGTGAAGAATAGGCAATTAACAGGATAAAAAGTGATCTTATCTTGTTTAACAGTGGGCAAAGAGTAGGCAACGAGCTCATTTCCGAAGATTTGGGATGGAAGCTCCGGGACACCATTTTATGGAAAAGGGGCGGGAGGATAACTTTTCGGAGCACTCTTTTCCATCTACCCTGGAGTTTGGTAGATAAGTTTGTTTACATGTTTTTTTTTCATGCGCCTCTTAGACACAGAAAAACAAACTCACAAATATTCCAAGTCGTCATCAAACATGCCGTCCAAACATGCCGTTGAGAAAGAGGATGCTGTTAGTTACAAATGTTGAGATCAATATACCTCCAAAACGGTCATGGTTAAAAGAAAAAGTAATAAAATCTTCTTTGTAGGAAATTTTCTCATACATTAATTTTCTGAAGAGGTGCCCGTTGCTGAGATATTTGCGAAAGGTCACTTTTGGTGACCTTTGACCTCGTATAAAAAGTAACGCAGCACTCGGATCGATGGGGACTTTTAACATTTTGTTCAACACGCCAGTATCAAGGTTCACACCAAAATTCAGCTTTCCTCTAATTTTTCCGAACTTTCGCATTTTCTATGTCGAATTTCACTGGATTAATAGGTGAATTGTCTTCATTGTATACAATTGTACATACATCGAATATATGACAATGAGCACCAGGAGAATATAGAGTATGAGTATATACTCGTAGACTATGAGTTTGCCAGCAAATTTCTTTTTTGGTGTCTTTGGTGAGTGACGCTGTATGTAGTAGTGCATTGTCCTGGAAGAACAGGACTCCTTTTTTGTTCACATTCAGTGGATGGTTTCATCATAGATCCTGATGGACCTTGTAGTTTCTCAGCCGTATTGGTTTGACTAGGTTTCACTAGCACATGATGCCTGTTTAACGCCACCATACTTCAGACAAGATCTTTGGTCGATGAAGAGATACTTTTAGGAGGATCATCTGTCGATAACCACTGATGCGGGCATCGGCTATTGTCATACATAATACATTTTTCATCACACGTAACCACTAGACTCAAAAACGTCACCCACTCTTTGCGCGCCAACAGCAAAGGACAGATCCCTACACATTGTATTTTGTTGTTTTCGGTGAGTTTATGAGGAGTTCATTGATCAAGCCGTAGTTTCTTCTCCGGATGTTGCAGGTATCAAAGATGGCAACTAATTACATATATTCTTGTCACCCTAGAACTTCACACTTGATTCCTGCAAAGTTTGACGGTGATTTTTCTCTATGTTTGCAAGATACTACGTATAATTTATCCGAGGCACCGCTTCAGGATGGTCTTCATCCTAGGGGACACCCGTTGCTACATTCGTCCTTAATTTGAAATCGTAGTCATATTATTATCACATTTAAGCGATACTCAAGATTTTAATGATTTCAGACAGGTAAACGGAGTCTGGGAAATTAATCTGACGTTCTGGAGTAAACAAGTATACAGGTAAGTGATCTTTAGACTAACACTTCCAATGCATAAGCCCACGAATTGTGGACATGTCTTTTACTTTAACGGCGAAGCCGTTCACTAGTCAACTGAAATGAATCTACTTTACTTACAAGAAAATATTCTTTAAGAATCAACATTTTAGATTAATTTTGTATAATTAGCCGCAGTTTGCTCCTGTGGCTACTATTCCATTGTTACACGATACATTGTTTCCACTATCCGTATTTAAAAACTTGATACCTTGTTTAGCAACAAATTTGCTTCCAACAATTTTTTTTCAATTCAGGTACAAAGAAAAGTTTCGGTCTCAATGTTACCTGAACCAAATACAAGTATCTGCTCAGTACTGGCGGTTATTGCTTTCAACAGCCACAGCGAAATGTCATGTGCTCTGAAAATCCGGAATTAATCGACTATTGGTATTTAACTATTAGTATTCATCAACAAGCGATTTTGGTTGTTTGATTCGCTTTGGTTTTTCACCAATCATTAATACTTTTCCAGACTATAAAGACTCCTGAGCTTGTCGTTGAGTTTTCATCTCTTTTGACACGAATCGTGTAATTGAATTTTCAAATGTTTTCCTTTTATCTTCAACCGGAACCCACGCAATTTGAAAATAATTATATTTCGTTGGTAACGTGAAAAGAACACGTGGCATCAACATGGAAACCGGAATTTAGGCATGAAATACCTCACTTTTGTCTACAGATCCTCAAGTTTCATCAGGTTATACACAATCTATATGTATTAAAATATTATTAATATGTTTCCACTAAAACATCTTCAACATCTTCAATAAGAGTCATCAAAAAATCATCACGAATATATATATTTTTCATTTTATGTTCCAACAATTTACCGCTAATCGTTCAATCTTAACAAGTCTCTTTCCCTAAAACTTTATTTTATTATAACAAAATTTTTCACTTTAGTGTCATTCCCTGAGCAACAACAACGAAAGATTCAATTTTTTTTTCAATTTCTCTGCTGAGCCGTCAAGCCCAGTCAAATTGACTTTTCAAAAGACCCTATACCATTCATCACCGTCACGACAATACTACCGACAACTTCACCTCACCTTTCACCTTCCTATGCAAATGGATTCCGTCATTCAACTTTAAGTCAAATTCAAATATCAAAACTGAAATGTCGTAGTTTTCATCTCATCGGTCTACGTCCTGTCATTTAGGCTGATATCGTTGCAAGCCAAGTCCTGTCCGAGAAGGATATGTCTAAAGCCCAGGTACATATCGAACATACACAACACGAGCTTGGATTCACTCATGTCCCTACAAACACACTTATTTACCTGAGCCCGGATATGATAAAGGACCTAGTGGATGAGGAGAGAAGTAGTGGAGCGACTATGAAAACAGGACCCAAATGATTGGCTATTCGAATGGAAACTGTCTAAATATGCCTCGGAGGTAAATGCTGCTGGCAAGGAATGGATTTAGTCGGTCCTAGGTTTTGATTGAGCCGTTGACAGAGATGGCATTTTGATTGTGGTCGTTGGCTGATGCGTTTTAATGTACAATATGTGTTAGCTGTACCACTTTTCTCAGAAAGGATAGTGTTTCGTGCCGAGACTAAGAAAGATTGAGTATAAAGATGAGGTAATTTTGATATTTTTTTCAATTTACAGATGAATTATTTCGAGGATGTGCTGAGCCAAGTAGATAATAATAATAATAATAAAATTTTTATTCATTACATTGTACATAGATAACTTAACTCAAGGGATATTTAACATAAAATAACTAATCCTATTTTGGCATAAAATAACCTATCCTATTTTGGCCTGCTGGCTCTTATTGGATTTTTATTTTAATTTTTTTTATCATTCATTTAATTTTCAATTTACACTTATTAAATATTATCCAGTTAGTACAATACCTGGGGTTGACTTGGCAATATAGTACTTAAATACAAACTTAATCTATTGGACTAAACTAAATTTAGCTTAAGTCCAAATACATTTAGCTTAGCCTACTTAGGCCTAAACTTAACCTATGTCTTAACTATCATCTCCCATTCGTCGGAAGGCCAACATAATTGAATAGCATGTCTATGAGCCGCCGCTGTCCTGCTATTTCCGTTGGACGCATAAATGGCTCATTAAAGCCACTCATACGTCCGATAGCCCGGATCAGTCCTTTTTCATGTCCGTCTGTCTGCGCGTAAAATCTTGTCGTCAGTTCTAAAACCCGGTCCTCAAGCGGCTCAAGACCTGTCTCCTGATATAGGAGAGAGTTCCTCGGCTACTTTTTAGTTACCGGATTGTAAAACCTACCATGCAAAATTCTCCGTACTAACATCTCCACTTCTGCCATGGCAGATTTAGAACAGGTAATCCAGGATGGGGATGCGTATGTCAAGATTGGCCGAATGAGTGTTTTGCTGCAAATGGATTTAGCCTTTGTCGTCATGCCCATCTTTTTGGCGAAAAGATGTCTGATGCGCTGAAGTGCGGACCTGGCTACTTTAATTCTATGTCGAACATAGAAGTTAAATTTCAAGAATTCATGCATATCTACTCCAAGATAGCGCAATGTAGGACTAGGAGTAATTTTAGAAGTTCCGAACAAGACATCGACTTTTTTGGCCTTATTGCGGATGGTTTGAGATCCCCGATACTTGGAAGGGTTCCTGAATACAGTCAGCTGTGTTTTGCTTATTTTTAGCTTGATGCCCCATTGACCAAAATAAAATTTTAGGTTGACCAAGTAATTTTCAAGGCTCTTCCCAGCTTTGAGCGGGTCTTGGCTCGACGCGAATAAGAGCGTGTCATCTGCATATTGTAGGACTTTAACTTGAGGATTGCCCACTGGAAGAGGGAGGTCAGCAGTGAAAATGGTGTATAAAACAGGTCCAGTGACAGAACCTTGTGGTGCTCCATTAACGCTAACATAAAATTGCCTGTTGCTAAGGAAGCTTGCGGTGAGTCGTATTACTATTTCTGGAAATCCCAACTTGATTTACTTGTATAGAAGACCTCCGTGCCATACACTATCACAAACAACCGTCGGAGTGTGTTGCTAATTCAGGTGTGACACAATCTGATCGTGCAAGTATGAGATAGCATGCTGGGTCCCATGCTTACGCTTAAAGCCAAATTGATGTTCTGGTATAATGTTAGCAAGCTCGCAGTATGTGAAAATCATTTCTAACCGAATCTTCTCAAAGAGCTTTCCCAAATTATGAAGCAGAGAGATCGGGCGGAAATTACTGGCCTCATTATTTTTGCCTTTTTTGTGAATGGAAACTATCTTACCAATTTTCCATGAGTCGGGAAAGTAGCCGTTGTTCAAGGCATTATTGAAAATTATGGAAAGTAATCTGAGCATAGAGATTGGAAGATGTTTAGCTATAAAGTTAGACACCCCATCATGCCCAAATGAGTTTTTACTTTTTATACCACCTAACAAGTGTACCAAGTATTCACAATTGACAAGCTGAGCCATGTAGAGAGATTCAACAATTTACGGCACCGTAGCAGTAAATGTTTCAAAATACCTAAAAGCAGCAAGGTTTTTCATTTAGTTATATTCTCCCTAGCTTGCATCATAACACTCCTATGCTATAGCAACACGCCTAAATCATAATTCATCTCCAAGCAAACTGCATCAAATTCAAAACCACCTACACACTGCTTACTTTCTCGGTTCATAAACAAAACCGTTCCCAAAAAAGGAAAACGTCACAAGCACTGAAATAAAAATTTCCAAACTCTCAAAAAGTCCATTAACTTTTCCTTTCACAAGCACGAGTCCTGGGCTATGACGATGACCACGGTCAGACTACCGGTGAAGTCGATTCACTTTTCCGAAAGTATGCTCTCAGTCTCCCCGACCCTTACACAAGCTGCCAACGTGGCATGTGGCGGCAATGCAAAAGAAAATCACCATTCATAATCATTTTATTTTCTACTTGAAACGATGGATGGATTTAGCGGAGAATTCAAAGAATGAGCTCTTAAATTTTACGGAATTAAAGAGTAGTAGTTGTGGAGTGAGATGAGTGAATGTATGTCTGTAAGGAAAGATGAAGAACGATCGTGAATAGGGAAAAGTTTAGCTTAAGTAAGCTTAAGTATTTTTTTTAAAATAAAAACGTGCTCTAATGACTTTCACGTTAATGGACTTTCACTGTAGAACCGGTCTTGACTTTCACTTTTTGATACGGTGGCGGAGATGTCAAGAGCGCGTGTTTTGGTGTGAAATAGGCGGCCAATGAAAGTATGCACATATTTATATACCTAAAACGGATTTGTTGTGGTTACAGTGATTAATTTATTTTGATATTTTAAGTTTTACGTTTCATTTAGTCAATTCTTGAAGTTCATCTGCTCACAGATTTTATAAATTATTTGATGAGCTTTATAACACTTGGTTATTTTCATGCTTTCTTACACTGCACAAACGATTTCCGTAAAAATGCAGGAAATATTTGCGGTGAGTAGGTCGGTAGATCGGTTCAGCGCCAGGCCACATAAAAAAAAACTTCAACGACGACTTACTTAGACGGACGCAGCCCCATCCCGACACGTATTGCTTATAGTGAAACAAATATCAAGTGGAAAAATATCCTGAATCTTAAATAGATGGGTTATTCTCTTCAAATCTGGCGAAGTTAGGTTTGAAAAGAAGTAAAAGCAATATAATCGCATTTTGTCCAGCCACGAGTGACAATCTGTTTCCCCCTTACATTTGCAGCACTGGCAGAAGTTGTTACAAAGGACACCCATCCACATCGCAAGCCTGCCAAACAAAAAATGTCTGGCTAAAAAAATCTTTGCTACGACCAAAGATTTTTCTTCCGAATTCGAGCTGTTCCGTATTGTAGTCCATGCCAAACTTTATCCACATTTGCCAGGAAAGGTCTTCCACTCAGAACTTCATAATTTCCTTTAAGTGCTTTTCATTGATGGTCAGTTTAACTGAAGTCACTGGAATTCCAATAGAGAAACTGATATACGCCTTAGATAACAGTGTCCTTAACTTTGCGAGTTCTTTCGCCTTGCGGTTACCCTTATTGTCTTTTTGTTCAGTTGCATCATTGAATGTCGTGAGATTTTTTAAGAGACGTATACGGTGTTTGAGACAAGTTTGGCTCTTAGTGAAAATATATACAAGCATTCACTTCGAATATCGGATTTCATAAGTGGTAAATGGTTTTATCGAGAATCGTCACCACCTCCACTTGAAAAACACTGCAACAGTCCGGTAAGGAAAAAGAAAGCTTCAAATTTAGAGCATAGATACCTTATCCTACTCTGCTTTTCAGTTTAAAGCCATCGGTATATAAAAACGTCCACTATGCATTTTTTTTTAGAGATAGTCTACTTAACCATGGTTGGTATTTCGGTGTCAAGTCCTTAATTTGCAGATGTTTTCGCACCAAGATTTTAGCTAGATCCAAGTTTGTCCTGTTCCACGGATCGCCAAAAGACCGATTTACCAATGCGCCTTTCAGATTTTGGAAGTGCAAAAGCACAAGGAGGACTTGTGTTTTTTTGAAGCCCCAAAGTAGACATAGGAATTTTGAACCAGCACTCAAATAATCCGGACGTGCAGCAGAGCGATAATTATTAATGAGTAAAACTACTAGCAGAGCGTTAAGTTCCAGCAAGAACCGATTAGCAATAGCCGATGGCGAACGAGGGAAAAATCCGACGCCAGTGTATTTGAAAACCAAAAACGAGCTTTGCAAGTACACCGAACGACAAAATTTGGACGTTTGTAAAGGATAATTTTGCAGCATCTTGGGTACAGAAAGACTGCTTTTTAAACAGCAGCGTAGATGAATATCGGCGTACAGTATTTGCTTAAGTTTTTTGACTTGTATTTTTCTCTCTCTTTTGTTCGTTACTTTGATACTTTAACTCAGCAAATTCACTTCTTGCGTTAGTTTAAGGCTCGTGAAATTGAGTTTCACATGTTTTACGCAAGTTTTAGGCAAGCAGCCATCATCTTAGCAGGTGCGCTGCACTGCTAACTAATAACAATTGAATAGATCGGTGATAAGCTAAAATAAAAATTCAATTAACGTGGCCGAAACCTTACAAAGTAGAGAACTTGCTTGTGAATAAATTTCATAAAAAAAACACCCTCGCAAAATAAAAAGAACAAGAAGCCGCAAACGTCGCCTTCCGAGGCAAACTCTCCAAGCTAAAGAAGGCTTCACATCAGTCTTAATTTCTAGTTCAAAACACGAGTCCTCACAGACGTTTATTTTACCGGGAAGAAGGGATACAGTTATAACAGAATAAAATAATAAAAAAAGAGACAGCCAATGCTTCAAGAGATTAATCGTTGATGCGTGGGGAAAGCCACCACCCTGAATTCAAAAACTCAAACCAGGAAAACTAATAACACTCCCGTCGTTTTGATTTGGCAATAACCAACTGAGTCACAGCCTAACTCTAGGATTTCTTTTTAAGAGCGAAGACCCGAAATACTTTCAAAGGAAGCCCCAATAATTTTTCGTCAAACTTAAACAATGGACGAAGCTGGCGCAAAAACAAAGAAATGCTAACTTTGTCGCAACAAAACGAATGTACTTCGGGAAGTAACTGAACCCAGAGACGAGCTAGGAGTACTGGAAACCTTAGTAAACAAATTGGTCAACAAAACAAATTTAGGTTCCGATATCTCAATTTGAAAATTGTAAGTGGTTGTCTAAACATTTTTGAACGAAAAACAAAATGTCTTCCGAAGTTAATAATGGCTTTCATAACCCCTCACTTTTTTTAATTTTTAGTTTGTTTTTTTGCAGAATTCGCAGAAAAAGGAAGTTGGAAAACGTCGGCTCAATTATAGCAGCTGAGCTCAATAGCATCAACTAGTTTTCTCTGTTTCACAGTCTTGACATTAATAAGGCGATTAATTCCTTTTATTTTTCCCTTAACACTTTAGTTTACACTCCTAACTCATCCACGGTAGAACCATCCACCCTGGTATTCGGCAACTGTTGACAATGCTCTTTTCAATTAAGACAAGACAGGTGATGATTTTTGTACAGTTAATGCATTATTGTAATCTACGCTAGAAGCAACTACTTTGTGAAGATAGAATCAACTTTCCTTTCCAATAATCCTAAACCCATCTAGTCGTAAAATAGTAACACAATAAAATATATATAAAATAATTACATAATATCTTGAACCAGTAATGTTTATAGGTAATATATCTTCATATCCTCAAGATATGTTTAACATGATTGCTAACTTATTTTTTAATCTTTTGCACGATCGCTTCATTAGTTTGATCCCATGCATGTTTCCTCCTGTTGATTTCCTCATGACACCCTCTTGAAGTCAAAATCGTAATATCTCTTTAAGATCCTTGTGGCACCAGCGATTTGAATCACATACCAAATCTTCTCGTTAAGTCTTTATCTTTTTCCTATGAATTTTCATGTACATACTCTTCAGCCGTAACTTATCTTTTGGTGTTTTTCCTTCAAGCTGGAAAACCTCTAATGTTTTCTCGATATTGAAGTCAGGAACCATTATAAATGTTTCCAATTACCAACCAATATCACATTCTCTCTCTTAATGTTCCCAAACGTCTAGTTACGTCCTCCTGGCAATATTTTAGTGCATGTAGATCAACACAAAGATCTTGCGATCATTTTCAATCCCAAATCAAAATTCGACCTAAATGTATGATTCATTACTTTAAGTGAGTCTAGACTTACAGGTATTGTTCTACTTTGCTCACATCACTCTTTAAATATCTCCACATATGGTCAATTATTTAACAAAACTTTTTTTCGGGGGACTAAATTGTCTCTCACAACATTTTTTGTTCCAGGGATCAGTTCAGTCCTCGGTGGCCACTCTTTCTTCGTCCAATTTTGTCGTCTGTTTTGACTATGCCACTCGCAGAGAAAGCAAGGGTACTTTGTATAGCCACTTGTTGACCGAGCAGTATACTTAGAACTTTCAGTTTTCCACAGACCACCCAACCGTGTTCTTCGTACTTTATTTTATCTAACACATTTTTCAAGTTGTCATAGCATTCCTTCAAATGTACAGAATGGTCGACTGATAGTGAAGTGTACTTATTGCCATTATGCAAAAGGACTGCTTTCAAACTTCGTTTTGATGAGTCTATGAGCAATCTCCATTTATTCGCGTCATGTTCAATGTTAAACATTTTCACTAAGCTAGGAATGTCTTCACAATACACTAGATCACGATCTTCAGCAAAATGTGGTACAAAGTCTTTTTCTCTGTTGGGATACCAAGAAAATGAAGTGCCGGGAGCAAGTATATTCTTTTCAGGTAGTCTTGTTCCGAGGAGCTTAGCTGCATCGTTCGGCAGTTTTAGATCCCTCGTTAAGTCGTTCAGTTCTGATTGTGAAAATAATTGTGTTCCGCTTGTATCTACTTGGTTCAAATTCAGCATCAAGTTGAGATACCTCGTTGACATCACCGTCTTCAGCTTGCAATGATTCCAAGTACACTCAAAAAAATTTTGGTTTAATTTTACCCTTATAATAGTAGGAAACTGGTTTCCTACTATTAAATATGTAAATTTACAAAAGTGCGTACAAAGAATATTTTACGTCTTAAATGTGTAATATTTTTTACGAGCAAATCGTGTAATTTTACCCTAAAAAGACGTAATTTAGGATGGAAACGCATGAAATTTGTGTATCAAAGGCTACTTTTTACAAGTCTTTTAGGGTAATAAGTGCACTTTATTCGTGAATGTCCATAAAAATGTTTAAAAAACGATAATAAGAGGTGTGTTTTTTGCACTCTTGGGCAGGGTAAGTTTAGGTAAATTTAGGTACCTTTTATCAAACAAATGACATCAAAAGGTATTTATTGCGAACAATTTTAGGAAGATTGCACTACTGAGGCAGGAATTTCAGCTTACCTCTAGATAAGTTTCATTTTCAATAAAATTGAAAAAATTTAATGATTCAAAAGCCAGCCCCTCAAGACAGGTAACTGCCATAACATAAAATATTACCCCAAAATTAAATATCACTGCACTATCAAAAGCCTGCAAATAGGTAACTTTAAATTGTAATTGTATTTAATGTGTACCAACTTTTTCCTAGCTCAAAAAAATATTTATTTTTTTTTAAATAACTTTAAATGCTCCAAAAGGCGAAAGTCCTATCAAATCAAGTAAGAAAAATATAAATATTTTTCTTGTCAAACACAAAAACTTTTTGCAATTCCTTTAAATTTATAATTTATTTTAATTTGATATATACACTATACACACATTATACACTTTAATTTATAGCACTTATTGCTACACTTCTATTTAACATATAGCTACACTTCCACAATTATTACACGAAAAGATTGACGCTTAACTGCTGCTATTCAAAGCAAAGATCAGAAATTATCAGACTCGTTCAGTCTAGCCAAATCATCATCTTTCGTCACAATGTGACATCAATAATAAGTCAAATTCGAGCAAATAATACAATTTTACAGCTTTGGTGTAAATGAGAGTAGTGAAGTAGTAAATTTAGACTCTTTTTGCTAAGGTTTACAAAACACTATTTATTATTCGGCTTATATGACGTAAAAGCAAAAAATACACATCCAATGTGTAAAAAAAAATTGTGATTCGTTATTTTAAACAGAAAATTGAATATATTTCCTTTTATCAAAGAACCAATTTTAGAACCACTTTTTAGAGTGTATGGCGGTGCAACGTTCTGGTTGCGATGCACAGCGGGTGTTACTGACTTCAATTTTGGGTATACCAAGTCCGTTTTTGTTTTTGAATTGTAGCTTTTAGTCTTGCAACAGCAAAAATAGCAGTCTTCAGTGTGATTCTGAGGTTCTCTCCATAGCACAGGCGATATTATTGTTCTTCCCTTGTGACCATTTCGAAGTTCACAAACGCACGTCGTACAAACTTTATGCGGGACCCACTGTTTATCTTGATTTGCGATTATTAGGCCGAAATACATATTGTAAACGTTACTTATGAATTCGGTAATGTTATGCTGCTGTCTTGTATAAATGTAGCCAAAATTGTCCGGAGACTTTAAAAGCTTTCGCTATGAAATTTTTCAAGTGAGCGTTACGAATTGCACAGAAGTACTGATTTTGTAAAAACAATGATAACGCTACTTATACAAAAAAAAATCATCTGCCTTCATTAAACCTCTTCTAACGATTTAAGTTAATTTCTAGAAAAAAGAAACATTAAGTCTACTAGATATTAGGTCTTTAGGATATGACTCAAAAATCCACATTTTATTGATAATAAGGATATGTCACTTAGTTAATTGATAGATGGTCCTTTTTTTTAGTGAGTCAAACCTCACATACCCCGTGGTGATAGGTCACCCGGGGATCTGGTAAGCAGATTTTTTTTTGCCATCTACAATAGGGGGAAAAAAAAAGTTAATTGAATTATATTTAAATAATTATAATTGAGAACTTATTCATTAGTGTCTAATGTAACCATTCAGTGCGTTTTTTGTTTGATAAGAAACGATTTAAATAATATATATTAATTAAAAACTAGGAAGGCCTAGGTAATTTTGGCAAAAAAACCATGCTAAATAACTAAAAAAACCAGACGTGACGGAAGTTTTTGAATATTTTTTCCGTAATAAGCGCCTCAAATTTTGTCCAAATCAATCATCAAAACTGAAAGGAGAAAACCATTGCAGACCTGTGTAATTATTGAATCACCAGTTTTGGAGTCTGAGCGCTAATCGCTCACAGCCTAGAGTGGAGTGAAGGCGTTGAATTCGCGCCAGGTCCAAGCAGAGCACAGTTCATAAAGACAAAGTATATTTTTGTGAAAATGGAATGAAATGGATGACAATTGGATATGGAAGAGCAAAACTGGCGCATTTTTCAAATACGAGGCAGATGCACATTGTTCAATAGTAGTAGAAACTTTAGCCAATAAACTTTATTCGGAGTTTCAGATATTTTTAATACATTCTGTAATTTAATTTAGTTGCTTTTTGTGTCAAAGTTCAAAATATATTGCACCTACTCCGGTACCCGACTCGGAGCAGGTGCAGATTCCCAAAAGAACTCGATTGCATGATGCAGGAAAAACAAGAGAGTTGAATTAAAAAAACTATAAACTTTCGATGTGCAAAGCTTTTAACGAATACAATTAAAATAATTATATTTCAAAATATGTATTTACTTATGAAGTCGAAATTTTCACTTACGTCATATCCTATTCTATCGATTTCTATCGTCCTCACATTGCCATTGACCCGCAAAATAGCTTGCATATGACACATCTCGCGACGAGATAGAGATAAAAAAGTTTTCTACTCTCTGTGACAATAATTGACACTAGCTTCGATATCATTTTATGGATGACAGAATATATGGATGCATGTAGCGTACATTTGGAATTCAATAAAAAATCAGTTTACAGTAGCGGCGAAGTTCTGCTAGTTCACCAAAGTGAAGTTGTGTGTCCTGCTGTAAGTGCTGAAACTGCAGCTTGGGGAATGCGTCAAGTTATTTTCTTTTTTTTGACTAAGTGAAATGAAAATTGTGTTTACGAGAGGTTAAAAAGGAAGCACTGGAGGAAATTTCGAATAAAGGTATCTAATTTGATCTCTTGGAAAATGTATATTTTTCAGGTACAGAAAATTCAACAAGATCCAAAAAAATCGCATGCTGGATAACTATTTGTTAGCTCATTAGATAGTAGAGCGACGAATTACAAAATATTTTCATAGAAAGATTCAGTATGTCTTCCGTTCAATTCAAAATTAATTTTCTGGAAACCGCAATTTTCGCCAGGTTCAACCACAAAGTCTTCCAACAGCCCCATCCACAATTAAACATTCAAAAAGTTCAAACCCGAAATTGTTTATCAGTTGTTTCCCGCGAAGCCTAATAAATTTCACGCCGAAAAATGTAAAAACATCAAACTTTGTCTGAACTCATTTTCATATTTTGTTGTGTGATTCCTTTACATTTCTCGTTGGTTTTTCTGTTCGGTCGTTTAAGCCTTGAGGTATATTTCCTCGGACTGTTGTATTGTTTCTGCAACTGGTAGGCTTACCAATGACCGTTCTACATCGTATCCCATGTTCTGAAACAAACAACTTTAGGATCATTCATTTGTTCGCCTCTCGCTTTGGAAAACAATAATCTGAACAGACGACGACGATTCCATTGTACTGTAGCTTAATGTACTCAGTCACACGCACATAAACTTTTCCAAAGAAAAAGTGGAATTAAAATGAAATGAAAACACAAGTTGTGTTTCAATCGAAAACAATTTATTGTGAGACAGAAACTTTTCACGAACGGAAAAATGAAAAAAGGGAAACCTAGAGAAAGGGAGAGAGAGGACGGCAGAGTTAAGGATGAAATTATGATGAGAATTCAAAGTTTGACCGAATGGTCGAGTCAATTAAAATATTTTTATGACAATTTATTTTCCGGCGGCAAAGTTTTTGTTTCGTGTCCAACGTTTGTAATGGACTAGATGGAGTGGTGAAAAACTGATGACTTTGTGTCTGAAACAGACTTTGACTTTGATTTGGAAAAAAGTTCTGGTGGCATTTTCGTGACGTGAATGTTGTTTTTCTTTGTATAATATTCATCTAAAAGAAAGTTTTAAATTTTTCGCTGGAAAATATGAAAAACCTTGGAAAGTTCTTGCAATTATTCCTAGCGCGGTCAGTGAATATGTAATAAAAAATTAAATATTATTTGCAGAGTTTTCATGCTGTGTTTAAAAAAACCGTCTATCGAAGTCCCAATTATGAGCAAATAAACAATGGACCGCCTTGAAAATGAGTTCAAGCCCAATCACACTGCTTTGGGTTGACTCTGTTTTTCATGTTTTCATATTGTTGCGTAATTAATTTGTCTTCAAACGACGAAATTGAGTAATTTATACGCTTCAATAGAGTTCTTTTCATGCAAATAGGTAAATAATCTAGGAACAAAATGAGACAAAGTAAACTTTAAGAGAAGAACAAGCACTGGGTTTTCTATCCGTATTTTGATGAAAGCAATACCTGTTTATAACTTTGCTTTCAAAAATTCCTAATGAATTGCGAAGCAGAGCGAATTGTGCTAGCTCAAGGTCGAAAAAGTTGGCAAATCGAACCCAAAAACAATTTAAGATAATTCACGTTTCCGTAATTTCCTCTATTGGTCCCTATCACACCCCATATCTGAATTGCTTTAGGAAAAATGCGTGAGATCTTAAACACACTCCATTTTTTAAACTAGATTTGAGTTTTAGCTGCTCGTTTAAAGAAAACATATTTGAATGGGAGAGGTAGCACCATGCTTGCAGATCCTCTTTCATTTCTTTCTGGCTGAGACCGTAAAGAACTCGCTTGAATATATGTATGTACATATTCAAGCTTTGTTTCGCGAGGAGAATACATATGACATGGAATTTTTTCTCATTTAATAGCGAAACTTTTTCACTTTCATTTGGTTGGAACAGGAAGCCAGGAAGCCCTTGCATATCCATCACAACTTGGCTATTACCAATTTCTGCATTTGTCTCCTCTAGCACTGATGACTCTACTAGTTCTACTAGTTTTTTTATTTTCTTGTAATTACTTTCAGTTGATGAAGTCGTAGATGCTGTTATTATTGATTTTTGAAGAAAATTTACGCAGTATTAAACTCGTTTTTGCCGAAAATTCATCATATATAAATATATATATATAAATATATATTTATATATATATATATATATATATATATATATATATATATATATATATATATATATATATATATATATATATATATATGTATATATATATATATATATATATATATATATATATATATATATATATATATATATATATATATATATATATATATATATATATATATATATATATATTTATTGTGATTCCCAGACAACTGGTTTGTTAGTATAAGGGATAGCACAAAGTTTTTACGTTCCAGCCAAGCTGTGATGGATATGCAAGGGCTTCCTGGCTTCCTGTCCCGACCAAATATGTCCAGATAGTGAAAAAGTTTCACTATTAAATGAGAAAAAATTCCATGTCATATGTATTCTCCTCGCGAAACAAAGCTTGAATATGTACAGTCATGAACTCAAGTCTACGTATCCCTGCAATTTTCATGAAAAATATTGAACTGAACGCCTGATGTCAACATAAATGATAAGGAATAATGAAAATAATAATATATAATATATATATATATATATATATATATATATAATATATAATAAAATAATATATATATACATATGTATCATGGTAAAATTTTGAGCCTTATGTGGGTGCTGACTGCCAAAGGAAGGCAAGATTTTTTTTTCAAATTTCGAATTTTCATAATTTCTAACAAAAAAAATGGATCATCGTTCAATTTGCAGAGCGTATTGGTATTAACTAAAATAGTGCACACATGGAATTCCAAGACTGTGCGAGCAACATTGAAGCTACGATAGTCTCCTTCAAAAAAATCCTTCAAATCATAAAGTTTTTGATTGTTGAAAACAAATTCAAATTTTTGATAAATTTTGACCTTTGTCCACCACGTCAGATTAAAACTTTCAAATTTCCACGTTGCACAAGAACGGCAGCCCATCATCAAATTACCTCTATTTTTAGCACTCAAAACTTCTGTTCACGAGAACCCACGACCAGATAATGCGATCAATATGAAATTTACAGGACATGTTGGTATTAGCTAGAACCAGGTCTGATAGAATACGAGCAAGACTGTGGCAGTGGTCCCATCTTGAAAAATCACCGAGAAAAAAAACTGGTTTTTGGCCTATAGCTTCCAATTTAGCCAACAGATTTTAACGAAATTCACACAGTAGCTGAACCTAACTCTAAGACAAATTTGGATGAAAAATTAGCATAGGGCTGCCAGCTAGGCCAATTTATGTCTCCTAAATATTGTAAATTTGCTCTGGAAAATGAAAGTCTTTTCCCTATAAATTCCGATGCAGTAACGAAATCAAAACAAAATTCATGCGCTAAGTGTGCGTTGAAAAATTGTGAAAATATCGAGCGATGTTGTCATTAAATTTCCATGTGGGAATGATGCTGCAATGACAATTAACAACAAATATTTAGGTCTTAAAAATCTGAAAAGTTTTGAGGGTGTTAGCCCTAAAATTCTATTCACTCCTATAACTTCCAGCGCAGTCATTCAATCGAAACGAAATTCACAGGGTGGGCTTAACTCAACGTGAAGCTATGGTGCTAACGCATGATTGCCAGCACCAGACAATTTCGTAAATATTGCGCCAATAGATGCTTCCATTTTGTATTCATAAGCAAAGCATTTACAATAAAATAAGCAACAGATGTTTAAATTTTCCGAATTTTGGAAATTTTTCGGATTGCAGCCCCAGACAAAGTTTAATCGGTGAAACTTTCGATGAAAACAGAATTCAAAGGATAGGCTGATTAAGTACGAGCAGGTTATGGTTGACTTATTACTACAGGTTTGGAAAAATATTGCCAGCACTCAACATTTTCATTTGCACATTTGTGTTATAGGAGATGCTGCCAGGAAATGATATTTGTTACTTTGAGTAAGAAATGGTTGATATGATACTGCAAAGAAGTGTATTAAGTCTTTAGACATTTTCAAGTTCCACAAAGATAATTTCTTCGAAAATCAGTTTTCCAGCGGTTCTGATGCGCTCGATTTTTATTCTTTTCAATTCTTCGTTTTCCCTTTTCTCTTCCTTATGGCGATTGAATGCATCAACAAGCTCCTTATTTTGCTATATCAACTTATGATTTTGAAAGTGCTGAGCAGAGAGCTTCACTACCGTTTTAGCTAGTCGCCTAAAGATGTCATCTATTCCTTCGTTTGATTGCCTTACTTGATGTAAATATTATTATAAATTATCTTCTTTGTCTTTGGTTTCGTCCAAGACGCCCTAAAAGGTTATCTTTGAGATCGGCTTATTATCCGACATTACAAAGTTTAGCCTAGTTTATTTCTTTACTAATATTTTACTATAAAATAAATAATTTATTAAATTCTTTAATATTTTAAATCACAAAGTTTTAAACCATCAACCAACCAATTTTTCAAGTTCAGTATGACGCCGAAATATTTTTTCAGTCACTCAATTTTGTCTACTTTTGCTTCTTTAAGTCACATAGCTGCAACCAATTTTTATTACGTACAAGTCATCTCCAGACGTTCTTAATTATTTTCTTCACCAGGTGTGAAACAAACTTGAAAATAACAGTCCAAACGATAATCACGTCTCGTACCGCATTATCTACCCTCCGACTGGCATTACTTCTATTTCCATCATTCCTCGTTGCCTACCAGCGCTCCCAAATGAACAATTAGACTTACTTTCAAAGACATTCTGCTTTTCTAGCTCAGTAAAACGCAACTGTTTCACATCTCTATCCGTAGCCATTTGATCTTATCCCGCTATCATCTCTAAAATTCCTGTGATTACCTACCTGGTCGTAAGCTTATTGCAGTTTTGTCTGACGCCAAGGTAATGCTGGTGTTTTTTCTTCTCTCTAGTACTCCTGCTGCTACTATTGAGCTAAATGTGTTCTGTGACAATAGCGTATCGACTGATGTCTTACTACCTTATCCAAGTTTTCTTCTTTTCCCTTCTTCCAGGATGAAATTGAAACCAAGGAGAGACAAAATGGTCACAACACGACACCAGTATTCTATTACTTGAGATAAAATTTAATTTACTAATGGATTTCATTTGCTTCCTATCTACTTTAAGTGGAGGGCAGATGAAGTTCAGTTTTAGATTCAGTGAGGTCATACAATAGAATTGGATAGTTGAAATGGGACGATTTGACCAGGTGAGAGGAGAGAAATGAAAGGAGTTCGTCAAAGTGATGTTGTGATGAATGTGTGCAAAGTTTGAAAATGTTTTCCATGGAAAATTTGAATATGGGCTAGGGATGCAGAAAAGTTTTTGTGTGGGTTGAATATCTATTTAGAGTCTTTCTATAAAAGAGAAGAAAGGTACGAATAAAATTTGACCCAAAAAAAGTTTGGATGCAATTGGCTCTACCACGTGAATTAAAAGGAGTTGTCTCTGTCATTGGACTTGTTTGGAAAACAAATTTAATTTGTCTCTTTTTTAGCAAACATCATCTAAAAAATTGGACAATGACCTGCCTTGGTATGGAAATACAAATTTGTTACGGCATTTCTTACTTCCATTTTTTGATATTTTTGAAGTGATAACTTCTATGGATGCGTTTGGCACTTTTTGGTTGAGGGTAAATCGATGGATTCGCGTCACGCTCGAAAAGTCTACGGTGAGTCATATATACCATATAGCTTTTTATTCTTTATAGCATTTTAATTCTAATTCTATTTTAAAGCTTTTTAATTCCTAAGTCTAATATATAGCTTTCTTTTAATTCTTAACTCTAGCATATAGGTTTTTTTTAAAACCACAGTTCAAGAGCCAAACTACACGAGCGGAGCTATCACCGCGTTTTTCCTCGGAACTTTTGAGCTTCAAAATAGAACACATGACTTTGTATATAGTAAACTACATGAGCGCATTTTTTGCTGTGCTACTGCGTGCACGCTGAACAACGCGAACAACTGCATCGAGAGGTTCGCGCTTCGAATTTGAACTTTCCTGCATTAGGTATGTATGTGAGTGCTATATTGCCACCAACATTTTCAAAGGTAGAATAATTGCAAATTCGAACATAAGCATACACCTCATTATGCGCATCTAGTATATTGTTAAACGGCCCACAGACGAGAGATCTCGTCGACAACTAGATCTGCAATATGCGATATCTGCAACGAAAATCTCTGTCTGTGGGCTAGTCTCAGGTTGCATTTTTAGTCTCTGCAACGGTTGCAGTAAATATCAAAATTTTTTGATATTTGGTGGGCGGAGCTACTGGTCGACGAACACGTTGCTATGTCTGTGGTGATTTTGAGACTAGAATGGAGATCTCATTTGAATTTAGTGTAACGTAATGGTAACATAATTTGAAATCATTGGTTTAACGGACTGAATTGTGTATGAGTACGCTCAACAAGAGTCAGTTAGCATACCTAATGATCCCGTTAATGTTTTATTATTTCAGGAAATATTTATGAACGAAAAGAATAGATGTGGAACAATAATATCTTTTCTTTGGCAGCAACGGATATTTAGTTCATTTTCAGTGCTTAATTAAAATTCAATAAAAAAGTATTTAGAGGGCTACATGTGGCTGAACCAGAAAGTACGAATACCTAGATACCCGTACATACCTGTTCGAAATAACTTTACGTGAATAATAATTTTAAACCCTATTAAGGCACAATTGCTGCCAGCTCATGATACATACAAATTTATAATTTTCTTCGAAAATCAGTTCCGACACCCCTAATACGAACAATCAATGCCTGGTTATGATGACCGGCAATTAAAAATTATTTAGAGGGATCTATGACTAGGTTACAGATGCCTGAAGCAGAAAGTACAAACACCTTATATATCCCAGTATATGTACCTGTTCGAAATTACTTTACGTAAAACATCATTTGCTAACAATGCTTACAATGTAGATATGTCCTCCGTTTTCTTACAACGAAAATGACCTGAAAACACCCATTCCAAAGCGTGTGTTGCCTCCACGAAAACAACGTTCGAATGAGATTGCAATTCAAGTTGCGATTACATTCTCTGTGTCTGTGGCAAATCAATTGAGATCCAGTCGACGACTAGATCTCCGTGTCTGTGGGCCGTTTTACGCACGGTAAAGTGTTTGAAAATTATTCTTTTATGAAAAATATTTTTTATTTATAGGTGTGGCTAATGAACAGTTACATAGTAGGATGAAAATCAAGAGCTCAGAGGGGTCCAGACCCAAAGCAATTTGCTTTTTAGAAGAAAACTTTACAGTTCATTAAATTGAAAGCCTTGTCAAAGAATTTATATATTACATCCAGGAGCCTTGCAAGTCTGTAGCGAAAGCAACAGTAGGTCTGTTCCTGTACTTTCAGTCACTGAATTTTTTTGAATTTTACTGAATCATGTGGTGAGGAAATTCATGAAAATTACGGTAACGCTCTCATTGCATTTCCTGACAATTGGCAAACAAAAGTGCCAGTTTTCGGTTTTTGGGAGAACAATAGTGATTATAAAGTCATCCTAAGCGGTGATAAATTATCGCCACAAAAATATTCGACCTTTCATAGCAAAATTACGAAAAAAATATTTTGCTTGCCGCGCACATTTGAAAATATTTACACCTTTGACCACTTTTCAGTATTTTTCAGTAGCTCAGACCCTACTGAAATTTCATCGTACTTAATGAAAGAGGGAAAATTTTCAGTTTTCAGTAAAATGGAGTACGGGAACGGCTTCATTGCGATTAATCGCGATTAATCGCAATTAATCGTATTACGGGAACAGACCTAGTACCAATAAACGGCATTGCACTGCGTACAGCTGATTTACATATCATGAATCCATGTTGCCCAGAAACTTTAATGTAAACCACCTTTGCAGAAATAAGCTAAAATAGATATAGGTCGATAATTGAAAATGCAAGACGTATTTCCCTCCTCAAGGATGGGAAGAGGATCAGTGGATTTCTAAATAGAAGGGAGTACTTTTGATGAAGTACTAAGTACTAAATCCAAAAAAAGTTGATTGAAGAACCCACAAGGTATACATTTGATAGCCAACAGACTAGAAAAATATCATTTATCATTAATTCTTCATATTCATTACAGCAAAATGGCTAGCTTGATTAAATGAGCTACTATTAGGCAAGAAGCGATTAGGTAGTTCTCGCTACTAAGAAGACGGAAATAGCTCGACTAACAAATTTGAAATCATTTCCTCTGAAATCGACCCCAGAGTATTGCCTGACCTAAGAAATTAAGTTTTCTTTGTTCTGAAGCCTGAAAAAACCCAAACAAATCGAACATATGTTAAACTTTCCTGTTTGTCAGCAGATAAATCGGAGGACCTGTGGATCAAATCAATATATTGAGCTCAAATTTGTTAACACTGAAAATATTTTTAAACGTGGGTTTAAGCTGAAAAAATTTAAAATATAATCTGATCAGAACATATTAAAAAATATTTAGGAATTCAAAAGCTTCTTAAAAAACCACGTATTTGACTATAAAATTATGAACAGTTGGTCAATAGATCAAAATTTTCTTATTATTCATCCAAATTTATTTCATCGTCTAAGTAGATCTCTTCCGAAATATTACACTTATACCAACGAGTAATCGAAACATCAAAACATTTTTAAACGCGTTTATTGAATCAACTTCAGTCCTCGCGGCGAATTCTCATTTATGTCTTCTTTCGATTGAAAATGTGTGCCTCAAAGTGGTAACTTCAGTTTGAGAAAGAAAAAAAATGTCGGCCGGAGCGACATCAGGTGATATTCATTCGCAGCTTTGTGAAATGCAAGATCCAAGAGTTTCCGCTCCACAAATCTGGTTTTTTTCGACGAATTCGCTAATCGCCGCGTAAGGTTTTTTTTTCAAATAATATTGTTAAAAATTTGAAATACAATAGTAATCAAAGTAAACAATCAACATTATCTTGACTTCTGATCGATTTTGACTTTTTTTTTGGTTCCGGCTCAGTTAGAAAGCATGTTTCATCACCAGTCGCAATGCGTTGAATGAATTTGCGGCCGGAATTGACTCGTTCCAGCATATCTGCAGCGATCTTTACGCGGTTGAGTTTTTGAACAATATTCAGATCTTTCGGAGCTAATAGTGCAGCAACGAATTTCATGCCAAATAATCGTCTAAAATGGTACAAATTGATTTGTGCGGTACATACATTTCAACAGCTCTCTTTCAAAACTTGAGTAATGAGTTTCAGTCACCATTTTTTTCACTTAAGCGATTGTGACTTCACTTGAAGAGTAGACTATGGACGACTAGAGCAAGGCATATCTTCCACTACTCCTCCACCGCTTTTTACACTGAGAAAACACATGGCGCCAGACGCCATAATTTATAGACTTCTGGCGCCATGTACATAGTCGATTTAGGGATTGTGATAAAATATAGCGCCACACGCCATAATACATGGCGAAAAGTACATAGGCCTACACGCCATGTACTATAGTGTTCCACGCCATATACATGGCGTGGCGGACTATATTACATGGCGTGGAGAACTATAGTGCATGGCGTGGAGAGCTATAACACATGGCGTGGAGGACTATACTGTATGGCGTAGAGGACTATAGTACATGGCGTAGAGGACTATAGTACATGGCGTGGAGGACTATAGTACATGGCGTGGAGGACTATAGTACATGGCGTGAAGGACTATAGTACATGGCGTGAAGGACTATAGTACATGGCGTGAAGGACTATAGTACATTGAAGAAGCAAATCAGTCAAAACAGTGCTACTTACCATAAATGAGCACACGGAGAAGTCACTTGCTTGCACCAAACATGGGGCTGGCAGCATTTAGAATCGCCGAAGGAGCCATTCAATAATATGCGCCCTTAGCCGATTGAGAATATTGTCGATCTATCGACGATACTCAAGTATCACTTGCTGACATTTATAGATCCCCTCACACAGTATGGCTGCGAGTTATAATTGGAGTGCCATGAGCCATTTTACATGGCTCATGGCACTATGTAATATGGCGTGTGGGGCCATAATTTCTGCACCATGTAATTATGGCGCTGGGAGCTATACTGCATGGCTCAGGGCACTATGTGCATAGCGTGTGGCACCATAAATGCTGCGCCATGTAACATGGGACCACACGCTATGTAGATTCTGAGATTATGGCGCTGGGAGCCATATTGCATGGCTCAGAGTACTATGTACATGGCGTATGGGACCATAAATAATGCGCTATGTTACATGGCTCTGGGCGCTATGTGGATTTTTTTCAGTGTAATGCACTGTACTATTCATACGCATGTATCTTTCAAAAACAAGTAGAGCAAGTTCGAGCAATTGAGAGCACGAAGTCCTATGGAACACTTTTCACAATTCTCAAAGTACCAGAAGTACAACCTGTCAGTTTTTAAATCAGAGAGATTAATGTAAATCCGAGTTGCTCTATTTGGAAGTTTTCCATGTTTTGATTTGACTAAATTTCGCTTCACTATTAAGTCACAATTTTTACAGTTGTCAAACAGCTGATCGCTTGCCCGAACTGGCTCTACCAAAAATGGTTGAGCGGAAATCGTGTTCAATTTAGAGTATGCTCATGAAACACAAATCAGAGCAACTTCGGGCAAGTTAGAGATTAAACAGATTTTGTTGAGATGTCTCTACCTAGCTCAACCTAGAGCTGCTCATTAAACACAGCTAATATAAGGCTTGGTGAATTACAGTCATTTCAAATACCTCTTTATAAAACACCTCTTCTTAAAATACTTCTTCACTTAGAGCTCTGAGTGAAGTGGAAAAATTATAAATGCACTTTATTTTGCTGTAACTAATCGTATGCATGTGATGATAGCCAATGAGTAGAGCTACTACAAACTAAAACAGCCGAGCAAAATGAGCTCGAAACATCATTGAAGCATTAGTTCAAACAGGAAATCGGCAAAAAAGACACTGAATTCTTTAAAGCTAGTCATTAATACCATACTTTTACTGAACCAGATACATCCTTTTGCTTATGTATCAAACTAAGTCATTCTCAAAACAAACCGTATCTCATTAGCACACCTTAACACAGCTAACTTTTCCTGCTACAGAAACGGTTTCGCATCATTTCTTCACATGCTCTTCCGGTCTAGATATATTATCCATAAGCCGACTTAGTCTCATTACATATTATCAGTAGATATTATTCTCTCTTTGTAGTATGTGTAGAGTGAATGTTACCGTTAGCTCGGTAGTGAGATTCCCATGAAAGAAGACAGAAAGAATACGTCATAATCCTTCAATAGCAGATTTTTACTGTTATCGGATCAAAAGAAATTTACGAGTATTCGTTGGAAGAGCAGAAAATTTTGCTAATGGAAAGCATTCTTGCAGGTAAGTTTACTTTTGCGTGTTTGAATTGTATCAGTTTTTGTTTGATGAGTTTTAACATACTGATTAAAGAGGAAAATGATTAAACAAAGACATTAGTCAGTCGTTGACACAAAAGTATCTAAGCAGGGTTTACAATTATTCAACTTCACAGCAATAATGATTTAAGGTACTAATCTACGAGATTTGATATTGTTTGAAATCGGGTCTATCCTGAAAATTTGTATATGAAGTACAATTTTTTATTACAGGATTCTTAATGGACTGACATTTTTGAAATTGTTACTATGAGAAAACATCTTGACTTAAATGTGCTGATTTTGCTTTGTGTGTGCAAACACGTAAAAGTGTTAGTGGCGTACTGATTCTGTGGAATGAGGGACCTATCATTTGGCCATCAAGAAAACAATCTGTAGTGGCAACATTGACAACGGATGCGGAGTACTTTGCAGTACATGATGCTGCAAAAGAAGTTGTCTGGGTGAGACGGCTATTAGCAGATTTCGGTTGTAATGAAAGTCAGGCAACGGTTTTATATTCCGATAATGTGGCAGCTCGAAATTTAGTAGAGAATCCTCTGCAACATCGGCGAACTAAACACATCGACGTTTAGTATCATAATGTTCGAAAATTAGTACAAGAAGGCATTATTGAGTTGAGGTATATACCTAGTGGCGAGCAGCATGCTGACATGCTTACGCAATCACTTGGACGTCCAAAGCTTACGATTAATCGAGATTTGACAATGAAACTATGACAGAAACGAGTGGAGTGTTGAATCGACACATTCCAGTCACTCTTAGATGGCAGCAGCATCTTGTATGTTTTTTCAAATGAAATTTGCCTATTTCGTTTTCTTTACCCATACTTGTACATATGTATATATACGGAAATATATTCTTTTCATCATTCATTCCCATTAACATCGTGTAATCGTTCAAACCGTTTTTAATCAGGCTAATGACTAAATTAATTACACGCAACAGTTTCCTTGTGAAAAGTACAAGTTCGGTTATTGTCGGGTTTGCCCTACAACCGTCTTTTCTGGCTCAGATTTGGATATTGTTTTTGGAGAACGCATCCCTCATAAGTACCACAATGTCATCGGCATACGCCACCACCTCGAAGCCACTGGCCCTTGAATTCTCCAGTATTTCGTTGAATGTCAGGATCTAGAAAAGGGGATATATAACCCTGCCCTGTGGTGCTCTGGTTCCGACTATTCTATCTGCTTTGGCCTTCAAAAAGGTGACCCCAATCTGCCTATTTTTAAACAAATCCAATGCTCAGGCCGCCAGAGTCTTATCCACTCCATATCAAACCAATACATTGATGATACTCGTAACGGTGACATGATTGAAGGCTCCTTCAATGCCTGCAAAGGCTGTTAGCGTGAGTTCTTTTCGCTGCAGGGATTTTTCAATTGTACCGACAACTTTGTGCAATGCCGCTTCTACTGACGTGCCCACTATATATGCGTGCTGATCGACACAGATTCTCGTGACATAAATCGAGCTCTTGATGTGCAAATCAACAAGCCTCTCTAGTGCTCTGAGCGAAAATGATGTAAAGCTAATTGGTCTAAAGTCCTTTACGTAATGGTGATTGAACCTACTACGTATCGAAATGAAGACCACCCTAGCTTTTGTCCATTGCTCGGGTGTTACCCCGAGGCGGAGGTATGCGATAAAATACGCTGCAAGATGGAGATGATGATACTCTCTGGTATTTGAAGCATGATAGGCAATATTTCATCAATCCCTTTAGCTTTGTAAGGTTAGAGAGTGCTTATATCCCATTCAATCTGGACCTCATCTAATACTTGCTTGATCAGCTGTTCGGACGGTTGCTCGAAATACGTCATGACGCGGTGCCGTATTAGCCGATTCCAGGAAATGAGTTTCTAGTAGCATATCCAGACATTATTTTGGGTCCTCCACCCAATCATTGCTTTCCCTTAGCCTATGACGCCTAGGACCTTCCTGATTCTAGCAGCTTCTGTACTTCGTTCACAGAATTCCCTCCAAGAGTCACAATTGGCTCGTCATCTTTTTTTCAAAGAACGACAGCTCTTGCTTGTATCCTCAATATTTCCGGACTGCCTTGCGTTGTTAAACTCCTTTCGTGTGCGATTTTTAGCCTCTGTAAGCTCACTATTCCACCATAAGGTAGCGTTTTGTCTTACGAGCTTTTCCGCGCACACGTCTTTAATATCTGAAACTAAGATTCCTGTTAATCGATTCACCTGCTCGTTAAGTCGTCCTGGACTCGCCAAGTCCAGATTGTCTAGTGCCTTGAGGTGTCTATTTGTTTTCCTTGAGTAAACTTCCCATTGTGCTCTTTTCGGGCTCCGTACTTTTTGATGTGGTTGAATTTGTGCAACGACGATTTACTCGCTTGTTATTCTATAAGTTCAGCATTTCTTTTACAGTATGCGTGACTCCATCCTAAAAGTCCTTTCCCTCGAGTCGCGAAGATTGTTCCTCGATGAGTTCTTTCATTTGTAACTTTTTGTTAATACAAATTTAAACTATAAAGATTGGTTACTACATTCAAGAATTATTGAAATTTAGACCAATTTTTTTTTTGTTACAGAAGTGCTGTGACAGAGACTGTTTTAAAAGTCTTTCCATAATATGAAAATTAAAACTGGTAGATGAAGAGGTTACAGTTCATTTAATATCGAGATGCTATTAAATTGTTTCGAATAAGTATTAAAGTTAGCAATTCAGACCAGGACATCAGAAACTAAATGCCAAAAAAATCTAATATTATATGACACTCAAATATAATTATTAATATCAAAGTGGAAATCAATTGGGTGCCAGTGGCTACGTACACGGATATCTACTCTTCAATCTGAAGTGAATTGTACAAACCCATTTTATTGTACTTGCGGATAGGATGTGGAACACTATGTCAATCGATCTAGCCTAAGGTATAAAGCAAGTCTAGAAACTAAGTAAAATATACAAAAAAAGCGTTCCACTGGGAGTTTTGGCGACAAATGTAGCAATAAACTGATCCGTCTAACACTGATATGCAAATAGCACTTTAGCCGAGGGAAATAAAAGCTGACCGAAAAAATAGAAAAACAATAAAACTTCTGATGCAGATGGCGTATTTAATGCAAAGTTAAAAAACAGGCAAAAACGGAACCATTTTCACTAATATTACTTTCAACACCTGCCTAAAACTTGAATTTTATCCTTTCTCTTGGAAACGCAGCATTGCAATAATACAGCATTCACAAATCTACAGGCCCAGCTTACTCTCTAGTTTTTTTTCCTCCGGTTTGTTCTGCTTTTTGCAGAACTAGTCCTGGCTTCCTGACTAGCAGGCAGCAGCCAACGTTTACTCGATTTTTTGACTTGTATTCAATTAGACAATCACACACATTCACACTAACAGCCATGGCACGCCACTCTTCGGCCTAACTCCTTAGTGACCACGGGGCCCCCACTCTCTAGTTTCAGTAAAGTATTTGTAAAATGGTTCTAAAGAGGGTTAACTAACACCTCGCAAAGTTGTCTGATCGTACCCGCTTTCTAATTTTTTCGTGAAAAAGATTCTACGAACCACCAACTGTTTGGCACAATGGACTGCTCTATAAGCCTCGAACCTCCCATTCTCCAGGTACCTCAGTGAAATAACTCAATGTTTCCTAGAAAGCCAAACCGTTTCCTTGAAAGGTAACCAAAACAAGTCAAATTATCGAACTGTCCCCGCAGGTGTACCTTAAAGCTCTTGTCTCTCTTGTCAAAACATACAACAAATGTCATAAAATGGATGTCATAAAATGAGGCTAAATAAGCCTCATTGCTGCTCCACTCAAAGTATCCACGTTTGACCTAGCAAAGCAAAGAACGGAATCTTGTCTTTCTTTTCTTTCTACTTACCATGTCTCTCTTATAAGATTCTGCGCCACACGATTAATGCAATTTACAACAAGTAGCTATGAGTCTTGAGTTCTAGTTTGAGTTTAAACATAGAAAAGTTTTTGTTTATTTGAAAAACTCACAATTTTCTCATTGAATTAATATGAATAAAATTTTTATCATACTTAAATCAGCTTCATTCTGCATGCATATAATTTTGTTGGAAGGAATATCCCCTAATCTGTATGACTGTAAATGCTGAAAGTCTGCATTTAAATAAACTTTAATTTTAATATATTGGAGTTTTTCGTACATATTTAAAATAAAATAAATTAATAAAAATATATGTGAAGCCGACAAAATCAAAAGAGTGTTCATAATTTTTATTTCAATAATTTTTATTTCAATAAATTACTTTTTAATAAAAGAGTAAAAAGTGGATAACGACAAAGTATGCAGGACATTATTTTCCCATTTTACGCTGTGTATGCTCCAGCTTCTAATGTCTATCTTACAGCCCTAATAAAACTTTACAAACAATTTTGTCTATACTGAGAGCGTCTTCAAGCGTCTTCAGCCTTCATTCGCTCATCTGTCAAATCATTTTCTTCTTCTATTTCACACCATTTTCTTGTTTTTCAAGTTATCTACTTTGCTCTACACATTCCCCATTCCCCCAAAACACTGTTTAACTGCTTTCCGAGCTTATGAATCGGGTGTTAGATAAGCACGCACCACCATCAAAAAAAAATATCTGGGCAATTTCTCCGACAGTAAATTTATTTACACGATAGAATCGAATTTAACTGTAAATTGAAATTTGACGAAACCCAGTAAATTCGAGTAGCATGGAAAATGTAAATTCTAAGCGCGGTCAAGAGCCCAAACTGTGAAGATGTTGTACTCTTGTATTCTCAATACGTGCGATTAAAAACAAAGGCAAGTGAAAGCCAAAGAAGCAAATGATAAACAAGTGACGGGCGCAAAGTAAAAAACACAAAAACACGCAGACAGGTAAATGGCTTGAATCGTGATATGAATACTGAATTTCCACCACAATAACGACATGAGTTCCATGCCAGCATCAAATGGGGGAGACAATTTGCGAAAACGGTCGGAGAAATAGAGATGAATTTAAAACGATTTGATATTTTTGGAATCGTTTTTGGAACGGTGTACCTATGTATATTTCTGTTGCGGTGAAGCATTTGTCCTTCAATGTCCTAGAATTGATATTTTTGTTTTCAATATGAGTTTCGTTTTGAATGGTGATTCGAATGTTCTCTGAAGTTTTTTTCGCAGTGGTCGGGCAAACACCGTGCGTACGCTGTTGAAGTGTTTTTGAAGGGAGAAGAATGGTACTGTGGAAACACATATACATATCGTTCACACATTCACTACTCACCACACTACTTGACATTTAACACACCACACGAAAATTTATAAAATCAAGTAGGCTAAGTAAAAAATTGTTTGAAGTTTGTGAAAAATAATTTTTATTGAGAGTTGTCAATAGATCGTTAGAATATAAGGTTGTTTCTGAAACACAAAAAAGATAGAGATTATTAAATTTTAAATTTAATTAAATATTTCGCAAATGTTAAATAATTCAAAAAAAGATTCAAATAAAGATTTATAATGTTTTGAAAGGAATTAAACCATTCAATGTTTTATTTTAGGATACATAGATTGAAGGATGTATTCCTAAAGCACGTTACGGCTCTCAGGTAGTTTTGTTCCACCTGCAATATCAGACGTTTACGAGATAGACCAAGCCAAAACTTGATTCGTGAATGGGTACAGAAGGTTCCACTATAAATCAACCACGTCCGAGCCTGAGCAGAACCTCAAGAACAGAAAAGACAATACCCGAAGTTTCAGTTAGCGTTAGCACAATCCACTCTTTTCAATACGCAAAAGAGCAGTGATTTGAAACGTCACCAACACGGAAAATTAGCACAATCTACGTAAAAGCTTTTGCCAGACAATCATTTAGAAATTTGGAAGAACTTTGAATACTGTGTTTTGGAGTGATGAATGACTTCTCAATTTTAATCGATATATGAATAAACGAAATTGTCACTTTTGATCGCCTGTTAATCCCATATAAAAACATTAAGCGCTTCTACATAGCCCAAAAGTGACAATGCGGTATGAGTAAATTATAAGGACTTATTTATTTGAAAATCGAGGGGTGAAACGACAACTGTTACTGGTGAGGCATATCGACAAATGATATCCAGATACTTTATACCCGACCTTCGAGAACATTCTGCTTACAGTTCACGGACGTGGTTTCAGCCAAAGCGGGCCACTGTTCACACTACAAGAGCTACTATGGAGCATCTTCGTGAGCTGTTTCCTCGAAAATTTTGATACCGCTTTGGTTGTATTCCACGAACTTCGCGATCACTTGATTTGACCTTCATGGACCTTTTCCTGTGAGAGTGTCTTAAGAGCAAAGCTTACGTGAATATTCTAGGGAATGTCACCAAGGTGAAAGAAAATATCTGACGTGAAGTACGCGAAGTTGATCCTGCTATAAGGTGTGCTATGCAGAATACGATGAACAGATTTCAAGACTGCGTGCTATGAAATGGAAGACGTAATCCCATTAATTAATTTTCGATAAAAACATTTTGACTAAAATGTGTCAGTTTTTATCCTAACTGTGCCGTAAGACACCATGTATAAAACTCACTACTTGTTATCTAAAGAAACATGTTTCGTTCCAATGGATTCAAGAAGCATTTTTCAAATGGAGAATATTTTACTCCTTAATTTCATATGCATTCATATTAACGTAAGGCAAATTTATAAAACTCATGCAATTGTTCAAAGGAAAAAAAATCAAAGTGCCAAACGATCACCATCTTAAAGCTACTCTTGCAATAACGAAGGAAAACTATTCTCTTGAATACGTTTTTTTTTGCCACAACAACATTTCCTTTCATTACTTTCGATCTTTAGTAGAATAACAAAGAATCGACCAAGGAACTAAGCTTCACGTCCCTACTGGCTAGGGAGATTACTGAAACAGACAATATGGTCTTCTCAAAGTTTTACCCTCAATAACCAATACACCTTCATTGTCAATCCCACCAATAGTGTTAATCGCACGAACATCAGACTCCTATTCAAAGTTCAGGTGAATTCGAATCGAAATGTTATTGTCGATTGATTGTTGGCCTGGTTTCTGTGTCCAAATACGAAATATATTCCTACTCAGCCCATCTTCAGTCCAGTCCAATATCGAATCGAATTGTATCTGTTACTTTCGAAAATTGAAAGAATTCAGAGAATTTCACTGATTTCAATGTTCCAGAGTGATTCGGCACATTTCGATTAAAATAGGATTCGATCCGTAATACAAATAAAACGTGCTTTTATCGGAATTCAGGTTGAGCACGGATGAAGCGAAAGATAGAGCCTTTTATAGACGTAATGAACATTTTCACCAGACAAACAACCAATTGAATGGCCAGTAATAAAATTTCGGTCGAATTAACATAAACATTTTACATTTTGTTATTGGACATGGGATTGGGTTTACATAAGTATATTTCGAATTCGGAAGGTGTTTGCAAGAAAATATTTCGATTAAGAATTTTTTCGTTTGATATAATCATAAAATGAAGTTGAAATTTATAGGCGAACTGATAGAAGAAGCCTTAAAATTATTTTTGTCGCGTATACGGAGTATTTATTTGTGGCGCCCAGTGTGGGTATTGTCTCTTAATTTTTTTCTTATATGGTTCTTTGATTAATACATGGTTTTTTCTTTAGCCTTTGATATGTTTGAACATTGTTATGGTTGAACAATAATGGAATTTGAAGTTCACAAAAGTAGAAGTACTCCAAACAGCGTAAGAACAATGAGTTCGTTCCGAAATCATCAATAATTTCCAAATAAGATACTTACCAAATTCCGAAAAAAATCTTCTACTAAAGAACCTTTAAAGAGAGGTTTACAATTTTGAATCAGAAACGCGTTGGAATGTGGTTCTAAGCCTTGAACAGAAGCCAAACCCGTCGACAAATCATCTCTAGCTCGTCGAATATTTATTTAGAAAATATTTCTAGCATAGCTCAAGTGCCTACGATTCTCGCATTGAGGCTACAAACCTCATCCAATTACCATTTATCATTCTCTCTTCAAAGATAGTCGACGTTAAGCATCACTTCTGCTTTCACGAACAATATCTGCCAAAATCTCAAGAGCTTGATTTATTTCTCTGACTGTTTCTTCGAAATTTCCATGAAAATTCAACTTGAAGCACTTTCAGTTATATCTCACGAACAAATCGTCGTACTGTTTTTCAAAAGCTAACCAACTTGTTCCTGGTTCATAACAGACAGATTAGATAGTAAACAAGCACCAACGAGACTATGAACATGAACGATGACGACCAACAAGTAAAACTTTGAAATACATACATAAATTTTCGTAAATATTTCTTGGAACAGTCGTAATGTCCTATTACCCGAATTTCACTAAGCGGAATGAATCATTTTGTAGATGGGTTCCTACAGTAATGGGGGCGGTAGAAATATTTGAGTAAAGTGAAATTGAATATTTCGGTCTAGGTACAGTTCAAGGGTGAAATACATACATACATATACGAATGGACTTGAGCGGATGCCAGGAATGTCAGGGCTAAGGAGCATAAATTTTAAGATATTGTATGTGGTAGGGTTTGAAAAGCCTCTTAGCATGTCTCACGCTCAAATTGTATTGAAGATATCAAATTTTGATTTGATATCCAAAACCAAGAATAGAATAATCTGAGAATATTGTAAATGGAACGAACGTTTGAAAGGGTTGTTTGTTATATTGTCTTTCGCTATTGTTTTGGGGTTTTGTTTTCAAGTGGCATGAGAAATGTTAAGAGGATGTACGGGTCAATAGAAAGCTTAAGGTTTTCCGCGAACTGAGACTAAGTAGATGGAGTGTTGAATTGAATTTAAGATTTAAATTTACTAACGAGAATGATCAAAATACGATGATGTTGGGAAATCATTTAGTCCTCAATCTAAGGAATTTTCGGTTTTCCATAAATTTTTGCAATTGATTATGATATGGTTTGCTAAACGATAGAAAAAAGTTCAAAAATGCCCAATATTTAGGCTCACTTCCCCACAAAAATACTCCTACAGCGATTTCATGCTTTGAACACACGCTCACTATGTTTTACATAGGAAACAATGTTTGGAATTGGCAAAAAAAAGTTAGCATGGGGAAAAATATACATATGTATATCTAATCAATTGTTTTTGATAAGGCTGAGCACTTTCTATTACATCAGTTTTCCCAAAATGTTGAATATTTTCGTCTCCTTAGTTTGGATGTTTTTTGAGTGGGTCTAAAAGATACTGCAAGTCATTTATATTACTTAGCATAAATCAATCAACACAATGGGGCCAAAAATCCACCCTTACGGTACGTCCCTGGTAGAATAGAAGGGACCGGAAGTGCAGAGTTTAACTATTACAACACAAGTAGGCTTATCAATGTAAAGAAAAATCTGGGAGGAAATTTAAAAAAAAACACATATACATATATCCAGCATTAAAACAAAATAGCTCCTTGTCAAAAGAGTCAAATGTCTTTAAATAATCGACATAGAATAACACCCACTGGTATTAGCAGATCAAAGGCAATAGGCACAGTGTTGGTTAATGATAGCAGCATACTCTACTAAGTAGACCGCAGGGGTGGGATATAAAAAATTGCTTTATTTTCTTCATATTTTTCAAATTTAAAACTCCACTCCACCTCCCCGCTCCCGTTTTCAAACAATCAGCAGGAGATGTAGTGGAAAGTACAGAGATGTTGAAAGTACATCGAAAACGTAAATAATTCAACTAATAGTGCCAATAATTCAATGGCAATCACAATAACACATAAGGATAACAATTCTTCACTGTAACTTGTTTCAAATAAAGCGATAACAATTTAAAATAAACATTAAATGATGAAAAAGTTTACTTGGTATTGTCAAATAAGTATAGCTCTATTACATTTTGCGATATGGTGGAACATCAGCGAGCGGGTACATGGCTGCCATGGCATTGAAAAAGCCTTCGATTACATTGTTACAGCCAGAATGGCACTTAAATTAAAATGCAGCTATGTAACCTGGTCAATGGGCTTTTTACGCAGAAACTGGAGCACACCACCTTGCAAATCCCTCCAGAAATTCCCAATGTTCTGAGTATGGGCGCCAGTCACCGGATCGATAAAATTCGTCAAGGGATACACTGTCAGATGTCATATGCACACCAACAATCTGAATATATGACCGCGCCACCAGCAATATTTTCTCTGATAGCTGCCAATAACGTTTTCTTCTCTCGCGTCTCAACGGGAACCACAAAAGCTTATCTAGCCTCACGGCAAATGCCTCCAAAAACCCATTGGGCCCATTACAAGCCGACCGCGATAATTTTTTCAGTTGCCCAGCGTGCATTCGTCGATCTTAAAAATAGTCCCGGGACAGCCGATTTTGCTTTTCTTCGTGCTGTTCCAAAAACAGTATATATCCCGACAAAAACTTTGCCAATTAATGACTGTTTATCTCAAAGGCATTAATTTTTTCTCGAGTCTGATGACATTTGGCGGAGGAGATGTAAAATAATATGCAACAAAATGGCAAATGTCCTCCAAACTTAAGTGCGTACCTGAGAACCAAGTACTCATCATCGCAGAAACTTTAAATGTGCAACTGATTTTTTGCCGCTTATGGTGTACAACCTACTCGTACTTATAAATATTTTTCCGCACTTCCAGCACAAAACTGCTTCTCTTAACACGCGAAATCGAAATAAAAAATCAAGAAACTCGTATCGGTGGCAAATTGTGCCCAAAAATACAAATATTCGCATCTAGTTTAAACTCGAATCAATACCAATAAGCAAAGATAAATAACGCACAAAATTTGTAAAGCGAAAAATCAAAACATTGCCTAGAATGTTTCTGTATGCATTAAAAATTGGGAGCATTTCAATGAAACAGTGCTGTCTGGATGATAGGACCATCGGTCGGAGGGCGTTAAATGACATCGTTTTGATCGTTTAAAAGTAGGGATAGAGAGATAAAGGCGCAAGCGATGGAGGATCGTCGGATTATACCATTCTGATGAACTACATTTTGATGGTTAAAAAAAGTGTTTAAAGTTTGTTTTTCAAATGTGGATTTTTATATCAACCAAATTCGCCTCCACCTCTCCGCCCCCAACCTAAAACCACTTTTGTGCTGTTAAGCAAGATCAGCTCTACCAGTTACCAGCCCTTTTTCACCCCAGTCCCGTCGATGGTCCCACCATCTAGACATTTACCCTAACATTTTTTACTAGATAAATACTTACACTTGTTAGATAAATACTAGCCTTACTTTTTTATTAGCGAATTGCTGGGTTAGGTTTTCAAAGTCTAAAGAACAGAGTAACTCAGAGTCAATACACAAAACTGCTGAACTGTTGGGCGATCTTCCATCATCGTGGAGCGTAAATAGTTCTTTATTCTTTTCAAAAACGCATAATTGATTCAGCTTTTGCTGATTTTCTAAGAATGAAATTATGTTTTTGTAACAAATCTCCAGTTGCCAAGGTCTAATAACCGCGTCTTCCAATTTCGAAAACCGAGCAGCTTTTCGCAGCCTTCGTCGACAGAGTCAGACCAGTGTTTTCTGGGCTTTCCTCGGCCCTTCCGTCGAATACCTTCTTAGGTATTCGATGCTCGTCCATTCGTTGCACGTGACCAGCCCATTGCAGCTTCCGCAGTTTGATTATTGAAGCAACCTCTAGCTCGTCAGAAATTTCGTACAACTCGTGGTTGTACCTTATCCGCCGTTGACCGCACTCTTGTTTAGCTCCAATTATACGCCTGAGGACCCGTCTTTCGAAGACGTTCAACACATTTGCGGATGCTTGGGTAAGGGTCCAAGTTTCACATCCGTAGCACAACCTAGGTCTGATTATTGATTTGTAGACTTGGAGCTTCGTCTTCCTGTGTATGCAGCTGGTCTTCAGTAGGGCCAGAACGGAGTAGAAAGTTTTATTAGCGAGCTGTATTCTCCGTTTAATTTCATACGTTTCGCTGCCTTTCGTAGTCAATTTCGAGCCTAAGTATATAAATTCATCCACATTCTCTAAATTATATTCGTCCAGAATTATATTTCGTCTAATAGAGGTCTTCTTTCTTGTTTGCGTCATGATTTTGTTTTCGTATGATTGATCTTCAGGCCTACTTCTTTGGCTTCCTGGTCAAGTTTCAATAGGAGTTCTTTGGCGGATGTGAAGGAACGTGACAAAATGTTAATGTCATCCGCGTAGGCCACTTATTGCTTCGACTTATACAGAAGCGTACCCCCTGTGTCGACAGGAATCTTCCTTATGACGTACTCAAGTGCTAGGTTGAACAGCAAAGGGGCCAACCCATCGCCTTGCTTTAGTCCGACATTTGTGTCAAAGGCGTCAGTCAGCCTGTTCTTGATTCTGACTTGTGATGCTGTCAACGTCATCGTCATTTTTATCAATACTGTCATATGCTTGTTTAAAATCCATGAAAATCTGGTGGATGTCGATGTTAAATTCCCAGCATTTTTTGAACACTTGTTTGACTGTGGAATCCGTAGTTAATCCACCAGACCTAAAGCCTCCTTTATACTCCCCAAAGACATTTTCAGCGTATACATTTTTTTTATTTTTTTTAATTATTTTCGTCAGTATCTTATAGGGCGTGCAAAGTTGCGATATGCCTCTGTAGTTTTCGCATCGAAGTTTGTCTCTTTTTTTGTGGATAGGGCATATGATGGATTTGCACCACTCCTGCGGTATTTTTTCTTGACCCCAGATGTGCTGGATCAATTTGTGGATGGCTTTTATAGGGCAACTTCCACCGCATTTATTTAGCTCAACCGGAATTTCGTCAATGCCCGGCGCTTTATTGTTTTTCTGGCTTTTTATGGCAGCATTGACTTCTTCCAGCATTGGAAGTGCGATCGGGACTTCGTTAGCGACGTTAATCGGCTCTGATATTATTGAGCCCAGTGCAGGATTAAGGGGTTCTTTGAAATAACAGGCCCACCTCTCCTTAATTTGTCTATCTTCGGCGATAATATTGCCGATTTCGTCTTTACAGAGTGTCGTCTTGGGCGGGTATCACCGTCTTAAACATTTCACTACCTTGTCAGCTTGTCTAGTTTTATTGCTCGCCAGATTTTCGTCAATGCTCTTTAATTGCTGGTCATAATATTTTCGTTTCTTACATCTAATGATCTTATTTGCTACTCGTCGGAGGCTTTCATATTTTTCTCTCTTCGTCCTGGTGTTCCTTTCAAGGAACTGTTTATATGCCTGATTTTTCTCGTTCAACACTTCCTGGCATTCGTTGTCAAACCAGTTGTTTCTTTTGCGCCGATTGTCATACCCAACCACCTGTTCTGCAGCGGCTTTGATTGATGTCTTCATCTTCATCAAGACCTCGTCAACCGGCCTCACTGTGTTATTTTGTAAGATGGGGTTTTTTCGACTTTGTTCGAATTTCAACTTTGATGAATATGATTCTGATAGAATCTAATAAAACATTTAGGTCATAATATATCATCTGCAATTGAACCTAAGCTCTTGGTTTAAGATGAGCCACCCCTTTTTAATAATTTCAGTATATTTGCAGCTTTCTTTCACGAGGTTCGCCCTCGACATCTCCTGAACCTTCCGAAAATACCACCAAATTTACCTGTGGTATATTCTGAGCTTGCAAAGAATATCCTTGTAAGCTCATTACAATTATTCGTAGTTCATATTCGAAAATTCATAAAGCTTCGCATCCATTTGATTGATGTCGCATCAATTTTTATCAATCTATTTTTCGTAACGCATTATGAAAATATTCACAAATTTTAGTCGCAATATTAATGTTTCCAGATGAGCTGCCAAATTTTTTTTCACGAATCAAAAGAGAGACTAATGATAAAGCTGTGAGGGGAAAAAAAGACTTCAGGGCTACCGGGACTATAACTTTTTTTTACCATATCTCATCGTTGAGTAGTAAGACTTCGTTTTCATAGCTTTGCCGGGTCCAATAATGAAATAATTCATAAAAATGAGACCTTTTTGCAAGAATATCAATTTTTAATCAAACTTGTCTGTCATCTTTTTGAAAATAATTAAGATGAATATCGAAACAAAGACACAAATAGGCCTCTCATAGTCCCCTAGTCAGTTCCGGTTTTTTTAATATTCTCCACCAAATCACATACTGCAATCTACATTTCGCCAAACTCATTTTCATCTGTTTTCCCGAATCCAAAATTACTTCATACATACAAATTTATTTATCCGTTTGTACACCACACAAAACTTTCACACTCTAATTTAAATTCATTAGGTTGGCGAAATATTCCGAGATAATTTCAATGGTTGTAACGACCACCTG
Organism: Nemotelus nigrinus; assembly: GCA_947369275.1. Classification (NCBI taxonomy): domain Eukaryota; kingdom Metazoa; phylum Arthropoda; class Insecta; order Diptera; family Stratiomyidae; genus Nemotelus; species Nemotelus nigrinus. The sequence continues at coordinate 161,209,826 of OX376373.1, forward strand.
CTGCACAAACACAAGAACTTATTCTCTCATATCCGGGCTCCATATCGAATACCTCAACTATAAGATATTTTACAAGACCGTTTAAAGCATCTGTGACATTTACGGTTGGTCTAACGCGTACTGTCTCGATACTTTTCTTCGATGCTGCTGGGTCGTGCTAGTCGACAACGTCGGACGACGTCTAGATTGTTAGTAGGAGCAGAAACGGAAATATAATAGACGTCTACTTTTGAAGATAAGCAATACTCGGGGGAATGCTCCAAAGGAAAGCGAGAGTTGGTTGAGAGAGGAAAACTGTAAGACGTGTGATGAAGAAAGCTAAGAATAAGTGCTGTTATGCCAACAAAAATCTTTCGTATCCGCCAACGTAATGGCAAATAATGGAAATAGCCAGCCAGGAGATTCTTGGTGCTCGAATCCGTTTTTAGCGTTGGTTTTTCGGTGTAATTGAACTTATATGGATAAATAGGGCGTAGTGTTGTAGCAAGGTGAGCTAACAAAATTTTGAAAATGATGTGTCAAGAGATATGTAGGCAGTGTTTGATGAATTTACTTTTGAAATTTATGAAATTGTGCTGAGACGTTTGAAACAATTCATTTCTATAACAAATAAAAGGATAAATATTAATATAAAATATATTCTGTTTATTCTCTTGAAAATTTACATAAAAAAAATCTGCAAAATAGTGTAAAATAACATTTGCAGTTGAACAACAGTAGCCCACCTTCAGCGAAATGTGTATTGTTTTTCCAATTGTTTAAGTTTAATGTTTCCAAACACGTTTGTCGAAAATAATTATTTCGTACTCACTGAAATTTTCAACAACAATTTCATTTAACAAGTAATGACGTAGCAAAATGTCAAAGACAACTTTTTTCTACTTCGAAACTTTCCTTTTTCTGGAACTTTCACTTTCGTCCGTATTTTCCTTGTTGCTCAAGTTCTAAATTTATCACTTCCCCTCGTTTTGACTTTGAAACTGTTATCCAATTTTACAGCAATGAATTGTAATTTCCTCCATGTAGAAGGACCTGGACATTTACAAGATACGCTAACTTGAAATTGACAATGACGTTGCCTTGTGTTTACTAAAAGAAAATGAAATCTTGCCTTGTTAAATTGAAAGTGAAAGTTTAATAAATTAGTCTATGCAATTTCAGAGCTATTGCAAGTAAATTTTTTACATTGTTTTTTTCTCCCAAGAAGTGGGTTAAATTGATTGCCTATGAAGATTGATTTAACTTTCCGAGCTGAAGTAGTGCTGAGAAGATGTAGTAGTTCTGATGATACAGCACTCAAAATTTGGATATATGGTGGTGGGAAATTGTGAATTAATTTCATGCCCTTAGACTTTTTTTGCTAGTTGCTTTTCAACCCAGCTACGATTTAGGTGAATTAAGTTTTAATTTTTTTTACAAGTACATAAAACTTATGCAATATCGGCTAAATAAAGCGCAGAACAAATCGTACGTTGTACATATGTATGTACATTTGCAATGGGATTTCTATCAACTTCAACACGCAGATCCGTACCCGATCGTAAAAGGGCAGTTTTATTTGTCATTATTTACATATTAACAATAAATAAATCTTAATAAATGCTAACAACCATCCATAAGCTTATTTGCCGTGACAAACTAACTGAAATTTATTCGACAACCAAAACTTTGACATATTAAAAAATTTAAACCATCATAAACATAATAGCGACCCAGAAAAATGTTTAGCATTGTTCCCACCACATCACTTTGTTGTCTCTGCTCACACACAGCATCACTTTGCATTCACAATACTTCTTAATCTCAATCTTTGCACCGACATTCGTTTTGTGCTTGAAATTATGTTAATCTTGCGATGCGAGTAAAGCTATGAAAAACCCGCGCTACGATAATGTCAGAATATGAAAAGATTGTCTCGTAGCGGGGTGTTATTTTTCGTCCTTATCAATTTTCATTATTATTATTATTTTGCAAGTTTAACAATATTATCTTTGGCTATTATTAGTTTTTTGGGTACATTAATGTTAAGGAATTTTGTCTGGTGGTGTAGTTTGAAAGTGAATGAGCCTTTGATTTACATGTTACTGAAATGGATACATTGGCATTTACACCGCCAGTTTTGGCTAATGTGGTGTTCAAATGAAGATAAAATGTACTTAAATATATTGGATACGTTTTGATGGATTAAGATGCTATTGAGATTGCTATTTTCACCCAAAATTCTAATTGATTTTAAGTTAGAACTATAAAATCAAAAAAAAAAATTATTAATTAAATCTTTTTTTGAAAAGAAGTGTGTTTAAAATTGATAAAAATTAGAATTAAAATTTATTTTCTGTTTTCTATTTTCTATTTTCAAATCATCATCACCGCTTCACTATAGCCCGAATACAGTCTTAGCATCCTTAACGCTATGCCTTCAGTGGTATCGGCTCAATGACCGCGTCCTCCAATTCAGTGTTTCCGAAAGCGATCTGCTGGCAGCATAAATCGAATCATCCCAATGCTTGCGTGGCTTACCGTCTGGCCCTGGCTACGCTCGCTCGTCCCTCTAGACCCCGCTCCAGTTTCAAATGCTTCTTATGATTCACCCAAGATTCAGGCAGTCAAATATTTTTCAAGGGTCACAAGAACTTTTCCTTGGCCTTCGAAATGCTCAACTGTGGACATCACACCATGCCAGGTTGTTACCTGGGTACAAGTGGAGTTTAACGTCAGAAAGGTAATTTATGCTGGAAATGCATAGCACGACTGACTAATGAGGCGAAGCCTCATAGTTGCGTATTAGACATTTTACGCTTTGAATACGCTTGCGTGAAGCTTTCACTACAATTTAATTGAAGGGTGTTAACTTCCGCGTCAGAGACATAACTATTTCACAAAGCTTGTTTAGAGATTGAACGATGGCTCTTGCAACAAACAAATAAGCGTATTCCTGGTTTTCATATACATTATTTTACATGGGTATGTAGTTCAAAACTTAATTCTTAGGTAAAAAGAAACTGGGAAAAACCTCATCTATATATATATATATATATATATATATATATATATATATATATATATATATATATATATATATATATATATATATATATATATATATATATATATCTATATATATATATATATATATATATATATTCATTAAGCTAATATATATATATATATATCTATATATATATATATATATATATATATATATATATATTCATTAAGCTAATACTCGTAAGTTAAAAACAACTTTTTTCATTCTGAGGCAGTACGAAGTTTTCCGGCTCAGCTACTATATATCAATATACCTTTGTTTTTAATAAAACTTAACCTAACTTCACTAATTTAACTAACTTAGCTAAAAGAGGTTATCTGAGCTTTTAATTGACCTGAATTGAAGATAGTTCCGAAAACATAGTCAGAGGAATATGTTACGTCCGCAGCAGATTGTATATAAGAGAGTTTTGCGTCAATCGGCAAAAGTTTTCAAATGTTTCTTTCCTGAATTCAATTTTGATGTTAATCAACTCGATTTTGGGAATACGGTGTAGATCAGACGTAAAAAGGAAAAAAGTAGATTTAGCATAATTTTTAAAATTTTGTTCAGGTTAGTTTGAAGTTTTTTATGTGTTTTTTAGCACAGGAGCACCATGCTGCTGCTCCGCACAAAAGCACAGGTTAAAAAAAACCTTGTACATTAAAAGTTTATTTTCCAATTAAATTTTTGATATTCTATGAATTAGAGGATACAGAATTTTGATGAGCAGGTCCTACTTTTTCACTGATGCCTCGATATTAGATTGGAAAATCATTTTTTTTCATTTAGAACACTCCTAAATATTTTATAGTGCCAGTATTCCATTTCTTTTTGCAGCTATCAAGTTGCGGGAACACATACAATACACATTAACAAATACACATCCACAATCCACAAATGCTTTAAACTTTAACGCACACTAATATTTTTGTAAGCAAAATAGGCTAAGGTAAATGTTTTTGAAGTTTCTTGAAAAAACAAATTGAGAAAGGATTAATTTTTAAAAGCGAATACACGTGTTCATTTATTTTTAATAATACAATTTTGAGGAAGTTAAAGTCTTCCAAATTGGTGACCCCGATTGCAGCAGCTCCTTCTGAGCAGTATGAGGGGGTTTTAGGCAGTATTTTTAGCTGTTAATTTTGAACTAATTATTGAATTTTAGTAGTCTACCCTGCTGCCAGGCAAGCTATGCATATTCAGCGGCATATGGTATACGATGAATTTTATCAGGCTGCAGCTATGCAGGCATCATTTGCAAGTGAAGCTGCGAGCCCGGGCACTACAGCAACATACGATTACGGCTATGGTCGGCAATATGATGTTACGAAGACATATTACCAGCAAGTTGGAGCGACACTGGGGTAAACTGCTCCCGCATATCATCCAAACACAAAAGTAAAAAGTTCAACGATTCAAACTGAACGTTCAACAACGACAGCCCGTCCAACAGTAAATTATTGTGCAAAATGCACCAAACAGTACAACCTCAACAACAAATAGTAATCAATAAACAAGTTCAAGCTCAACAAGCCGTCCAAAAGGTTTTACAGCGCCAGCAACCATAATATGTGCAACATTCAAAACGCTACGAATCTAACCAAATAAAATAGTCTAAAAAGTACTAAAAGGAAAAATAGCGCTTCCGTTTGGCAGAAAATTGACTTTAAAAACAAATATAAAGTGTTAATTCAACTTTATTTTCATGGTAAGGTAATAAAGGGCAAAATAGGGCAAATAAGGCTCCTGCTAATAATTCTGCTGGATACAACATATTTAGGTAACAGCTTCTACCAGGAGACATATAATGGGTGTGTTCAATGTGCATGCTATAGCAGCTATTAGCTGCTATTTTAGCAGCTCTGGCTGTCCAATGTCACGAAATAGCTACTTTCTGATGCTTGCTATTTGACAGTCGGGCTGTCCAAGATTCCGGCATAGCTGCTAAGCTAGCCATCAAATTTTCAACGATTATTTTTTGTTCTTTTTCACATATATGGCGTCAGAAGCCGGAAATAAGTGATACGTTTTAAATCTGTTAGGAAAATTTTAATGGTTTCTGCAGCTGTATGTTGAAAACTCCTAAATTTTATACAATTTCCAAAGTGCAATGGAAGTATTGAACTAATCCACGAAAACACAAATATTAATATAAAAAAAGTATTTTTGAATTTGCTGACCTTCGTAGCAGCTCTTTGCTGTCCAATATCCATAGCTGCTTCACCTAGCTACTTCAAATTTTGACACTTGCTAAAGTGATGCTATGCTATGCGTTTGAAGCAGCTATAGCATGCACATTGAACACACCCAATATTAAGTTTGTGCTATTGGTGTGTGGGAAGCGATAAAATTCGAAAACTTTATTCTATGAAATGGCTTAAATTTTTGATCATCTTGCTATAATTCTGCCATTTCGATTATTTTTAATGGCAGGAGGTTGCTCATTTTAATGTATGGAAATTTCAATATTAACCAAGTAAAATATACTATTTCCTATTTCGAAGCATATTTTAATGCCGGCGAGCATAATAATTCAGCCTTTCATCACCTTAACTTGACATTTTCACGAAAAGACAGTAAATAAACTTGAAATCAGTTACCAGCATCGTATTGACGCTGATAGATCGATAAAACTATGCATTTTTTTTTAGGTAGATGTGCAAACATTGAATTGATGTCACGTTGACGAATCTGAATTCAGTTGACGAATCTTGGAAGCGACGGTTCAATCAGTGATACCAGATCCAGATTTAAACCTGAAGATAAACACCCAAAATTTAATTCAAAATTTCCAAACTTTTTCATAATTTTACTTAAACTTTTATATTATAAATTTTTAAGTAAAAGTGTGAAAAAATCGCAGCAGCGACCTTCGTGGCAAAATAGGAACGTTAGTCTAGCGAGAATTCGGACGATTTAGGCCTTTCCGAATTTACGTCTTTGTCCTCATCCTCAGTTTGTTATGACAGACTGTGACGTCAGCAGAGTAGCTGAACTATGCTAACCTCGGTGCCAGACTTGTCCGGACACATTTCAGAAATCTTTCTGAAACATTTCAGAAATATTTCTGAAATACTTCCGACACATTCGCGCGCAGTCTCTATCCGTTCCGGCTACTCATGTCCGGGAAGTTCGTACATAAAAGCCGTAGTAATAACCTTTATTTTGAGTAAAAGAAAAAAATACTTTTAACTTTTTATTCCGACAACCAATGGACGCACACTTTGGATACTAGACTTAGATTGACTACAATTTTTTTTACTTACTATTATCGAAGCCACTATCGGTCTTCAATTCAAATTGATTCTTTCTTCAGTTTTGTTTGTTTAAGGGCGTCGTCGCCATTCATATTATGTTTATATTGTGTTTATATTGTTAGCATCTGGATGCTGATATGCGTTTGTTGCTTTAGCGGCATCTGGATGCTGACTCATAACTTCGTATTTGGTGACAACAAATTCAATGAACCCGATGGCATTAAGTGATTTGGGCACACGGATTTTATTTGCGAAAAAAATGAAACGTTAAACTTTAGGTAACATTTTAGACTACGTAATGTAATTATTATGAATCGTCAAACATTGTATTTTAAAAGTTTTAGAATTTTCATATACTTGTCGTAAAAAAGGTTTGCGTTAAAAATAGCAAAGAAATGTTTAATTCCTACTCTTGAAAAATAACAAGATCAATTTCAACGCATCAGTCTCCAATACCATCCTAGATTAAAACTACTTTGATTTGAATCCCTTACATATTCCCCATTATTTTTTGTTGTTGTTGCCTACCCTCTTTTAGCTTTCCATTTCTTTCATTTTTAATGAAAAAAAGCCTTCGCATCCTTTCTTCAACATCATTCTCACGCATCAAATCAACGAGCCCAGAACAATAAACACAAAGCACATTCTACCGAAAACTCAAAAAAGTAAACATATCTTCCGGTAGTACTGGAAATGAACTTATCCATGGCATCGATTTCCATGAAAAGGGTTCGCGTTCCATTGTCTAGCGTTTTCTAGGCAGAAGCTCAAGTATGATAGGAGCAGTAACACAGCAACAACAGCAACAAATGCTATCTCTTATTCTGATTTCTTTTTTTCTCTTGTCATAGTTTGAATGTGAGTGTGAGTTGCTTTTGTTGCCGTTACATTTCTTGTTTTGCATTTTTCTTTATCAATTGTTCTTCGCAGGAATAATTTTTTTCGCTAGAATTTCCAGCGGAAAATGTCCTCAGAATTCAAAAAATCCTTCGAATCAAGGACCCGTAGCGGCAGTGAAAAGCTTTTGAAAAGCAAAAAAATTCACACTTCAGTGTTAGAGATCCTTATTAACTTAATTTTGTGAATTTCTACGAGAATTGTATTCAGATTTTCAAGGCATGTTGACAGATTCGAGAATGGAATTCAATTATTTTTCTTTTCATGAAGAAAAGTGGTGGTCGAAATACCTTCAATAATAGTATATATTTTATATTATATATTTTATTTTTTTATGTTCATATAAATATATGTAGGTATCACAACGCAAGGTAAAATAATTTTAAATTTCTGCTTATAATAATAATTCACCAACTCTGTACGTATTCTTTTCCAGTTAAATTTCAATCTAAACTATCAAAACATTTTTGAGAAAATTTTAATTTTCCTATGAAAATTGTGTTCATCCCTCCGAAATTATCCTTTCGTCGAAAAAAAAATTATGCGACCAGTATGGGTTCATCATTGAATACACTTTTTCTTTCTTTGAAAAAATAAGTTCTGATTGGGAGTGGATAAAAGCTTAAACGTAGAGAAGCTTTCGTTGAAAGATTATGGAAGGGTTCGTGATTAGCATAAATCATGTCTTCGATATCGTTTTGGCTCGTGTTTGAGTTGAGTGCGGAATCTTATTTGAATTTTAAAATTGTTAGGATCAATACGCTCGAGGGGTTGTATCCAAAAAGTGATATTTAATCGCTATGGGCTATTATTTTTGAGTAAAGCCGGTATTTGTGAGGTGTACAGTTCATTGAAAGATACAGATGGTTGGATTTTGTGATAAATGTCGTTGTGAATTTATGAAGTTTGCATGTTGTGTGGGTGATTTAGGATCAAAACTAAAGCTTAGATGTATTTTTTGAATATGAAAGGGTTCTAATGTATTCAGGGACGGAACAAAGAAATATCTGAATAATTGTTTCGTGTGTTTAAGCTTATCGAAATAAAATATATAGTATATGTAGAGTATCTAAAACAGCCAGGTAGCTTACTTACAGTGAAAATTCAGCCACCATATTGGTATTATTTACTTGCTACGCGTAAGCGAGACAGAAAACGCATCCGGACAAAACCACACCTTGTTCGAAGTTCTTCGTCATCATGTCGTGTAGTCGGAACAGTACAATATCTTTTCTGTTATTTCCGTTTCTACCTTTCTTCACAAAAATCTTTATTCACAATTGCCACTCATGTTACATCATAGTCCTCCTAAGCTAATTTTCGCGCCAAGGAAAAACCAATCTACGGCCACATTGTGGTCTGATCACTTATCTGCAAAACTGCCACAACAACATGGCTGCCGAAGCCATCGACAATGAAGACGACAATAATATCCAGAAAGACCGCTCTTCTAAGAACCCACCACCAGACCTCTTAGACGATTGCTCGTTAACAGGAATTTGAATTACCACTCGACCTACACACTTGAGCGAGCGATTGAGTGGCATGCGGTCAAGTGTGCGGTGAATGCGAAGACGATGGGTGATGCTCGTGCTTTCATCCCCAAAAATAACTACCCCTTGGCATTTTCTCGTGATAGCATTGAGTGCAGCGCTACTGCGAAAAAAATATGAAAGACATACGATGCACTGGTGGTGAGTTTCGTATGAGCAATACTGGTTTTAACGCTCGTCAGTTTCCCACCGGTCAATGTCAAGAGCCCATCGGAAGTAACTAATGAAAACTATTGACCACAAAAACTCCTTACGTCATTTCCGACTAATTGCAACTTTTTTCCTTAATTTTTTTCGTGGTTTCCGTACGACTGGGTGATTTAATTCATCGATTGCTACTCAATATATTCCAGAATAACAGTCGATTGAGTCATGCCAGTGCAAATGTAGCACAGTAGTCCTTGCTATGGGAGTATCAAGGACGTTACCCTGTGCTTATGTCTATCGGTCTGTTGTGGATATGAATCGGAAAGGTGGAATTGGAGACTTGATTGAGGTTGGATATCAAATATTGGTCGAGAAATTTATAGCATATGAGTACATGAGTGTGTCTATGTGTACATATGAGTCTCAAGCGTCGGGTCTAATGTACGTTGTTTTTTATTGAACTGGAGACTGGATATGGCTGAAAAGGTATGTAATGAATTAAGTCATTTGTTGAAATAAGCCACTCAGCTAATAATCTAAATAGATACATAGCATGTCGACGAGAAATCGAAATTTGGCGACTTCTGTCATTAAGATAGCCAGTTTGGATCTAATCATGAGAACGTAGTTGGGAAGTGTAGAAAATATACCGGTAAGAGGGGAATGGTGTCTTATTCATTCCTTGAATTAATTTGGGGTAGTTACGAAATCACATCTTTTTGAAATTTCCTTTATTGGAAAAATGTTTATAAGACTAATGGTCTCGTATATGTATTGTGATGATGCAATTTCTAAATAATTCAAGCAGAAGTGACGATAAATTCCCTTATGGGGAGCGGCAACTTTTGTGACTCTACACCTAGAATCAAAGTAATGCTATGTTTGCCTGCAAAATGGCTGTCAAGCATTTAATTTCAAAATTAAGAGGTACACATGAGTGCAGAAAGCACGTTTATAAAATTGAAAAGCTGCAACAAAAGATTTTTCACGAGAAATTTCTTATGGTCTCATTTTATACCAATTATATATAATTATATTTTGCAATATTAATATGTTGTTCTATGGACAGTCATTCATTAGCGAACGTTAAATCTTGTGCCTAATTCAATGAATAGACTTAAATGATCTATCGCTGTATTACTTAGTATTTCACGCAGTAATGTTATGACAGTTTGAAAAAGATGCTCTCTATGGTAACGAAAAAGATGGGAGACTTAGGAGTAAAAATCAATTATTTCTTAAGTATTAAGAAGAAAAGAGCAACAGAAAATTATTGTTATGGAATGATGCAAGATCTAGCGGCTAAACTTTTGGGGCAGCAAAATATACGAAGTTTATTAGACAATTTAAAGTAGTTCAATATTTTTTAATTTTGATTCCCAAAATGTTGGTGCAATAAGACAGTGATATCTCTAAGATTTTTATTACATTTAAGTTAGGTGAGTATGTCGTTTCTTGTCATGCCATAAATTATGTCACAAAATCGAACGTGTTCGCGGTACCGTTATCGTACTGTTGTTAACAAACGATGTATATTCTGAGTTTGTTCGTTCACGGGTAAGTATGGAGTAGGGTGTAAATGAACGCCAAATAACAGCTTTTACATTAACTATGTGTGGAAAATCCGCAAAAGAAATTTTCCACTCTTTGCGCCCCTTTTTTTATCACGTGATCCACAGATTGAACTAGACCCAAAATATTAGAGATTGACCCCGTTCAGGACGTACGTACTCCTCCAGGTGACAAAACCATCAAAAATCGAATTCGTCGAAATTGATTTGGCTCGGGAGACTAACATCTCCACCAGAAACATGATGAAATGCATGATCAAATCGGACCTCGGGAGGGACGTCTTCCAAAGATCAACAGGACATTTGCTGACAGAACAGTTGAAAAAACTTTGGAATACACGATGCAAAGAGCTTCTTAAGCGTACGGCAACAACCAATATTGACCAATCTTTTTTGTTGATGGAAAATTGTTCATGGTATTTCGAAATTTATTTCGTTTGAAATTTAAGCGGTTAGATCAAATCAGGTTCTTCTTGAATCTGAAGGTTCACTTCGAAATTCAATTTTAAATTTCAATTTCGAAATTAGAAACTATTAAGTTCTAAGAAATCCAGCGAATAATGTGGATCTATTTGGTCTGAAGAAGAAAGCTAAGGAGATAAAAGTTGAAAGTTTACGGAACCAAATGACAAACGATGTAAAAATGTTGCTTTCATGAACTATGTTTTCAACGTGTATTCAAAAGAAATTTCTGAAAAATCTGAATCTGAAAAATGTAGGGTACCCAGTTTATACTATAAGTTTTGCATTTCTAAAAGTATTACAAGGACATAAGCATTACGTAGTGCCCATTTTTGGATGTAACAGCAGCTCAGAGACAGCAGTTCTGTGGAAAAACCTGATAGCAAGTATTGTTGATCACGATCATAGTCACCTATATAGTACAACAAAAACTACAAAATGGAAATCTTGCCTGTTTAATATCGATTTTAAATCTCTTTGAAACTCTATTCAGTCCAGCAAAAGCCTCAGTTTCACTTCTTTATCAATCGATGGATTGAAGATATTTTTCAAATGCGAACCTTCCAAAAATTTAATATGCCATTGACCACCGTTTTCAGAATCTGAAATTGAACTCAATGTTTCGATTGTTTTTCAAACCGCTATTGACATTTAAAACGTGCGATCATTAACTCACACCCCCTCCAAAGTATCACTTGTCATGAAGCTATACGACAAACGAAAGGTACTGTAAGTATAGGCTCAAAAAGTATCTACCGTAAGATTATTAACACAATATAGCACATGTTATAGCAATAGTAAAATTTTGATAAATGTAATTAATAGTAAATTTTTGATAAGTATCCTTGTGAGGAACAACAGGTCCAATCGTTTCCTAAAAGAATATTCACATTCGACCACATATGCAGCTAATGAGCCAATAAATAGATGCTCCAATAAATAGATGCTGCAGAATATTCAACAGCATAAGTAATTTGCGATTTCCAATTCATTCTTCAAATCCTCTCTTTTGCATGCCGTCCATACCCCTAAACCTTAAGCAATGGCTTATATGTCAATGTATTATCTATTGATTGTTAATTATTAATCTTTATGTTACTTTTTGCTTTAATTTGTTTGTTACTAATTTAATTTGTTTGTTTTTACCTTTTACTTTACTTTACTTTTCCATTTTATTTTGAATTTGATATTTGAGATGTGATTTTGTACCTTGTTTGGTGAATAAATAAATCAATAATAAAATAAATAATTTATTACTAATTAAAGTTATAGCGAGCTTGCAGGATCGAAAATTGGAAGCAAACATTATAGTAATCAAGCCAAGCCCAAATACTTTTAAATATATTAATAGAATTAGTGGCTGTAAATCATTCTCTTTTCAGCAAATTAAGCTGAACCATCCCATTAAGTGCATACTAATATTCATCGAATTTTTACATTCTACTGCAATGCATTAATTTAACATCTTGCTGCAGTAACAGTTCCTATTTTCTGGTCACTTGGTTTTCCAATTCCAAAGAAACTACTCCAATGCAATCTAACTTCTTTTAAACCTAACGAAAATCGATGGAAGATTGTTTTCAAAAATTTCCGTAACAAGGGTATCATTTTCGGATTAAGGGTATATTTACGGAGTTATTCCATAAAGGTTTACATTTGTTGATCACTGTTACTTTTTTCCTATGCGATAAAATGCCTACCAAGCAAGAAGATCTATTAAGGTATGTATCCATATGTATCATTTTCGCGTATCGATCACCGTTGCGTATCAGTGGATACGACAAACGTATCTTCGTTGCGTATCAAAATTTGATACAAAGAAACGCAACGAACTCGATCGGTCACTTGGCCGTTTCTTGCCGTCGCATCAAAGGAATGATACGATACGAAGTGGAGTCATGTGTGGACACGTTGCGTTGTACACTATAGATTAGTGAATAAAAGCGTTGCAGCTGCGTGTCGAGTTTTTCGCAACGGATCGTATTGAGCATACATGGAATATTGAGTAGTGTGGACACCGTATCCGTTTAGTGAATGATACGCAACAGGGATACGATACGGAAGAAATGCAACATATGGATACCTACATTTAAAGTTGCTTCGTTTCATAGCTGCGTTCAGAAGAAATCGTTGCACTTAGAACAAAAATATAAAGCCCTACCACAGCGTCCTCGACATTAATTTCGGACATTTGGTGAAGAGTTACACCAAATGTGTTCAAATAAAATAATCGCAAAGTACTCGTCCCGTAGAAGGACCAAAAATATTTTTAAAAAACTCCCGCACATTATTAAATAAAGTGGTCTTTATTGGTATTGCTCAAAGTTCACTTTTAGGCATCATTGTCTTTAGGCCTCATTGTCTTTAGGCCTCATTGTCTTTAGGCCTCAGCCTCGCAAAATACGCAGCCAAGGTAGTATGCGTTTGTACTCTGATCACTCTTTTAAATAGTAAGTTTGTAGCAATTCATGTTCTAAGATGAATAAATTCACTCAGTTATTTTATCACTCAGTTATTATGATCTGAAGTTTTAGCAGAGATCCCTCACCTTTTTTATGCAGATGATCTGAAAATGTACCACACAATTAAATCGAAATCAGACTCAGTTTTCCTTCAATCGAAACTGCTTTCTCTTGAGCAGTGGTGCAAACAAAATAATCTCGACATTAATGTCAGTATATGTCAAGTCATTAGTTTTGCCCGCAAAACCAGAAATATAAATGTTGATTACCGCCTCAATAATGATTCTTTGAATACTGCAGAGGAGATCCCTGTTACCTCCACTACATGCCTGATGGTTCCTCTTCGAGCTATTAACAAAGCTTCGAGTTTTTTCACGTTGTCTTCAGTGAGCGACGTCGATGGACGTCCTTTGCGGTTTTCATATTTTTTCCAGCTTAAACTCTATGGCCCAGTGTGCAATGGTAGAACATGGAGGAGCAGAGTCCCCTAATATTTCCACCAAGTCGCCATCTAGGTGTTTGGTAGACATTTTTTCAAATACAGGTACTTAATGGAAGCTCTAATTTTGGTTTTCTTCATTTTGATGTTCTATCTTCAGCGGTTGGTATTAAAATGAATGTACCTCCCTGGAATTGTGGTCTTTTTACATGTGTTTTTTAAGCTGACTTAGTGGGTATATGAGGTAGTAAACTTTTTTTTTTAATTTTATGCGAACTGAAAATAATCAATTATCACTTCTTTTGAATCATCCCGCTTAAATATAGAATTTTTTTTATGACCAAGAGATCTTCAGTTCAATCGAGCAAAGTGATCTTTCCCAAGAAGATGATCAGGGCAAAAAAGATAAACAAAAGAGGTTAGTTCTGCTGAAAGAGGCTGTATCAGTGATTTGCTGCATGAGTTTAGGTGAAACTTTTTTTCACTTCCGATACGGATTTTTCTGACGAAAAATATAACTAAGCTTTTTCATGAAAACCACTTTGCTCAAATGAATTGGTAGGCGTCTCCTGTTCGGGTGAAAATAAGTCAAAATTTTCACTGACAGGTTTCTTAATTTTATCGATAAAGTTACACTCATAAAAGAATGTCCACTGCTCCTTTCAATGAATATTCCTTTAATTATTTAGCTGCATAGTTTGGTGGGGCTGCTGACTATTTCACGATAATCACCAGGAATACAGCGGAGTTTTAAGACTCTTCTTTAATAGTAACGGAATTCATTTTGACAGTTGTTGAATTTTACAGCAGCAGCAATAATTTCTTAATTCCTAAGTTAATGCTTCTTCCAGACTAAGAACGCTGTTCACGAGAACTGACGATCGGATAATGCGATCAATATGAAATCTACAGGACATGTTGAAATTAGCTAGGACCAAGTCTGACAGAAGTAATTTTGAAATACGGGCAACACTGTAGGAGTGGTGCCATTTGGAAAAATCGCTGAGAAAAAAAAATGGTTTTTGGCCTATAGCTTCCGATTTAGCCACCAGATTTTAAGTAGTGAACCTTAATTTAAGATAGATTTCGTAGAAATTTGGTTAAAAAATTAGTATATGGACGCCAGCTACGGCAATTTTTGTCTCCTAAATATTGTAAATTTGATCAGCTGAACTTAAAAAAAAAAATTTTTTTTAATATCCAAAAATGCACTTCAAAAGCTCATCAAATGAAGTATAAATTCAAGTTTTTTTATTTATTTTATTGTAACTTTTTAATACTGGATAAAAGGATTCTAAATAACGCACAGCTGCTAAATAGTTAAATTTAAAAACCTCTAGCTCGTAAACCAGACTTTATATTGCATTTTATATCTGGATCGAGGATACAATAATCAAATATTACCAAAATCGGAAAAATCAATATTTTTTACTCGTCCACCCATATGATACAATTTTTTAATAAGGCGCATCCAGGTAATTGCTACTTGACTTGTGATTAATTTTCCCTGAATGACTTCACGCATTACGTAGTGCGTGCATACGAAACTTGTCATGTTCAGTAAAATTTATAAAATACTATATATCACAATAGTATTAAATAACTTAAATTTTGTTTGTGGTTTCGGGGATATATTTATTATAACTTTTTATAAAGCAAACCAAAGGAAATGTTTCAAACACGTTAGGACCATAGGCGCGCCGTAGGGGGGGCCAGGGGGGGCCGGGACCCCCCCAGACCCTAGGTTGGCCCCTCCCAGAAAAATAAATATTTCCAACAGCAGATACTTAAGTTTTCGCCTCTTAGGTTTTTGTGGTTACAGCAAGAGTTGAGTAGTGGAGTAGTGTAAGCCTATACCAAAGCATACACACTACTTATAACAAAGAGACTGTGTTATTTGCGGTATTAATTACGATGTTATGGGACTTATTTCGAGAAATGGACGGCAATATTTAATTTCGACAAGTTAAACGTTAAGAAAAAAACGAAAAGCACCTCGCCAATCATCTTTATCTGTTCATTCCAAATAGGCAATATACATGTATTTAGATAAGAACACTTTCATAAACTGGCGTTTTATGCAATTATGTTTTTCACAAAACATAGTCTAAGTATTAAAATGGTAGGCAATAAGGTAATTAACGTAGAATACAATTTTCGAAGTCATTTCAAGAATAAAAATGACATCACTGCCACTTTTATGCTATCTATGACCTATTTGTGACCTAATGTGCGTGAATTTTATTATAATTTGATAACTGCATCGGAAGTTAAAAGGCATAGCACTTCAATTTCACCGAGTGTTTTTTCATAGTGACACAGCCAAAATATGGTTCTCATCATATTCATTAAACTTTTGTCAGACCTACTTAAGACCAGCATATCCTATGAATTTTATCCGGTCGCGAGATACCGTAAATGGAAGTTCCAGGTGCTAAAAATATAAATAATTCGGTGCGATTTTTGTGCGATTGGGAATTTTACAAATTTAGATTTGACTGTATAAATATAGTATCAAATTCATCAATCATTTGCATTTTATTCTAACAGCCGTGTAAAAGGTTTGTGCTTACGTATTTATGGTAGCTACAAGGTCGCCCAGACATTATTTCAAAACGACAGAAACTTATTTTTTATGCCCATTGATGAGTCTTGCACATTTTGTGATGATCTGATGACTCGGTGTGAAGTTATCCCAATGCGAAATTTTCTATAGAGTTTCCATTGTCGCCAAAAGTACACCAAAATTTCAGCTCGACCAAACTTCGCGATCTGGATAAATTATCCGTATAGTAAAATTCATGCACAATGAGAAAACTCTAATAGTACTTGGAAGACAGTAAATGATATGGTGCTTGAACAGTCTTGGAGTATTGTCAAGATGAACCGAAATTATTTGAAAAAGGTTATCGACCTTAGGACGTGTCTCAGTCACCAAAGACGTGCCTTTAGAGGACATGATGAAAGTGGTGCCAGTGATAACCGTGATTTTTTTGGAATTTTGTGCATTATTCACTAAGCATGATTCAGCTTTTGAAAGTAATTTTTAAAACAAGGTTGCGAACTACTGTAGTGGCAAAACACAAAATGAATTGATGAAAATAATTGCTAAAATCATTCGCGAGGACAATACAGCAGAAATAAATGATCCACTTTGGCAGACGCAACAAGGATCCACAAAAGGAACAACTCTCCGTGGTAGTCAGATTTGCTAAAGAGCTTGCAGTCGAAGAAAGGTTCTCAAGCTTTGTAGACTGTTCAGCAGCTAGAAATGCCTCGTATTTAGCAGATATAATTTCGAGCCTGTTAGACAGCTACGGACTTAGCGAATTGCCTGTTGTTGGACTGTCTTATGATTGTGCTAGTGTCATGTCAGGACCAAAAGGTGGTTTACAAATCTAAATTAAGATGAAACACTCTGCAGCCACATTTGTACACTGTTTAGCTCATAAAATTATCCTGGTTGTGATGGACACATTTTTCACAATCGAAACGTGTACATCCTTTTCCAATGCCATCGAATCGCTTTACCTGCACTTTCCGAAGCCATCACAACACGAATTGTTAAAGCAGCTTGAAGAGGCAGTTGGTCTAAGCACAAGGCGTGGAATGAGAGGTTTAAGCTCGTTTCGTTAGTCAATGAGATTTCACAGTTGCAAATATGTGATCGATAGCTATGAGACTATGAAAGAGGCTTTAGAGAAAGAAATGAATGAGGAAAAATACAACGACTCAGTTTATTCATTGGAGATCTTTCATTCAATCAGTAATCCTAAATTTGTAGTAAATCTTTTCATCTTTCACTTTTATACGAGCATGTTAAGCACATATTTCCAAACTAAAAATGCAACTCTTAGCTATGGGATAAATCTTGTAAATGGAACACTACTAAGTGAGCGAGAAGACTTGTATGTAGTTTGGGAAAAAATTAAATCATTCGCAGAAAAGAACTGTCTGAATCTCACATTTACCAGAGGACCGCGAAAACGGAAAACAACAAAAAGCACTAGTTTCAAAGGTTTTGCTATTTCATCTAGCCTCAAACACGCAGTTAGGGCTACAAAGATATTCCTGCAAACCAAATGGCTCGAAAAGAGTAAGTTACAGCTTTTTCATCTTGCCAAATTATTTTGGGTTTTTCTAGATTTTCTAGGTAACAAATGTTTGAAGCAAGAGATCAATTTCTTCCTTCTAAGCTTAATATATTCCACTTTTTTGAAAGATATTTTGAAACTAAGCTATCCTCTTCTTCAAGTATAAGTTGAAATATATTTAGATTCTAAATGAAAAAATATTCTTACATTTCTAATTATTTCCATTCTATTCCCGTATAATTCATACAAGCTTTCTTTCTTAGCGGTCATTGATTCTTCATGTGTAGTTCCTACCTACCATTCACATTATATGCATGTGGTAGTAGCTCATACGTATTCACAGACAAGTAGTTTATTTGATAATGCATTATGCATTAGCAAATAATAAAGAATAAATCAACAAATATATAATGTATTAGTAAATTATATAAGTTGTATGAACAGTACGTGTACAAACAAAAACAAAATCATCGCATGTGTTGAACCTTTCAGTCCCTGGCCCCCGCCAGATTTTAGGCCACGGCCCGCCTATGGTTAGGACAGAAGATTTTGCTAACTTGCTCATGTAAATTATCTCAACACCGACTCGCTGATATTATACCAACAACCATCGATGATAAATGACCTGAATGAAACTCAGTTTCACAATTTCGAAATAAAATTCAAAGCACCTACGTAGAATATTTTTACTCTTTGATAAAATATCAAATATATGCGAATGACAGCTGTCAACTTAAATAGTCAAAATAAAAAAAATCAACCTTACTTCAATGAAATCTTCTTTTGCGATACAAAAACATATCTAAATTTTCAAATGAAATAACCAACATAGTAATCTTTTCTAAGTCAGCTTTCAATCATTTTGCAAGAATCGAATAATTTTATTCATCTCCGGTAAGCCTCTATTTATTTGCCATGATCATTTGTAAAGCCCCAAAGCTATTCATATTTTTTACAATTAGCTCCCAGAACCACAAAACCAATTGCTTTGAGCTCATTCACCATTATCTGTCCAATGCAACGCTCAAAATTCCAAAGTTAATTTTTCATACTCTGCTGGAAAATCCAGTGGATGTCGATTTTGAACTTCACAGGAGTTCATGTAACCACATGAAAATTGAATACGAATTGGAAACTGATACCTGGAAGCCGTGCATTTTTATGCTTTCGGGTTGATGTCGCAAATGAAGAATATTTTCAAAACCACATGTACCATAGCTATTTGGTATTTTTTTTCAGTTGGTAAATTAATGCCATGTAACTAAAAAAAAATTTTAAAATATTTTCAGAATCAAATATCTGTTTGCATCATCCATCTGATTCCTTTCAAATGCAGAAGACACCCAAATCAAAACACTCTCACACAAAATCCGTACTCGTTTCACATGATATTTTAATCGGATATTAAAATAATATTCTGCTTGTTTCACGTCTCTGTCCCTAATTACGCTTACTCCATAATTTGGAAGCTGTAATTCAGTTGAGCTTTCCGTACAGTTTTGGGAAACTAATTACTTATGTAATTCTACTGCATATTAGATTTCAAAACAAAGTAACGAGAACCGGTAAGTTTATATATATCTATATATATATACATATATATCTATATATATATATATATATATATATATATATATATATATATATATATATATATATATATATAGATATATATATATATATATATATATATATATATATATATATATATATATATATATATATATATATATATATATATATATATAAGAATGAGTACAGATACATATATCATGTTTGTCGAAACACACTTAATTTTCGGATGCAATGAGGCAAGGAACAGGGGAGAAAAGTTACACATAAAAGTTATATAGCCTACAGGAAATGAAATATTATGGATGGATGAACTTGTGTATTTTGTAGGCGTATAGTAATTTGGGTAGACCTTTTTCGATGCTTGCGGTTGTTTAATGAAATTACAACTGAATGTGTACTTTTTAGGATGTTTGTTTCTGTCAGGAGAAGTATGAGTTATGATTTAATATGAGATACAGTGGAATAGCGATGCTTTTAATAACAGAATTGAACTAGTCTTCAAAATTTATCAGAGTGAAATGACTCTCTTTTGTATTTTGTTTGATAATTACAGATATGTACGATTAAAATTAATTTAATTGAACCGGAAGATTGTTTCACACAACAATTCATCTGACCATTGAAGCCTTGTAATCAAGTAGATACTAAGTTTTATAACACTAGACATAATGAAATACCGTAGTAAATTTATTGAAATTATATTGCGCCCAATGTGGGTCTTTCTAGCTCATACCATAAATAAGCATTGAGAATTAGCAAAAAAAAATTCTTATTGAACTAAGAAGTGAAAAAAGAAATTCACAAAAGGTAAACTTGAATGGGACAAAAACTGTTGTCATAAAATTAAACTTCAACGTTCCACAAAGACACTTTTCACGATAAATTCTACCATTACTCGTATATCGAATCATAATTATGCGAAAAGAATCACTTCGAACTCCAAAAGTTCAAATCAAAAGGAAAATATGAACATTTATTTCGTAGCGTAGGTTCACGATAATGGTTTGAATAATTTCTTTCTACGATAATGAAAGAAAAAGTCGTGGGGAAAGGAATGTTAAATGTTTAGAAAAAGTAAATAGGAAAATTTTTAATGTAAGCAGATCTAAGTCGATGTAAATCATAACTTTTGCTTTGAATTTTAGTTTTTAATGCAGAAGATGTTGAAAAAGGAATCGACAAATCAAAGAAAATACTTGAGTTGAATAACGGAAGATTTCTTCTACTTTTGTTTTCTTTTCGAAAGAACAGAATTTTCCGTCCTCTCACGCCTATAAATACAAGCTCTTGCCTCTCTGTTTAATTCTCACAAACTCAATCAACACAACCATGAGATAAATATAATTTATTAAATATAAAATAAACACATGTATTTTGTCAACGTTGAATAAACTATGCAAACTTTCCCGTTCAACTTCAATAAAGCTTAGTGAGAAAACAAAATGACAAAATAAATGATTGAATGCGTGCAATGAATAGTTTCATGATGTAATGTCCTTTACTAGCTAAACGAGTAGATTGTGTGAAAAGATACAATCTTCATACAGGACTAGTTTGTTTGTGTCATGCTTGTGTGACATATTTCGAAATGATGGAAAAGCAATGACTAGGCTAAAATGTGTTTCATAGCTTTCGACAACGGACATTAGGTTACATGTTGTTATTGAGGACATTGTTGGTGGCTTGTGGTCTGGAATATAATTTATCAGCGAAGTGGATGTAGGTACAGTACATAGTATGGTTGGAAGCGTGAAGTGTATTAGATAAGAAGATCGATATTTTTGAAAATTGTTGCATTGAATTTGCAATATAAATGAAAAAGAATCGATCGAAATTCGAGCCAGGTTTATTTTAACTTTTAGAAGAATCTTATGTAAAGATACAGTCAAGTAAATTGCCTGGATGAGCTCAAAGTGTTTGAATAGAAGAAAAGGAAACATTCGGTATATTGTAAATGCAACTCGCAAATGCTCGAACTTTTTTTGAAAACCATAAAACTCATCTCGTTTTCAAAAAACAGGATTATGAGTGAGTGAGTGTGGGTTGAGGGAGATGTGCCTGGTACCCTTAAGTAGTCAGGTTAGAACGACTTATTGTATTCATACCTACAACCTACCTGAGTTTTCGGATCGATTAAAAGAGTTCAGGATTTTCTGCATACGTGCAACATCCCTGCCAAAGCATTGATATTTGATACGCACATTTACTGGGCATTTGCAAAGAAAATGTTCCATAGTCTGCAAACATCATCCTGTGCAACAAGTACGCGGCACATATGTTCTCCAAGATTATTGTGTCAGGTTAATCTGCCTATCATGGCTCTACGATTCGTCCTATTCTTGTAGAGAATAAGTTCAGCAGTTCTATAGTTAACTTCTGACAAGAAGATTTTCGTGTGCCCGGCCACGTCAGAAGGCAGCCATGTGGAAGTATGATAGCCACTTAACATATATACTGGTAGACTGTTAGGCTTAAAGTTCATTGAATCTGAATAATCGTCTCTCGCAGGTTTTGATGCAAAGACAACCTTAACCTAATGACAAAGTGACTCAACGTGACCCAACGTATCCTATGGGTAAGCATGCCCAGAAGATCTGCTCCCAAGTATTCGATTCCCTCCCAGTAGTAGGTTTAGTCAGAGACACTGATGTTATCTGCGTTTCAATCACCGAAGCACCCCGACAATGATTCTCTCTGCTTTTGGACTTGGTGAAATGACCATTTGTGTATTTTAGAAAGTCCTACTTAGCTGATTGGTTATTTTCCAGACTTTAGTTGACTCAAGATCTCTCTCGCATCCTCCAGTCCTTCACAAAACAATCTGGATCGTTCCCTTTCGGAGATCCTCATGCTATTTTCAATGAATTCTTTGTGAAATTCTGTAGATAATTTAATCAACTCGCTCTTAAGAGCTCGATTGAAGAACTTCTTGGTGTCTTTCCTGAGCTTTTGACACGTTTTGTCTCGAAGAAGTTGAGAACTGAGCCCAACCAGTGTTTGTTGGATTTCTTTTCTTTATCACGTACGTTAAGTATGTAGCTAAAGAAAAAAGCAATTAGGAGCAATCAAGGCGAGAGATCTCATCTGATACGTGCCATCCAGTTATTGATCCAACTATTTCAGGTGAACATAGTGAAGCAATAAAATATGAATAACCAAACTTCTGTTAAAGACTACAAAGGCGTGAGAAATCCTAGTACTTAAAGACAGAAGCCCCGAAAAAATTATAATATAAAAAAATCTGCCTCTTCTGGTGTTGCATTTGTTGTTGCTTCAACTGGTACGCATTGTAGCCCATCAACATTTCCAGTCTTTTCAATTCAGTGTTCTGGCCGCAAGTACTTCAGTTTTTGTGTTGGTGACATGAGTTTGATGTCAAAAGAAAAGTAAGCTGGAGTAACAAACGGGCGTTTCAGCCCACCATTATATCAATACTACACGATGACCACTGACAGGTCTCAGCCTAGAAACTGTCGGACTAGGGCTGCCAACTTTTTTGTTTGGCCATACAGAACAAATTAACTTGAAGTTAAAAATATACGGGATTTAAAATTTTACCCGGGACAAAAATAAAACTTTGTATTTTGTGTTAAATTTCCTTTTATTCTGACTTAAAACTATAATTTGCTACAGATTATACAGAACTATACTTTACTACATATCCTTTTGTGATTTGACGTATTTATAAAATGAGACACAATCAAAATTATATTTGAACATAGTAGGCAATTCGGCTTTAATAAAATTTGGCGTGCACTTGTTACGTACATTGGTCCATTTTAGACTCATTTGCGAAAATACTCTTTCGACGAAACAATTGGAACTAGGAATGCTAAAAATGAAAATGTTGCTTATCTCGGTTTTTGAAAACGGTTCTATTATTTTCTTCCATTTCGCGAGCGCACTCATTTTTGGATCGCCATGAGGATATACAATTTCCAGGCTCCTTTTTATCAATTGGAACTTTTCGTAATGCGTGTACATATTAATTTCAATTTCAGAATCATTATGATTTATCATTGATTGAAGGTTTAGAAAATCCAATTTTGGAAAGATATTATCTTCGGACATATATATTTTTGCTAAATACTCCAAAAAGTTGGAGTAAACGTGACGAAATCCATTTATTGCAGCTTCTTTTTCGGTTGTACCTAAAACGGCCAGCACTTGACGGGCCTGGCTGCCAAAAAAGTTGTATTTTAATCGTTGTTCAAATTTTTCGCGAACTCCAAGAATATTAGCATGCATTTCGAAAATTGTAATTGATTCAGACTCTATCGTTTTCATAGTAACCTCTAATGAAAACATTACGTTTTGTAGAAAAGACAAATAACCTAATGTCTTTTTCTCCTCATCGTCAGATGCGAAAATGTTTTCTATCATTTCAATTCCCTGAAAATATTATTTTAAGGCAAGCCATATTTTTAAAATTCTTTCTACAGTCGGTCCAAGCGATAAAAATCTGGTAGACACATGTTTAGGAAGCTCTGTCCACTACATTTCAGTTGCTTCAAACTGGTTTTGTAAGTTAGCCCTTCTCTTTGCCAACCTACTGAAATGGTTACATATTTTCAGAATCAAGCTTTCGATGTCAATTACCAACCTATCAGTATTAAACTTTGCTGCGCTGTGTAATATATGCACTGGGCAACCAGCTTTATGTTATCAATTTCCGTCCTCAAAATAGTATAAATTGAGTGATGTTATCAGAAGTTTAAGTTAGTGTTGTCGGCGGAAAAAGCTGATGTATTGTTTAAAAGGAGGCCATATTTTTCCAAAGTATCCATTAAAAGCTTTGATATTGAGTAGCAGATTCATCGTTGCACTCTACAAAGTCAAGAAGTCTTATAAATAGTCTTACAAATAGGAAACATATTTCTATTTTTTTATTGCTTACGTCAGTAGCAATCGAAAGATATAAGTTTTGGTATTTTATAGCCCTTATAATATTCTTAGCTGACTCTACAGTTAATATGTCAAAAACAATGCTCTCTGCTTTCGTCCTTCCACAGCTAAATTTTTGTGCAATTTTTGAATCGGTGTATATGTAAGGCTGCAGCTTGTGCGAGCATTCCATGCTTTTGTAGCTTAAAGAGTGTTTAACCGTGTGATAAACTGATGTAATTTCTCCAGCAGCAATTTTATCATTGGACTCGGAGGTAGATGTTTCCTGCTGTGATAAAAATGTCAAAAGACTACTTGAAGTTCTCGTACTTACAATGGATAAATGAACCTTTATTGATGCATGTTGTTTTACGTTAGCAATCCTACCATGAGCACATGAGAAATCCTTATGGTAAATTTTACAAAATGCTTCATGAGAATCTTCTTTGACTTGCTGTAACCAGCCAAAATCGCTTTCCCATCTGGAGTTGTCCTTTTCAATTTCTTTGTGGATACAATTGAACCACTCGTTGAAGCATCACTCTCGTTTTGATCACTCATTTGATAGATGATTTCAATATATCAAGACACCGCAGTAATATTCTAATTTAAAACGTTTTTTGACACTGCTTTCAAAAAATTCAAAGGCACGAATGTTTCACATCTAATGTAAACAAATGCGACACAGAACAATGCTGGAAACAACGAATTAGATAAGAAACATGAGGCTGTTTCGTATGTTAAATAGAGAAAGAATGCGATTCTAGTCAGTTTGCACACGGTGAATACAAGAAGGGAGGTAGTGGTCGGTGACAGTCACCCGCTCCTTTCATTTGTTCGCTAATTTCTTGCGCTTCTCATTTGATATTTTGATATCGTGGAAGGGCGAACACAGAGTTTAGGACATTTGCTATATATTTTGCATATTTGCAATATTCGTACATTTGTATTTATGTTTTGACCGATATAGGGGACTTGGTCTGTCTCGACAGGACATAGAAATAAATGCAAAAAATACGGGACGTCCCGGGAAATACAGGACGGTTGGCAATACTATGTCTGACCGTGGTGGCATCAAGCAAACTGGAAACCATAACATAAACTATCAGCCAGAAAAGGCTTTTTTCCTTTGACTGAAGTAAGTATGCACACCCTGCTGCCGCGAACCCTTGTCGATTGAACAAACACAGTTCGGGGAAATACTTGCAGTTTTTCTGATTTCTTGCTTCAAAAAATTATCGAAATTGAACATTAATTGACGAAATTTCATACTTTTTGAAGAAACAAAAAGATATCGTAACGAAAGATAGCTGAAGAAACCTTACTCCTGGAGGCATAAATTGTGCAGAAGCAACGACTGAGTTGATAGATTTTTTAGATTAGATAGAGATTTGTATTAATATAAGATATTTTTATACTACCGGTAATGATTTTGATAGCCAGGATATGAACTTCCGAGTATGCCTGCGGAGTCTGAAAAGTCTATGCAATGCTCCAAAATGTTTAGCTTTAAAGAATCTCAAGCTATTTTAATATGGTAGCTTTTTTTTCAATATTATATTATATACCTTCCCAATTGCCTGATTCAGTAATATCATCTTAAAGGGCAAACACACGTTGGCCAAGCCTTGACGAGCGCCAAAATTTGAATGTTTCAGAGAAGTGACTTTGACATGTGTCGCTAGCGCTGTGGTCTCTTCCGGTCTCAGTCGAATTTTCGGACATAAATCCAAATAATTTGGATTTCAGTAGCAAATCAATAGTAGCCCTTGTAATTTGTTTTAAATTAACTCTATAATTATCAATACGCCCAATATTTCCTTAACTTATTACACATATGTATGTACATATCAGCTACTGCGCAACATTTAAACCTTGAAAAATTGAAATCCATTCCCCAAATCTACAATTTAATGCTAAACACCCGAAATAAACCAATAACATTGCTCTGCCACATTATCGAATAATCCTCAATAGATTTCATTTTGTATCCTTAATTTGTCACGATGATTTTCCTCTTGCACTTCACTAAGCTTTACATTTGGACGTATAAGAGAATATGTGTCTGTATGTGGGCTTTAGGTCAATTCGTTTTCATCCTGGCCTCAATTTCCGGTTTTTCTCAGTATCGATATATGTATGTAGGTAAAATGTAGGTCTACATAAGTAAGTTAGAATCGTCTATAGTCATGCAGATATCCATAGATACACAGACATAACTTGGGCTGCTTTCGCATATACGAATATTCCGATATATACATAATCAATTTCTTCTGCTCAGTTGACTTTACAGTCCATTAGACATTCGCTTCATTGGAATCTAATGATTTCGATACGCCACACCGATCGACCTTCCAACCCTCATCTTTCTCTTAACCGCTCCCGGATCTGAAAGTAACGTCAATCCCGAACGTTTGTCTGTAAACGCAATTGGTTGGCATAGAGATAGAAAAATCCGATCTGAGAATTCACGGCCCTGGCTGGGGAGGTGAAAATAATAAGGTCAGTCAGTTGCTTGTCGGTTTCAATCTTCTGTTTTGGTTTTTTGTGGAGTTAGTACATACAGTTTATAACTTTATTTCAAAATAAATCTTTGAAGCAGGAATACTAGTGCCGCTTGAATATTAAACCAAAGAGGGTCAAATAATCGCTGTCCTGAACAGCTACTCTATCGAAGCTGAAATGAAGTGATTAGGGATATGTACAGTAATAGTTTTCTTCTTAGTTTACCGAAAAAGAAATTGTTACACTCATTCTTGACTTTGCGGTAAAAAGTCCAATATTAAGAAAGAGCGTAAAATTATCTTGTCCATGTGGTGTTAAAATTAAGATATGTTTAACCCTTTGGCGGCCGCAGGTATTTTAGTGAATTTTCATGTAGGACTATATGTATATCTATGGAAAGTATTTTTTTAAAACGAGTGTGAAAAATAAAAGCTGATAAAGTTTTATGATTAGCTGTGATAATAGTTTGAAAATGTTTAACTCTTAGAGTAAACTAAGATTTTTTCCGAGTTTCGATTTGTCATAATTTCGCAACGTGTAAAAAATCTTCACATTAACGAGTTTCTTGAAAATGTTTCGCTTGTATACGAATGCGTTGGATTTGAGTAGAAACAGGTCTGATAGAAGTTATTTGAAAATGTTGCTAAGCTTGTGGCGGTAGTGGCATCTTGAAAAATCACTCAAAAAAAGTGCTTTGTGCCATGTAACTTTTGATGCAGTTATTAGCAGTGCTGTCATTTATTTTTTTGGAATAATGCTAGATTCTATTTTATTAAATGCTTTCATATTGGATTAAAATAAGCATATGTATATTTGTATAATTGCCGTGTTCCATTTTTACTAATTAGTACTTCAAAGTACTTGGGAGTAGATCGCAAATAGAACGCCATCTTCGTTCATACGAGCAGATTCTAACCTGTCAAATTGTATGCAGTTTTCAAATTTAAAACCGTTGAAAATAAAGGGAAAAAACAACGAGAATAAACTACCAAAATCACTAGAAAATATGAGAGCAACTAACAGAGAATTACCTCTTCTAATTTTTTACACATTATGAGGGCTATTTCTAATATCTTTGCTTCGAAAACATTCAACATGACCATGAAAAAAACCAAAGCCCCTATTGACAACTAAATACCCACCTCACGACCAAAAATGGTGTAACTACTCATGAACTACCTATAATTTTCAAAATATCATTTGGAATTTCACAATTTATTTTAATTGAAGAAAAAGTATTGTATCGGTTTTTCTCCATCGTTATCCGTGCTTCTTACGGGCCACTGCCTCATAGGACGACATGAGTGCAGTTTAACGATTTCTGTCGGAGTTGTGGCTCTGAGGATGAGGAGGAATCCGTCCTCCACCTCTTTTGTCAGTGCCCGGTGTAGGCAAGGAGAAGGTTGGTGGCAATTGGTGCTCCCTTTCTCTTAAACCTGACCGAGCTATCCCTGGTTAATCTAAAAGGAATAACGCGATTTGTCAAGGGAAGCAGATGGTTTCCCGAGTTCAGTGAGTAGGAGAGAATCACAAATTATTGTGGCATCACGACGGGCCTGTCTTGTGCCTAAGTGTGTCGGTCGGCGGACCTCTGTGGACCGGCAGCCACTTTAACTTAACCTAACCTAACCTATCCGTGCGATTGCTTGCATTTAAAGCCATAACAAATCAATTGATTCACATTATTCAGGAAATAAAATATATAACTAGAATGCATGTGCTTTGGTAAACTTGAATTTGGAGCTCCTCAGAGTCTGAAGTGGATGGGACCACATCACTAATTTTTAGCATCATCACGATTTAATGGAACGAGAAACCTGAATTTACCATATTTAATGCAATCCAAAATTGCCTTAATATTGGAATATCTAACTTTGCATTTTCTTTCACTTAATATTTCGTTTTTCCTGCAACATTAATAGCATTTGTCACTAGCACTGGGATTTCCGGGGAATCGTAGACAAAGAATAGAAGATCGACTATATATCCTTTGTTCTCTTGAAATCACAAAGGTGTAGTACTAGTTCTAATGTACTTTTGGTCTGCAGCGAAATCATTAGCAGTAGGTTGGTCTGCAGCAGGGATTGATCGGTCGACAACGATTTCGTTCGCTGGGGGTAGGCTTACAGCTGACATTTTGTTCGTAGTGTTCTTGAATACTGTTGCCAAAATTCGTGTCCACATTACGGATACCTGATCGACGTGGTTGAATCTGTGCAACGCCGATTCACCCGCTCCTTGTTCTATAAGTACACTATTCCGTATTGTGATTACAGTATGCGCCCGTCCATCCTTCAAATTCCTTCGCTTGAGTCACGTAGAGTGTTCTTTGACGAATGCCTTCTTATTCAACTTTTTAACGGCAGTATATTGGTTGACCCCATCAATCAACTTTCTGTTAGAGAATCAGGCCATTTTAGTAGATTATTATATCATTCGCCCGTGCTGACACCTATTTCTTTTCCCCTTTTTTGCGTTTGCCTCCTCAGCACAATAGCCTTAACATTGGTCCTCTGCCTCGAACGTTATCATTGTTTCAAAATACCTTAAAAAATAACATTCTTTCTTATACTTGGAACACGTCCTAATTTACTCAATTTGTTTGTTTCTTTTTCGGTGGATTAGTTTTTTATTCTTTTGTTTGTATCATTATTCCATTCTAAATTTTATTAGTTTTCTTAGTTTTTATGTTAATTTTCTTTCTTTTTCTTATATATTTTTTTTATATGTATGTATTTTTTTTTACTTTTTTTATTTTTTCTTCTTGTCTAATCTACAATTGGATTTGTTCTATGGATTTGGACAATAAATAAATAAATAAATACTCTAGCCTAAACCGCATATTTGTTGAAATGAGGCATGTTTTCAAATGTTAGGTCTGTTCGCGTA
This sequence comes from Nemotelus nigrinus, assembly GCA_947369275.1. Lineage (NCBI taxonomy): Eukaryota > Metazoa > Arthropoda > Insecta > Diptera > Stratiomyidae > Nemotelus > Nemotelus nigrinus. Next base: position 161,239,592 of record OX376373.1, read on the forward strand.
CTCTATGCATTATCATGAAGTCGTTCTTGTACGCTGTTTGACTGAACACTTAAATCTTTTATGAAAGAGTATGAGATTTCAGTTGAAAATGAGCTAGTGCTTGATCCCGAAAAGTGTCAAACGGATGCATATTTTCAAAATGCGCCGCAAGGAAAATATTTTTCGCGCAATGTTATTATGAAAGTTGAATATTTATGTGGAGATACTTAATTACTGCTTAAGATGACTCTATAATCACTATCATTATTTCAAAATCAGGCAAATGTAACTTCTGGTTATCACTTCTAAAAAAAAATGCCATGAAAGCGTCTTTGTACTTTTCATGAATTTTCCCCACCACATGATTCAGGAAGTTTCAGCCCACGAACGCGGCTGAAAGCACACTGTGATGATGATGGGCAAGATTGGTAATCGATGATCTAAATTTAGGTGCTAAAAATAATGCTAGATGCTAACTCCGAATTTCTAATGCAGATTTGGAAAAAGTAATGCCAGATTTAGCTTTCAAAATGCTAAAATGGCAGCACTGGTTATTAGGTGGAATATGCATTCAAAAGCAACACAATTCCTTTACAATCCTTCGAGAATAAGTCAAAAGCGATTCCTATTGGCTGGAGTTTTTGTTATTTCAGCGAATATTTGTGGCAGTTAATCGAGCATTTACCAATCACCATTCCCTGAAATTTTTGAATTCCAAAAACACAGTTTATTTTATTGTATCTATTACTGTATATACCAATTCACTATTTGTATCGATTTGCTGCAGTTGCGAACAGCTTTTGATGGTTTGTTTCAACTTAAGTCTACCAGAATGTTGGATATTGTTTTGTTTCAGACTAGTATTGGTAAATTCATGACTCACTAGTTGTTCTGGTACTATGAACGACTTCGGGTATAGAAGCTAGAGTAGTTGAGTGAATTGAATGCCTAAATTTTTCTTCCATAGTTAAAATTTAGCCATGATTACACACCAGGCTATGAGTTAATCTAGCTTTAAATCAGGATTAAAGTAAACCATGAAAGTCTAAACTAACTTTAGCCGTAAGACTGGAAAGAGCTTGTAGTGGGATAGTTTTACCAATAATTTAAAATACATCTAACAAGTGACTTATTTTAAAAAAGAAACAGAGGCTTTATGTGCATGTAAGGAACAATATAAATTTTTTTTCCACTCTCCATTTGATTTGCTTTTAATTTCAAAAGAAACAATTAGACAGACTGTGTATTTACTTTTTAATTAATTTCCAATAATGGAGTTTCAAATTGAATATTTTGTGGGTATAAAACGTAGTAGTATTTCCAGAGAAGTTCCCTTATTGTCTACATCACAGATAATGTCAAACATGTCCTTCTCAATTCCTGGCACAAATGGAGAAGCAAATCAAGAAGAATTTCATCATCTCAAAACACTTTTAAAGAACACTGTCAATGGACGAATGATAGCTGCTCACTATGAAGCAAATGATTCTCTTGATAAGCCAAAAAGCCTTGAACCATTTGATTGTAGACGACTTCATCCTAAAGCAGGTAAAAATGTTTTATCATGACATCAGAAAATGAGCGAAGGCAATTGAAATATGCTATCCAAATGCAAAAGCGGTAAAGATTATTTTCTAGTATAGTTATTAGCTTAAAATACTTCAGACAACATATTTTTAGACAGCTTATAGTCTTGAAAGGAAACCAGGAGACAAAAATACTAAAAAGCTACATTCGAGGTAGAGAAATTTGAAGAAAGAGACTGAGCTCAGAGCAGATGTCGATGAGGACAAAGAAAACTTACAATGTAGAAATAATCATGCGGGCCAACTATCACCAGGCTATAGCTATAAAATACTCGATAAGCTGACCTATATACCTGGTGGATGTAAACGCGGTGAGTGCTGTTTTGAGACTGGTTCATTCTCAATTTTAAATAATATAGTGTTAACAGTAAATTCATAAAGTAGTAGTAGTTGAAGAAATTTTGAACCATATTCAAGGTAAATACTAACAACACCAATATTTTTGATTCTTGAGCTATGTATTTAATTAATTGAAATGTTGGTTGACTAACATCATTACCCCTTGGAGCCGTGCTCTTGAAAACTAGAAAATTACCTGAGCTCGAAAGATCAAAGAGAGTGGTCTCGATTCCTGATGGATATCAATTGGCAACAATGCATTATATTGTAAATTATACTGAGTTGCTCTGGAGTTGGCTCGGGATTTTGAGGGATCTGAGCCTTAACCTGTAATGTAGACTGTCGGACAATGCTACCGTCTTTCAGTCTAAATTACATGCTACATGCATGGCTGTTGAGTTATTTAGCGGAATATCAACCAGATCAATGACGATTTGCGTCGACAGTAGAGCAGCCATTCTCGCTCTTGCGTCTTACAGATGTTCTTCAAAAACTGTTAACGCTTGCAGAGTGGCTCTCAATGAAAAGGTAAGGCATATTCCTATCCGGATTATGTGGATGCCAGGGGATAGTGGGGTCATGGGCAACGAAAAAGCTGATGAATTGGTGAGGAAAGGCTTAGGAGCTAGCAATAGCCCCTGCATCACTATACCACGGTCCATCGCTGACGCCACAAGCAAACTTGATGCCGCCATATGGGCCAAACTAAAGTTCGAATGGGAAAACAGGATGAACTGCAGGGTGGCCAGGGCCTCATGGCCATCACCTGATCCAAGCAAAAGCAGGAAACTGCTCAAGCTCAGTAGAAACCGATTGAGAGCCACGGTCGGCTTGCTCACAGAGCACTGCCTTACCGCATCTCATGCGAACAGAATGGGACTGACATCCAGCAATTTATGCAAGAGGTGCGAGATGGAAGAGGACACCATCGAGCATACTCTCTGTGATTGTCCGGCCCTAAATAATAAACGCCTCAAGATTTGTGGTTCTTTCCACTTTCAAGGGTTAGCAGAGGTGGCCAGTAACCGTCACGCTGAGTCAGCTGATCCAGTTTGGCGAAACGGACACTGGGCAGCTCTAAAAAGCCCAAATTGGTGGCCTAATGCAAGCCGCGTTCCCGGCAGCCCTCTTTACTAACCTAACCTAACCTAAGTTGCTCTGATAAAGATTTGTTCATCTTTCAGACTGACGTTGATTTTGAAACGTTATTTCCAGGGAAGCAAAACTATTTAATTTTAAAACACGCAAAACTACTTAATTTTTGTATTTAATCACTGAACTTATGTTAAATACCTTAATTTCTCCAAAGTGGAAATATAAACACAATACAACAAAATAAAAATGACTTCACCTACAGACGTGAAAATTTCAGACGTGAAATATTTCATCTGAACACCTTTTAGGTTTATTTGGCCTGTCCTTGTCCCTGCTTATCCTTTAAAAGATATTTTAATAGTGATTACCATCAATTTGACTTTAATTTATTATTACCGTCTTTGAAAAAGAGCTTAGCTAAAAATAGTCCAATTCAACTGATTTGTTTGTAAGTTTTTAATTTTTAATAAAATGTTACTAGTCTGTATTAGACGAACTTTTTTGAAATAAATAAATAAAATAAATAAACGTAAATCTAAACTAACCCTCAAATGTTATTCTTTTCAATTTCTAATTTATACGTGACATTAGTGTTAATAAATTAAGCCTCCACAAACAAAAATCTTTACTGCTCATTTATCTTACACAAATAAATGATAATTATTTATTTTGTTCGACAAATTAACAATTAAAGTTGTTGTGGGTTTAGGCCGTAATACGTGTGCGTATGGTAAAACCGCTTTCACTAATATGGTAACCAATTTGAATCAAAGCGAAAATGTACTAAATATCATCCTTAAACATTAAAAAAACTGTCTTTTTGGCATGAATGCATAGGGATTTCATCTTACTTACGGTACTTTTACTAGTATTTATTGGTCTATTTTTCTCCGTGTAGTCTCGAAAGTTTCTGCAAGTCATCTTTAAATATTTTTAAAATATTCCAATTATTTTTGAAATGAAGTGAAAAAAATAATATTACAAAGCAGAAAATGTAAAGACTGAAAATGATGCATGAAAAATGAAGATAGACTCAAAAATTCACATCAATACTTAACAAATAAATAGTTGACTCTGGCATTACAATTTCAACTGCACATGTTATTTCTTTATGCCCAGGTTTGTGATGATACATGTAGGTACCCAAGAAAGATTAAAAATAATGTTTTTACTACAATCTACATTCAAAACAGTAGCACATCATATAAAAATCAAATCCTTACTTGAATTAATCTGTAAGCAGAAATTAATTACAACAAAATCCAAATTAGTCACTAAATCCCGATTTAAATTAGTCACTAAATCGCGAAGAAGAAGCACTTTCGCAAAACAAAATTTATATACAATTTTAAATATTTATTTCAAATTACTGCGGAGCTGTATCAGAATCTGTAATAAATAAAACAAAATCATTTCCAAATCATCCTTCAAATCCCCTCTTTTGCATGCCATCTATACCTCTAAACCTATAGCTTATATGTCAATGTTTTTATTAATTGATTGTTGTTTATTAATCTATTTGTTACTTTTTTCATTTGATTGTTACTTATTTAACTTGTTTGTTTTTGCTTTTTACTATACTTTACTTATCCATTTTATTTTTAATTTGATATTTTATGTGTGATTTTGTACCTTGTTTGGTGAACAAATAAATAAAATATTCAGTTTTCTTTGATTTGAAAACAAATACTATTGATTAGCTGTCACTTGATGCCAGAATATGAGATAAGATAGCAACAAATCTTTTCGGAACATGGTATCTATGTTTTACCAAGTAAGACGTGACACGTGCAAATAATTTGGCATGAAAAGTTCGTCCAAAGTTATTGAAATTGTTTCTTAACTTGAAATTAAATATGCACATCGCCAGGAATTGACGCATAGTTGAGTGCGCCATATCTAATATTTTAGAGATTAAACTGTATCTTTGCTCTAAATTGTTTATCTTGCTTATGCAGTTTTCGATGTTTAGATCTGGTTTAGCGCTGCTACAAGGAAAAGTTGTCAAGGAAAAACCTTGATTGGATATTTTATTTTACATACTAAAACTACTTACTACTATTCATTATTACTAAGATCACTGAAAATCGATGGGACGTGACTATAAAGGTAGAAATACACTGCTGTCACGTCACATGACCTCACGTGCCGTCACGTCATGCGTGTGGGGCCTGAGCTCACGCTTGCAAATACACTTGTGTCATGATAGCAGGTCACGGTTGTTGCAGTTGCTGATCGACGGTTGACGGTTTACTATTTGCAGTTGTGTGATAATAGTTTATCTCGCGTTTTTGAAAAGTGTTTTGTTAATAAAGTAGCTGTATAAATAATTCATTATAATATAATGTATGAGAGTACAGATTCATACACAAGCTCTTCAGATTTTGAAGAAAACTTGGAAAATGTTCCTGTTTGTACATTTGTTCAAAGGGAGCGTAGATTTTGGGTTCTTCCGGTTAATCATGCGAGGGAAACGTCTGGAGAACACCATTCATTAGTGTATGAGTATTTTGTCCATTAATATCTTCAGAGTATATTGCAAAGCAAAAACGAGACAAAAAAAAATAAATTCTGTTTTCAATGTGCATATGACATCTCCTATTTCCCGAACGATCACACGAACAGATGGAATTGGATATTTGCAAAAATATTGTTGCCATGCCTGGTTTGAGGTTTGAGCAAATTTCGTTGCGCAACACAGTTCTGTTGCATTGATTATGGCTTCAGCATTATAATAAACTTTCAGTGGTTCTGTAATGTATGCCTCAGGCGGCATACCTACACATTCCATGTTTGCTTGGTAATTTGAGCAAACGTATTCGGCCCTAATAGTAAAGTAGTTTGTCATATACATGTTACCAAAAGTTTTTATAAACACTAAACATGCATGTAAATAATGATAAAGCATACCAATTCAAATTCCACATAAAAATTATGTTACATCTTTATCCCACAATTTACCAGCACCAATATATTTCGCCATTTCACAATTATTTATACTTATACATTTTAAACAAATCACTTACCTTATACATTTTAAACAAATCAAATACCATGTGGTAAAAATATTGGCTAAAACTACGATTTCAATTAGAAAATACATATTTGCGTCACTCGATTTGCATCTATACGCACTTTTAACAGATATTTTGATTAATTAGTACTTATTTCGCCATATACGACATTCAAAAATATACATTACATGTTAGACGTGCTGTCACATGAGCTCACAAACCTGAATTTGCAGATTATCAAAAACGTGAACTCACGTGACAGCACATGAGTCCGGGTGACGTGCCGTCAGTGTATTTCTAAGCATACAAAATGGTGCTGCAGATCTATGGCACGTGAGGTCAGCTGATGTGACGGCACGTGAGGTCACGTGACGTGACAGCAATGTATTTCTACCTTAAGAAAAAGCCGCTAATTAGTGTTGGTTTTGTACATTTCAAGTATTGGTTTTGAAACTGGTCGACTGCACACGTGGCAGGCAATCAATGTTTTGTGAATTTTATCAATTGAATAAGAAAAAGTGTTGGCCAGTATCAGTTTGAGGACCTTATTTTGCGCATATTGCGGCTTCTTTTTATGGGTTTTGGTACACTGTATCCACCTAGGAGCCCCATAGAGTATTAATGGCCGTCTTTTATACAATTATCTTATTTTCTGTTGACATTTTTGACTTTCAATTTATCAATGAGTACAGTGCGCTAATGGTTTAAGATAGTTTGACACAAACTTCATCTGCGTAGTCTCTAAAGGTGAATTTTGAAAGTGATAGCTTATGAAGGCGCTTTTGGAACTTTTTACATGAAGGTAAATCGATGGATTCGCGTCACACTCGAAATGTCTACGGTGAGTCATATCTACCATATAGCTTTTTATTCTTTTTATAGCTATTTTATTCTAATTCTATTTTAAAGCTTTTTAATATATATAGCTTTCCTTTAATTCTCAGTTTTCACCTTTTCCTTTAATTCTCAATTCTCTGATATTTTATAAAAAACCACAGTCCAAGAGCCAAACTACACGAGCGGAGTTATCACCGCGTTTTTCCTCCGAGCTTTTGGAATTCAACGGTCGAATCCCATACAAAAAGAGCTTTTCAATTCGTCAGTAATGCTCTTTTTGTATGGGATTTGACAGTTGAATTCGTTTCGCGAAGAGTATAGTACTAGGCATTACCACGAACATTTTCAAAGGTAGAATAATTGCAAATTCGAATATAAAACATATGCATAAACCTCATTATGCACATATTGTGGCTCTTAACAGTGCTGTTGTTATGCAGTGAAGTTGTAAGTTGCGCACTATTGTTGCGCACGGGAAAGTGTTTGGTGTAGAAAATTATTCTTTTATCATATCTGTGGCTAATTGTTACAAAGCATAGACAGTTACACAGTTAGGTAAAAATTAAGATCTCAGAGAAGCTCAGACCCTAGCCAATTTGCTTTCAAGAAGAAACCTTGACAGTTCAATAAATTGAAGGCTTTGAAAAAGTTTGTATATATTGCATCTAGGAGCCTTGCAAGTCCATAGCGAAAGCAAGAGTATCAATAAACGACATTGAATTGCGTACAGCTGATTTACATCTCGTGAATCCATGTTGCCCAGAAATTTTAATGTAAACCACCTTTGCTGAAACAAGCTAAAATAGATATAGGTCGATAGTTGAAAATGCAATTATCGATGCTTCAGGGATGGAAAGAATATCAGTGGATTTCTAAATAGAAGGGAGTATATTGGATGAAGTACTAAGTACTAAGGAATGAGGGAAATGATTTCGCAAAGACACCGACTAGAAAAATATCATTTATCATTAATTCTACATATTTATTGCAGCGAAATCGATGGGAATCGCATATAAAACTAAATATAGAACTTATTTACTATGTGAGCTGGCTAGATTAAACGAGCTGCATATTTGCAAAAATGGAATAGATGGCAATAAAATGCACCATTGTAATAAATTTCATCAAATTACAATAGTAATATGGTCTAACCAGCAGTCCACAATCATTGGATTACCGATCATTTTATAAAAACCACAGTCTAATCATCAGTCTAAAATCATTCGATTCGCGCCACGCTCAAAATATCTACGGTGAGTCATATCTACTATATAGCTTTTCATTCTTTTTATAGCTTTTTATTTATTTATTGAATAGCATTTTAAAATCCAATATAAAACCAAGGTTTCATTTTATATTTTGAAGATATTACTTCGGGCGGCAGTCCTCAATGACCGCTCGATGTTTTTGTTTTATCGAAAATAACGGCCAAATATCGGACAGTGTCCGTTCAAGCTATCTTTTTGACAAGAAAATCTAATTTTCGGTTAGGTAAGTGGAGTTTCTTTCTTCTCCGAGAGAAGAATATGGCTGATTCCTTTGATAAGTTGATTTTTAATTTCTATCGATGTATTGGTAAAGTTAAAGAAGCTGGAATTGTTTTTTGCGGGATGATTCAAATTGAAAAATTTTATTTGACAAAGTGGTTTCGAAAGTATGCACTGATTCTCATCAGACACCAGTACACAGTGCATATTTGACTGTTGTGACCACTTGCAGTTGGAAATCATTAACTTGTATCTACGCTAGTTGAAGTTGTTCTTCAAGTTTCTTCAAGTTGGTCTTCAATTACAACGCTTGGTTTCGCATTAGTTTTCTAGACGCACATGTCATTAGCAAAAATGGCCATCTTGCAGTTAGCACTTTGAGCAACATCTTCGATAAATATGTAGAATAGGATCGGACTTAGGCAGGAGCCTTGCAGGACTCCTGGCGGAATGGCAGAAAGTTTGGGAGTATTTTGCTGGAACTTTCACACTAAAGGTACGAGATACCCAAAAGGATGAAATGATTTTCACTTGAAATATAGGAAATTGACAATTTAAAAGTTTAAAGTTTGAACCTGGATGCCACACGGTATCAAAGGCCTTTTCTATATCAAGGACTATTACCCCTGCTGATTCCTTATCAAGTTACCAAAAATTACCAAATTGGCTGGTTTTCTAAGGTAGTTAGTTGCGTTTTTCAAAATGTAGAGATATATTTGTGCAGGTTTCGTTCGAAAAGTGTAGATATAAAATAATAATAATTGAATGCGAGGGTTTTTACACTGAATTTGGGCTTATAGGCCTTAAGCCTATACGGCTTATAGGCCGTAAGAAAGTAAATGAGGCAGGTAAAAACATTAAGAAAGTTGAAGCCAATTACTTCGCCACTATTCGGACACTAATCGGACTTCAGCTCTTGGCAGTAGGGAGCATCATACAAACATCGTCCCGTTATTATTTTTAGTAACGTCACTTCAGAAATGCTTTTTTCCTCAAAATATTCATTTAGTAAATAATAAAACTTAATTCACTCAAAATCCTTGGAATTTAAATTGGAACGCAATTAACCCTCTACTTTGAAAAATCAATACATCTTTTTTTCACAGTCCATTTACCATCCACTGTTATAGCTACGTCTAAATAAACCATCCATTCAATCACTTCATATTATAAAAGAGACGAACCCTCAAAACTACAATCAGATAATTGAAAGTAACTTATCATTATATTCTTTGTTGTCACCGAAACACCCTTACTTCATCTTTTCCCTCCAGGTTTGATACCCAAGTTTTCCCGGCCAAAAGTCTTTCAAACTCAAAGTCCATGACAACAACCCCCCTACTACTGCTCCTTTCTTTTCTTTCTAGTTGGAACTTGCTAACCGTATACAGGTTATCAGAATCAGCTCGCCGATTTTCATCTAGTCTCACATCAATTATTTCGAGAAAATACCATTCAGCCGGTGAATACAGAACCGTTTTCAGATACCCAATTAGGGATTGACCGTCAACATGAGACGATGATAACGAAAAAAGAAATCAATAATGCAACACAACAACCGGCATAAGCATCACTACGAACCGTAGGCGGATCAATATACCGACATAGTAGTCACAATATAGGTCGAGATGTTTGTTTGTAGTAGAACGAATCTTTATTTCGATAAAATTGAATCTCTCTTAACGGTTTTTCTGAAAGAAAAGAAAACGTCCACCACTTGCTTTGAAAGGGCCTTTTTACACTTGCATTCTTGACGCACTCCTGAAACTGGTTTTACACAATCAACATTTCCACACTTGGTGTGTATCAGCAACGGAAGCGTTCATATACCGATTATGCATATGAATGTGTGCGTGTTGTTGTTTTCTCATTTCGACTTGAGTGTTTCATGAAAAATTCCTGACCCGTGAACTATGTTTATAGTTGTGTTAGTGATTTGCATCAGTTTCAACCAGTTTCAAACGTTAGGAAAAATTCTCTCCAAGTGCATCACTTTTTGTAGAGATTTCCCCTCGATTCTTCTGCCTCTTGCCCAGATAACCGGTTATAGGACTGTATCAAGAGTACAAGTGTAACAAGGCCGACCGGAAAATCTTTGATCGCCGACTATTCAACTCGATTCTTCCTTTCTGCAACCGTCATTCAAGTCGTGTCGCATCTTTGTATTAGTATTTCACAAATTTTTGTTGACGTTGTGTAAGATTGTGGGAAAAATAGAGGAAAATGAGTGGAAATAATGCTGTTTGTATGAACGAAATGTCCGACATTGGATGGTTTTAACAGGAAAACATAGAAAAACTCTTTTGATCCCAGCAGGTTGATAGTATTTTTCCCGCAGGATATTCCATTCTTTACGATATTGTTATTGATAAGTTGATGTGATGGTGATAAAACCACTACTATTCGTCAAAAAACCAGAGGTTACTGTAATAGATTTTGAAAAAGTCGTTGGTAAATATTGAAACTTTTATATACATATGTTATCGTTAGCATTATAATAAGCTTTGAATAGTGAATGATTTTTAGCTGATTGTTACTAAAAGAATTGATTGCGAATAATTGACTTTCTATCACCAAATTTTTGAAAAAGCTACGTTGAATATTAAGGTAGTCAATAGAATCACTTGTAGTAAATATTTCCAGCAAAAATCAACTCATAGCACCTGCGCCCAACATGGTTGAAAGCAGTTTAATATCAATATTATATGAAAGCTTCTATGTTAGTATCAAAACTTCAATTCTCTTCCACTTCAATTTTCCGAAATATCAATCTATACAAAAACATTATTTAGACAATTTCAATAATTTTAAACAAATGCAACAGCCATAATTAAATTGGTTTAGCTGTTTGAGATAGATCACGTTGAGAAAATGAAAATATAACTCTAGCGCATAGAAAGCACTGGAAAGATAAATTTTCAAAAAAAATAAAAGCAATGTGAAGATTTTGCTTGGTCTTTATCAAGTGAAAGTTAATGGTAGCATATTTTTGTATGATAACGAAAAAATGATAGTTGCCTTGCAGCCCTATGGTAACATCAATATAAAAAAATATATCAAAATCATGGTACTTGGAAGCCGTGTCCCAATTTTAGCCACTTCCGTAAAGAGCATTAGTTCTGTTGCATAGCCTATATAGCCACAAGCTAGAAAGATATTGTACATTTTGGAAACACTGTTTTTCTCAACAGGTTGACACGGAATTTCGGTGATGAGTCTAAGCTGATAATTAAGGTGAAGGTTCACCTGCGTGATTCTAGATCAAACCATTCACTTTTCTGAACCAGGAGGCTGATTGTGCAAGTGTGCAAATTAAACATAAGTTTAAGAGATTGAGATATTGCAAGCTATGAAAATGGACCAAGAAGCCACTCTAGGAGCTATCAGAAGTTCGAAAGATGTTTGATCCCACTTATCAGAGCGGCAACTCAGCAAACTGGCATTTGTACAAAGGAAGTTCTGGTCATTAGAACGGAAGTAATTGCTAAGCCAGCACTTGACAAAGCAAGAATCTGCAGAGGATGCAGAGAAATCAAAGGCTCATACGTCACCAGAAGTCCAGTAACTGGTAAACTATTTGTAAGAGCTGCAGTCGGAAATGAAGGCGGCCCTAAATGTCTGAGGCTACTGTCAGAGAAGTAGTTTGGTGAGCCTTCTAAAGGCAAAAAGAAAGCACTCAGCGTGGCAAGAAGAGAGAAGCAAAGTGAGTGGCCATGAGTTTGGTGACATCGAAACTCAAGAAAAAACCTGAGGATAATCAAGTGAAATCAATTCATATGGCTGCGAGCAAGCATAAGCGCTCAGTGGAGAAAGCCTCCCGGAAAGACAAACGAATAAAAATACTATAATAAAAGACAGTGTTTCTTGAACTTGACTACAAGTCACCTCAAGTTGTCCATCGTTAGTAGAGAGAAGTAGCTGTAGTGGAGACTCGAGGATGACGTGGCCAATCATTGAGCATATCAGCAAGGAACTACTCAAGTTTGCCTTAACAGTGAAAGTAGGATAATCTCGCTTTGAAGGCTGCAACATTAAGCGTTTCTGAATTGCAATGACCCACAGCGACGTCCTCACAACGGATTATCTTTAGACAACTTTCTTAAGTCTTCGGAGAACACACAGGGTTGGACATAGTAGAAGAGACGTCCGTGCCCAAATCGATTATGCCAAACATGGCGATGCGCCACCCGAACGTTCCTGAGGTTCTCCCTGTTTAAAAAAAGAGAGCACTGATCTTATGGTTTTCAGCTGTAGATTATTTTAGTCAGTGGAACTTAGAGGTCAACGAACGGAGCTTCATCTTATTGACGTAACAAAAACAGAGCTGGTTTTGCATATTGACCGAAAGTCGGCGCATGAATTACGGACGAACAAAGTCTTGATGTACTTCAGGCTGAAAATGATCAGTCGGGCAAGTGGTAGCAATGAGAAATCTGTTTCGCCCTTTAATTGTGGGCACACTTGTATTGCACAGACAAAAGAACCACTTGTAAATAAAAATGCAGTTTGTGGATTTAACCTGGATCTCGGTGTGTTCCAACTGATAGGAAGAGACAAAACAAGGACTTGCATTGTTGACAGCGCACTTCAATGAGCAAGCAGTTAATTCAAGAAGTAACAGATGAAATCAAAATTAAGTGGACAATAGTCACATTCAGACCTTATAAAGTCATAGGGATATCATCTGTCATACTTCAAAGAGCAGACAAGATCATCAATACCATACTGCAGCGTATTGGAACGACTTGCCTCCAACTTGGAGTAGTACCCAAGCTATGACCGAAAGCTAGATTGATCTTAATTTCAAAACCTGGTAGGTTTTGTCACCATAATGTGAAATTGATATCGCGGGACTCTGCATATCTAATGGGCAGATCAGTATCGGCCTTAAGGAGCTAACGGCATAACGCGGCCACTGCATTAGAAAAATATATCGAGAGTACTTTCAACAATGTTACTGTTGCGAGTATCATTAACGCCTGGCTTTGGTATGGGGTGAATAAAACCCTAACAACTCAAGCATAAGGTTTTCTGGAAAATCAATTTGAGTTCACCTTTTTGGAGGCCAAAGGAGAAAGAAATAGGTGGCACGAGAAGACTACTAATTTGGGATTATGTCACCCCGAAACAGGGTGATACAATCCCAAATCCGTGACAGTTAATTATATACTGAAAAAATTGAAGGTCAGGGGCTTTATGGCAGTGGCGTATGTCGACAATATTATTATGATTGTGAGGGGTGCATTTTTGCGAATTTCGTCAGACCTTATGCAACCAGCACTGAACTAGATCCAAATCTGGCTCAGAAAAGCTGATCTTAGAGAAATTCAACAAAAGTTTAGCTTGTACTCTTCTCAAGAAAGCACAATGTGCCGGCTATTACGAGACTACATTGAAACATGTTGAAAGCAACAGAATAACATTAAATTTAGTTGTCAGCGTGGAATATTTGGACCTTGTGTTAGACAGGAAACAAAACTGAGAGACAAATATGAAATACAGGGTTAGTACAGGACTTTTTGCGTGCCAAACTGCCTACTTGTGGTTATCTGTGTAGTGAAGGCGATTTCGGTGTTTGTGGCTGTTTAACGGTGGAAGGCAGCAGAGAGATTAGTAAGAATAAATCTCACGGGTGCATTAAAAACCACCCCAACAGCTGGATTGGAAATTATTCTTGGAGCTATGACCTTGAAACGGTTCATTCTTAGTGGTAACGCATTTATTTGTATTGAGCAGAAGCTGAAAACTGAAAAGCTGAATTTCAAAGACAAGCGCTTGAGTTGGTTCCGAGCCAGCGAAGCAAAAGGCAATTTCGCTTAAAAAACTTATTTTGTTTTGTGGCGTAAAAGTGATATATGAGTGCTAAATTAGCGACTCAACGTTGACTAAATGTAGTTGACTTTAGCCATTAGGTCCTGTGGGTGGTTCCATTGCTCCATCGAATAGGTCGCGTTGTCCCGTTGCCTCAACCACTGATCGAGAACACATTTGTATTAGCATTCGAAAACATTTATATTAGAATACGGTATGGTTAAAGGTGAATTTCTTGAGTATTCCCGGCCCTGGAATCGCAAGAGTATAACGGTAACAATGAGCACCGGAATCGGAGTCATAATTATTTGTAAGGTTATTTATTTCTGTTAGGGATTGACTTATTTTGTTAGTTTTAAGTTAGTTTTCATCAGTCTAATATTATTATTTGCGTGAGCTCTATTATGAATCTGGGTATTGAAAATTGCTTTCTTGTAATTTCGGGTTCGGTATAAAATCGTTAAGATACCCACAAGCTCGGAACGTAACAGGTCACGCAAGTGGAAGGCAAATCGATAGCAACCTGGTTTTATATCATAGAATCATAGAATTTAGTTATGATTGATTACAGAAATTACCAAACGAATAAGAGTTGTTTTGAAAAACATTTATAGCCACATCGGATTTTAGTTGAGAGACGGTAGTAGTGAAAAACTTGAAATGTATACATTTTCATATAGGCATAAAAACCTGTGGTATAGTAACTTTGGTCCAGTTCACGTGCAAACCAAGTTCTTATGGAATCTTCGGGGTGAACAGCTGTGTTCTACTCTGTCAAATCATATTTGGTGAGCCAAACCTTTTGATAGCCAAACAGCTCGAGATCTGAGATTGATGTGGGTGGTGCCCCCAGCCCCTCTTTGAAGAGCTAACTTCGGCCCAAAAAAGTCTAACTAGAGATTATTTCTTCCAAAAAAGTTTAATTAAAGATTTTTTCTTCTTTTTTTTCTTTCCTTCTTCCCTATGAAGTCCTGTGAATTGATAAATAGATTTGAAAAAACTACTTAATTTTAGGCCAGAAATTTATCATAACCAAACTGCACATTATCAATATTCATTCTACATACTTCATTCCCTCCTCCATTTATTCTTTCCATACAAATATAGGAGTACCTGTAAATCCACAGAAAGAAAATATTTTTCTTCTTCTTCCAAAGTGTTAAAGCTTTTAAGAACTTGTTTTCTGATTACTTACGGCATCGCAGAATGCTAAGTTTGAAAAAATTCTCATATTATTTTACCTTCCAATCATGAATATATTATACTTGTAGGTAGTCTTCGACCTTTTGAAACTCGGATAGTTATCCTTTCAATTTTACCCTCATATTACATAAGAATCTCGTAAACTAATGAAGACTCCTTCTCGTAACCACTGTACAAATATTTTATACCATACCATCTCATATATTTTCCTTGCACTCTTCACAAGAATACCTGAAAACTTGCAACGCAACCTTAACATAACCTCTCTTAATCATATCCTTCTTATAAAACTCACAAAAACATTGTCATATTCCCATACAATACCTCAACTGTTGCTTGAACTCAGCAAGCTGTACTATCGAACGCAAGCGAGGAAAACCCTTACAATGACAATAGATCAGGCGTAAGGTAATGATTTACTTCCATTTCCTCTACCTTCAACAAAGAAATAGTGACGACTTAGTCGGAACCCTTTATTTTCTATTTTACAATGGAAAATATCTTCAGAGAGCGGTAACATCTGTCCTGATCTTGTGTCATTGTTAAATCCACCTACAACAGCGATAGCAACAGAAGCAACAGTACCATCAACGAACCAGTCGAATAACAATAGAATCTCACAAAGCTCGAATCCTTCGTAGTAGCAAAACTATAAGATTCGATTCACAGGACTTATTCTGATGGTTGTCTCCTTTATACCATCACTTTCTTCGAATTGAATAAGATGGATTAGAGGTTATTTAATAGAGACAGATTTATATGGTTTGAGAGCGAAAGGACCAAATGATCCTTCTTTGCTCTATCGCTCTTCCTGCTTCTCTTCTGAAAGTTAGGTTCAAGGTGCTATCGTTTGCGACAAGCACGTTTCGGATAGGTGGAAAATATCTCGTTTTTTCATTATCCATCATTTTAGAAGAGCTTTTTTTTGCATTGATTTATTTTTTTCCAAGGAATAGATTTTTTAGAGAGTTGTGCTGGAGATTCGTCGACAGAGCGTGCGGTGTGTACGTGCTATAGGTTGTTGGAAAAAGTGATAGATTTTGCAGGCTTTGTTGCATGAGTTGTTGCTGATGGTTAGGTTGGTAGTGAGCTGAATAGATACACGTGACACGATAAAGGACAATAACGATTCGGTGTCCGGGTGTATACTTTTTTGGGAAAATTCTTGTTGGACAGTTCAAGATTGGGTTTTCCATGAAAGATTAAAATCAACACCGAGATGAGAAAGTAATTTTGGGGGATTTGAAATAGTAAATCAATAATTATGATGAAGTAGTAAAAACATGGATAATAAAATGAATTACGTTGAATTGATTATTCAGATAAGTCGATTTTACAGGTTGACTCAGGAAGCGTTTTTCAAAAAAAGCAGTTGTTGGTGACGAACTTTCGGTTTTTTGTATTGATAGTACATATGGACTTCACCAATCACGCACACACCATCTCAAGCGTCTAGCTGCCTTATTGCTTCAATTTGAACTCTCCCTCTCTTAATCTTTTATTCATAACTAAATTAATCCCACATCAAACTAGATTGTTACAAACGTAATTAGTTTCGTCATTAGTAGTATTGTCTTCTGTTCTACCTATCAACTCCCGCCACCATCGTGCTGTCAAACAAACCAGTCTTGCAAAAACATAAATATTCACAAGCTGCTCACTCGAGTAGACACACATCCCCTGAGCATATGTTCTTCCACAGAACAATGGCAATAATAATATTAACGACTGTGCTGGCAGCTCAACTAGAACTGTGCGAATAACCATAAACTGGAAGTAAGGCGAATGGGCATTAATACAATACCGAATATTTTCCCTAATAGATAGCATCCGGCAGTGGAACATGATTTCTGCACGCAATGACATTTCTTACCTCTCACCCTCAAATCTACAAACCTCTCCTAATCTGATTTTCTTATGATTCCAATTAATGTTGAAGACTCGACGTGATCCAGAAACCTAGTCACGACAACGCAGCTTTCCCATTTCATGCGGAACTGCGCTAAGTAGCTGACATCGAGAAGGATATTTGTGTCGCTGTCAACAGAACTCTGTCGAGCTGTTATCGAATTTTAATTGCAATAGAAACGTTTTCTGCGCCACACACACGACTTGGGGACTATATTTGTTGACGATAAGCATGAAAGCCTACTTGTAAAAATATCCTTTCACTTGCTGGCTATAATCCTCATGAGCTTGTGTGCCGTATCTTTTGAAGTTCATTTAACAAAACTTCCAGTTGATTGACATTTTCGGTGGTGAAATTGTACGATCCTTTTGACAATGACAGCTGTGATGCTCATAGTATTCCCTGGTTTCATGATGAAAAGAAGGGATATTACTGTCATTCGGTGTGAGAGTGAAATGTTTGCAGAGACAACTGATGTTGTGCTGTAACAAAGGTAAAGAGCTCGAAGTAATTGAAATTGAAGCGTATTTATTGAGCAAGTTAGTGTCATATATATATATATATATATATATATATATATATATATATATATATATATATATATATATATATATATATATATATATATATATATATATATATATATATATATATTATATATATATAGAGTATATATATATATATATATATATATATATATATATATATATATATATATATATATATATATATATATATGTATATATATATATATATATATATATATATATATATATATATATATATATATATATATATATATATATATATATATATATATATATATTCAAAAGTATAATACGTGTATAGAATATGTTAATAGTAATATTGTTGGTTTTTATAGCCGAAAATGAATTATTGATTTTTGGTAATAACTAAGTTACAGCAAAGTATCCAAAACTTGGAGCTATTTCTTAACAGGATTTGAACTTATTCTGCGACATGAAGCGGAATCTGCGGTATCAATCGCAACCATGATCCAAAACCTAGAGCACGTGAAACTTCCAGTTACGAAGACACCAACACGAAAAATTGTATTCGAAAACCAGATTCTGACTAAAAGACCACCGATCTCCGAGGGGATACGCCAACTACTACAATACGAATAACAATTCCTAAAGGCTAAATTTGACAACATGGTGGAAAACGGAACTTTTGGTCTGTCAAGCAGCCCACGAAAGGTCAGCGTATCCTTCGCAAAAAATTTCAAGCTGCCAATGCGATAAAAAGCATCTCCTAGCTCGACAAGAAGGCATTGTTAGAGTTGGAAGAGGCTTTTGAAATCATCTTCAACTGCTGGAATAACAGCGAGTGTTAGATGAAAACACAGCTGAGGCGACCACTCCTGCGGGATTCCGGGAGTTGATCGGCCGTGAATCAAGCCCTGAAGAAATGCAGTAAATCCGGGTAAGGAAAGAAATGGCAGTCTCAGAATGTGAATCATAAGAGAAAAAAAAGAAACCAGAAAATGTTCAGAAAAAGAATGTCCCATAGAAAGAAAACGAAAACAAAACGCAGAAGGAGAAAAACGGACTGAGACAGCGGAAGGGTGTGGTGTGAAACTGGTTGCTTAATTTCTTGCAATAAAACCTAATACTAGATGTCATAGATATTAAATATTATAAGCCATGAGGTACACTTCTGAAGCGAGACACACGAGTTTTGATTAGTTATTGTAAAATTGTACCAAAAGTGACCAATCACTTCCACAGTCAAAATAGCGACACCTTTATGTACAAAAAGAAAAAATTGTGCAAAAAAATCAAGTTGATGGTTTCTCAACGGAATTGTTTTTATTTTCATATCAGAAACTCTGCATCAAAAGTCCATTACGAAATCATGTGCGCAGAAAAAGCTAATCAAGGTTAAGTGTTTTATAACTCATTTTCATTTTTGAAATATTTTAACAGAAAATCATCGCGTGGAATCAATAGTTCTCGAGGTTTGATCTTTAGAAAATGAGTTAATTGAATCATCAAAATCAATTGAATTCATCTAAATTTAAATACTTAAAACTTTCGACCGAGCCTCAAAAACAATGAAATAAATAATTTTAATCGAAAAAAAAAAACAATTCCAAAGTATCTAGAGTATGCAATTCAATAAACTGAAAAAAGCCAAATCCAAAAATTTGCTAAAACCGGACTAATTTACTGAACTTCAAATCGAACTATTAAAATACCGAGCACAACAAGTGTCCTTGTTCATTTGAAGTTTCAGATTTTTTCACTACAGACTCCAATTTTCAAATCAATAAAAAAAGGAAACTATTGCAATATTCCTATTTGTCGAAATTCGTAAAATAAATTGAGTGCTGAAAAAGGATAACGACTGGATCAGAGCCACCAACAAAAACAGTGTCAAAGGTGTCCACAGTGGTGCCGGTAGTATATTTTAGAGGGGCATTGCCAATGTTTTTTTACTGATGCAACAATGAGAGTTTCTAACTTTTCCTTTAAAATAATTGAAGGACACTTCTGAATCCGGTAACATGTCTTTAATTTTTGCTTGTAATTTTTCTGATTGCATGAGTGCTTGCGCAATTTTTGTATTATAATATTTCTTCAACCATCCTTTTTGATATTTCATAAATTTAAGGTTTTACTTTATCGAATTCGAGAGCAATTGCAACGACATTTAGCTTCAAAGCCATATCTTGCAGAGCCAACTTTCGAAAGTTTGATGAAAGGAAATCAATGTATCTCTCAAGTGCAAAAAGGTTTACGAGTACTTGCTTGCTCACGGCGATATAAGAAAAGACAACATGCACGTATAAACTGAAGACACGATTTCATAGTGCACCGATTTCATTCCAAAGTGAAGTGTACAAAAAGTCAATGTGGTGCGCAGAAATTTCTGAAGAAGCATAGCGGATACTGAATAGCCAACATAATCAAAAAGCTACAAACGAAGCGAAATGCAAATGCTTATCAGAGTACTACGAGAAAACAAAACGACGAAAAGTACAACAAATTCTTGAGTGAGCTTCATCGGAAGGGTTAGATTCTTCTACCTGCTAGAGAATTCATGCACGTTGGCTTAAATTTCCAGCTAAAATTCTCAAAACTTGAAGCATTTTTAGATCATAGGTTGATTGAGATCTAATTCTTTAAGCCTTTAGTCCGTTGTTCTTCGCAACCTGAGATCCATTTTGTACTACAAAAACCACCTACCAAATGTACGTATGCTTCTAAATGCGTATGTATGCCTCTTTGCAACGAACTCTGAACGAATTAGATCAATTTTGTCCAATATTTTTTTTCTGGAATAAACATGGGGTTCGCACAAAGTCAAAGAGTTCAATAACACTGTGCTTCGTTTCACCGGCTACTTTAGTGAAAAAGGCTCGTAATCAATAGCAATGAAGCATATTATCACATGTTTCACGTCAAACCGACTTGACATACAAATAATATCAATTTATTGCGAAACGAAAAAAAAAATTCCAATAGATATATCGCAAATTTTTTTTTCAAGCGCCTTTAACCTTGGTTTTGAGGTGCTCTAACTGAAACAACGAATTTCACACATCGATTGATTATACTTGAAATCATGATCCATTTTAATATATGAGAAGAAAATGTCAGTCTCGCTTTATTAAAATCCTGATTCCTGGCAGCCAGATCATTGGAACATGTTTGTTTACTATCGGGGTTTTTTCGGAAGAAGCTCAGATAAGCTTAAATGAGAAACACAAGCAAGCTCGAAAGTTTGAAAATGAAGTTTCCTAAGTACTGAATTCAAAAAAAGCATGCTAATGCTTTGATAGTAGGGCCAAATACAAGTTTCTATTTAAAAATGCAATAAAATGAAAAAAATTTAATTTTTTTCCATTTATTTTGGCTTTATTAGTAAGAAAAAACATTCTCATTAATGATGGAATACAATTTCGTTCAAGTAGCTGCCTCGGCTGGCTTCGCAGTAGCACATTCTGGCACTCCAATTGTTAGGCACTGTAGCTCACGGATTGCTTGGATGATATTGGCCTTAAGTGCTTGAATCGTTTCTGGATTGTTGGAATAACATCAATCCTTCACGGTTTCCCCCCAAAAAAATGTCCAAAGGGGTCAAATCGCAGCTCCAAGGCGGCCAATTGACATCGCCAAGATTGCTGATAAAACAATTTGGGAATTTGGTGCGTAAAAGATCGATTGTGGCATGGACTGTGTGGCGTGGGCTGTGTGGCATGGCGCGTCATCCTGCATGAACCAGAGGTCGTCCAAATCCATGTTCTCAATTTCAGTAAGAAAACAAATTCAGACAATATGGGTCTGTAACGTTCACCGTTGACCGAAATGTTGTTCCCAGCCTCATTTTCGGAGAAAAATTGTGCAATGATGCCACCACTCCATAATCCGCACCAAACTGTCACTGTCTGTGGATGCATTGGCTTCTCGACAATAACGTGCGGGTTTTTTGAGCCCCAGATGCGCCAATTTTGTTTGTTAACGTAGTCGCCGAGATGAAAATGCGCCTCGTCAGAAAATATGATTTTTCGCTCAAAATCGTTGTCCAATTCAAGTTGCTCTAAGGCCCAAATCGCGAAGCGATAACGAAGCGGATGGTCGTGCGCCTTCAATTCCTGAGTCAATTGAATCTTGTAAGCTAATAATTCGAGATCTTTGTGCAGAATTCTCCTCAGGCTAGTGCGTGAAATGTTGAGCTGTTGAGATCGACGAGCTATTGCTCGTGGAGTGAGCCGCACACTCTCGGCTACAGCAGCCACATTCTCGTCTGTGCGCACCGTGCGACGATGACTGCCATGAGTGTTGCCATGGCCAGTCTCACGAGGTTTTTGCACAAACTTGCGTACAACAGGCGCGTTGGGTGCTTCATTTCGGCCAAAACAAATTTTCAAAAAAACGCACTGTTTGGGCTACACAGCACTCAGTTTGGAAATAAGTTTTCAATATTTCCCAACGTTGCTCAAGCGCAAAGAGACTCATTTCGTTCCGCGGAGGTATGATATTGACTTTTTGTCAAGATTTCGAGCGAGAAACAGCTTTCAGTGTCAAAATAACGTATGATTTAAAAAAAAAACATCTAGATGGCCCACCCTGTATAAAGTAAGTATGATTATAAATATAAATATAATAATAGTAATACCTTAAAACCAAGCTTTATAGGGGGAACTAGAATGTTAAGCTACATTTAGCATTTGAAACCATTGTGCGACAGTTATAGCAATGATTTTGGAAACATTTGTAAACAAAACGTTTAAGATGGTGGTGTGATCCAAACGAAAATTAGTAAAAGGTTTTTCCTTAAGATTGTGCAGAATCAGAATAACTTTACTGTGTCATACGTAAATTGATTATTTTGAATATTCACTTGTTCAGTCAAATTAAATTATTTAAAATGAACAAGGGGTAAACAGCTGCTATTCGGTGACTTGTTTTTAGTCGAATTCCGAATTTGGATTCCAAATTCTCATGTAGCCTTAGTACACCTTTGCTACAAGTATGTTTGCCTGGGCGTCAAGCTTATTTCAAAAGATTTACTCTTATACAAACGAATTACAAAGACAGAAATAGAAACTAGCTTTTATAACTTGACAATAATCGTAGGATAAGCATCTACACATGCTATCATTTCAGTTGAACTCCAATCTGCTGTGGGTTTAATTCAACTATTTTCGCTTTTCCAGCCATGATCCTGATAATTTTCCCACAATCATATAAATAGAGCATATCAAAGAACCAGAACCATAGTTGATACAATCAGAATCTAAGATAAGAAAGAACATTCCACCTTTAAATCCAAAATCTCTTTCAATTAATTTTCGGATTCATCCTGGGGTCGATGAAACCAACAAATACTGACATAACCGCAGCCATATACCTCGTTTGAATCTATATTCTGATTTTCAACTGAAACCTTGTGAAAATACATTTTGTGAATTGTAATAAATACAACATGAAACTTGCACACTTTTTTGGATCCTCTTATTTTATTATATTCTGATCTATAGAGCTTTTCTCGGAAAACCAGAGGCAACATTTCAATGTGAGTGAAATTCGATAGGAAAATAAGTATCAAAATACAATATATTGGTTGGGCTCTTAGAATTTTTCGAAAATAGAAAAGTATTTCATTGAAATTGAGCTGACTGCACACGATTCTGTTAAGAAAGTAATGGCACATATTATTTCCGAAATGTAGGTTTAAATGGTACAATGTACGAGACAGCACTACTGATGAATATACAAAAATGTTGTTAGTTAATCGTTGTTTGCTTTCGTGCAACTGAATTATGTACTTTTTAATCAAAAATATTCGATTATATATTGCCCGAAATACAGTTCAAGGGCTAGTGATTGTCCGCATTTTTAAATGAAAACAGTTTGCCTTCGAAACTGAGCACGCAGTGTTTTCACGCTCATAGGATGTTCTGGTCAATTTTTGCTAGATAGTTCAAATAAATGGCTTTGCTTACAAAAACGATAGTGTTTTTGGTGCACTAATACATGTTAAAACATGTTTTTTTAAATGCATTTAAAACAAGTATTTATTTTTTAAAGATGTATTTATCAGGAACACATAGTCCGCGGTAAATAATCAATCTTTCGGTGGTTTTCAATGTCAAATAGATTAATGCCGAAGCTAATTTAGCTTTAAGTAATAAAAAACTACTCTACACACTTTTAACTATGCCATCGAATCTAACATTTCAAATAAATTTCAACTCGTACCATAATTCATAGCCACTCGACTGTATCCAACTGACTTGGAAACTTTTCAATCATCCTTAACCTCTCTCTCAATTGTTGCGTCAGATTTCAATATCCCTCATTTTTCGTCAACTCGTTTTCATCCTAAGTTGAAATACCACACTTGTTAGAGAACGAATATTGAATGATACTCGAAAATGCACTGGAATTCAAACTCCCAGCACCGGCTTTGCTATTATATTGCTCCTTCAAATAATAAATGATGCATTAGGCGCTGTTATTCGAAATCATGGAAAATTTCCTCGTATTTTTAACCCTGTTTGCATGAAAAATTCACAACATTACAAGAGATTCATCTTAAGCTTAAGTGGATTTTTAGAAGTGACATTTTGAAGATGGTTTCGGGTCAAGGTTAATTCTCATTTTGAATTTTAATAAAGAAATCTTTTATCTATCTTTAGAAACGTTGGTTTGTAATTGGTTTTACTTAATTTAATTGACATTAAAATTCGTGAAAATTAAAACATTAAAATTTGTAAAATCTGTGAAGAAATACTGCATTGAAGTATGAATAAAAATTTGCCTAAACATTGTTTTGACACAAGTATTTAGTTCATCTGCCGTAAAAATGTCTTATCAATGGTCGAAAAGCAGCTTTATTTCTGTGATTCACTTGCTTCATATTTCAAAGAATATTTTCAACATTTTCAATTCAACGCTGGTAATTAGATAGATTGCAGTAAGCACCTTTTAGAATGTGCAACTGGTCATGACACCATGGCGAATATCTGCGCCCAGCGTGGGTTCTGCAGTTTGGGAAAGTATAGGTGTTCAATCAATATTTTTGTGTGATTCTATGATAGTAACAGCTGATGAAGTTCAAAAGTGAAACAATAGAAACGTTATTTATGCTTACAATATACATAGTTTGTAATTTTTTCTTGCTATTTATGATTTTATTGCTATCTATTATTTTATTGAAAACTTGATCTGCTTGATCTTTAAATATCGATATTTTGTGTCGCGAAAAATAGATGCAAATTACGTGAAAAATCACGCGTGTATGACGAGGTTCATTTATGCTTTGTTTCTGATGTGTGTCAATATTCAAATTTACGGAGGCAAATAATCGCTTCCGTGTGACGGCCAAGGCCCGACGTCGCGCTGTTGTGCCACGTTGATGAGGTGTGACATTTGTCTAGTAAATATATCAGGTTTTCGAAAAAACACAGTTAAAGGTTTTGGAATGGTCAGCTGAGTAAAAAATTGAGCATTTTAAATAATTTTTGTTGGCAGTAGACTAGCACATTTTGTAAAATAAATATTACATTATGTTTTAAAAAAAAATAATATAATATTTATTTCACAAAATGCTTTCTTGAAACAAAAAAAAATAATAAAGTGACGATGTAGATAAAACTATCGCCATTGTAGCGATTTAAATAATGACTAATTTTGTCATGAAAGAACACTTTGCTCCTTGTAGGGTTTTAGTTTCAAACTGATTAATTTTTATGACATTTTAAAAAATTAGCCTACTTACACGTGTCCCCACACTGCTCTCCCTCAAGTGTCAGCATGACACTGATATGGAGGAGGTAGAGGCTTATCGGTTGTTATCGCTGCCGTGGTGACTGTTTGTATGGGCGCGTATCGAAACGACGGTTGCCAAGTCTCTATCGCGCGAAATCCTGGTTGTGAACCTTTCTGAAATGTGGCGAAAATTGATTTTCGCAGAGCCTCAGGTATGTAAGTACTCATTTCGCCAGTTGAAAAATCGCAGATGTTTGTTCCGGAATTAACGACGTCCACAGGTTGTAGATTCAATGACGTTGGATTGTGTTTAAGTAAGGATTGAAGGTGTGCATCCTTTTGTTACTCGGCAATGATTGTAAATTGACAGACGAAGGAAGGTTGATAGCTTCCAGTCGCGAAAGAAAATTGGCAACTTTGCTCTGTTTTCCGCGAACATGAAATATCTCAGTACAAAATTGGGAGACATAATTCAAATGGCGAGGCTGCTGAGGAGAAGCCTTGTCGGACTTTTGACGGATAGCAGAAATTGACGGTTTATATTTAAAATGGCGCATACTGCTGATAGCAAGAAGTTCCTTATAATACGCACTATATTTCTTCTCTGCCATTGTGAGTTTTCTTTGGAAGAAAGCTAGTGGTAGCCAGCGGTCGTTGTCTTATACAGCACCGATTGCAACGTCTGATGCGTCTATGAATAGCGCAAGTGGCTTACTAGGTTGATAGTGGACAAGCAGTGTAGCGGCGGAGTTCCTTGACAGTAACAGGTCGTTCATAATTTAGAATTGCGTCGACGCGTGACACAGGATGTGAAATACCAACATTGTTTATAGTAGGCGTGTTTTTTTGCTCCCCCTATACATAGAACAGAACAATGCAGACGCACTGGGAACAACAACAACTCCTCCTTTCCGTAACAGGAGTTGTTGTTTCCAATGCCTCTGCATTGTTCTGTTATGGATAAGGGGAGCCTAATGTGTCCGAGTTACTCAATTTGGTTGACACCGAAAATAAATTTTGCTACATATATCACGGTACCATAATTCTTCAATCGTGTAAAAATAATTTTGAACTGGTCCAAATGTTGTTTTGGAGATTCAGATGCTACCAAGATGTTATCGATGTAGCATGAGCAAAACTCGAATCCACGTAGGCCTTTATCCATTAGCCGTTGGAAAGACTGTGCTCAAAAACTCCAAATGAGGTGATAACTGCCGTCTTTGGTATATCGGCATCAGAAACTGGTACAGCTTCTAGTCTCATTTTGCGCAACAAATGAGATAGTTTCTGATCTTCGAGTTGTGCATTGTTAATAAATTCATGGATCTCGGTTTCCTCTGAAACCGTAAAAACACTAATCACACGCGACTTTAAAGCATCATGCTCTCCATTTTCGGGTGGATTTCCCACGATGTCGACAATGTGTGTAAAAATGTCCGCGTTGAGCTCACTTAGAAGTTCGTCAAATTTCAGGGCATCACTAGACACGCGAAATGTCCGAAAGTGCGTTTCCACTCTTGCAAACCACAACGCGGGGCGAGTTCCCGAAAATGGCGGCACTTTGAACACATTTACACTGTTGATTTCTGTGTTATTGCCGACGCCATCGTCAGCGTCAACGAATTGTTCTTCTTCCGGCATTTTTACAAACTCATGCGTGAATCACGTCGAGGTCCCCAGTTTTCGGACTTTGTTCAACAACAAAAAAAAACAACGAGGTTTCCGCAGTATAAAATTTATTCAAAACATATGTAATTATAATATTTTAGTAGACACCAACCAGCATTTTGCAGAGGCAAAGATGCGAACTATGGCTCTGACGGCGTTGCCACAGAGTTTATTTAGTGCCATCTATTACAGTCTAGTATTAGTAGTAAGTTTTAACTCGAAACTCTATATGGATATGGTAAAATCATTAGCAAAATTGTTGCTTTTGATTTTACCTCTAGTAAAATCTGTATCAAAATTGACATTTGCCCCAAAATGCGTACTTACCCCAAATTTCTACCAAATTTAGTTGAAAAATTGAGTTAGCTATGGTATTTTTTATCTCTGGTATTTTTTATAAATGTTGTAAATTTGCTCAGCAAGGTGAAGATTTTTTCGCAATAATTTGTCTGAGTGTCCGTCAATGTCTTCATAATTTTTGTCATGTTCTTATTCAGAATTTTAAAATGTCGCATGAGCTCCGCTATTTCTTGGTCTTTGTTTGATTTGTTTTCAGTCTCGGATTCTTCTTCTTCTTCTCCACTCAGAGTCTGATTCTGGGATCGATTCCTCATCTGCCATCTTAGCAACGTTGTCAGAACCTCGCGCTGGTATTTTTGAGTCACTATGCGTTTATATATAATGTAAATATCCCACAAATCCCGACAGCTCGGATTTGTGAATATACCAAAAGTCTAGTTTGGATATTTTGTAAGGAGGAATTAGGTCTGTTCCCGTACTACGATTAATTGCGATTAATCGCGATTAATTGCAATGAAGCTGTTCCCGTACTCCGTTTTACTGAAAACTGAAAATTTCCCCTCTTTCAGTAAATTTCAGTAGGGTCTGAGCTACTGAAAAATACTGAAAAGTGTCAACCGGAGTAAATATTTTCAAATGTGCGTGGCAAGCAACATATTTTTTGCGTAATGTTGCTATGAAGGTCGAATATTTTTGTGGCGATAATTTATTACCGCTAAGGATGACTTTATAATCACTATTGTTCTCCCAAAAACCGAAAACTGACACTTTCGGTTGTCAATTTTCAAGAAATGCAATGAGAGCGTTCCCGTACTTTTCATGAAATTCCCCACCACATGGTTCAGGAAAATTCAGTAAAATTCACTTACTGAAAGAACGGGAACAGACCTATAGTCACTCACCTTGTGTGGAAAAATTTCCTACCGTTTTTATGCCTCTTACCACTGTTGCCAGATTGGGCGATTTCTCGCCAATTGGGCTATCTTTCCGCTGCATTTGGCGACGAAATTTAATTTTGGGCTACTGGCGACTTTTTGGGCTGCACTGACCAGCCCCGGTTTCAACTGCTAAAAATATGTAAAGTTGAATTCGCAAAAGATTTCCTCAATCTTGAACGGAAATCTCTTTACTTTATGTTTTAAATTTCGGTTGATCCTAAACTTTATTTCTAGTCTATTATTTGACCGTCTGCCTCAAGTGGTCAGCAAGAAAAATTGAAATTTAAATCTGTGCGTGTAAAACTCATAAGTATGAGCAAATGATCAAAATACACTCAGCACGGAAACAATTTGGGCAAAGCCAATGAAGTAAAATCTGCTGCTGGATAACAAATTTTCAAAGAAATATGCGAGCTCGATTTTTTACTATTATATCTTCCTGCGTCTAATAAAGTAGTCGATATATGTTTTAGTATGATGAATAACATAAAGACTAAAATTTGAAATAAAATGAAATAAAATTTGAAATACGAATTCTAGTTCTCTTGAATTTCAACAAAATATGTTGCAACGACTATAAAATACCACCAGATATGATACAAATACTGGATTCCTCAATTTACACGTTTACTACATCAGAAAATGAAATTGTTAATATAATTTTCGACTGTATAGTGGATAAACATTTTTTTTGCATCTAATAAAAAAAACTGTTCGCATAATTTTGGCCTCGACCTATTTTGTGGGAAGAGTTGGGCGCTTTTGGGCTATTTCAAAAGTCAAATTGGGCTCCATGAACGAAAATTTTCTGGCAACACTGCCTCTTACTCTGTTTATCTGAAACACCCTGTGCTTCAATGTCTCTCTCACTCCCTCACTGTGTCTGTGTTCAAGCTTTCTTCAGCTTTCGGAGCTTTTTCTCAAACTTGTCCCACTGTTCTTATTTTATGAATACCTTCACTATCACCACCGGATGTCCCTTAAAGGGCCCTTACACTTGTCTTAAATATTTGCTGTTCAATTCATAATTCTCCGTTAAGCAACTGTACACTTCACTGTATATTCACAACGGGAAAAACACTACCGCATTCACAGCTCAAATTCAAAAATACGTCTAACACGCTCGATGGAACAATGTCGTCTCTGTGGCCTATTTACATGTTTTTTTAAGCTGACTTAGTGACTACATCTGGTAGTAAAAAGATTTGTTTTTTTAATTTTATGCGAACTGGATCAATATCTCGTATTTTTAAAAACTTAATCTCGAATTTTTCGATTTTTTTTCGAAAATTTAGCCATGAACTCCAAAATTGAAGATGATTTTTCCTCAATTAAGCCGAAACGGTGTCCCCGGAAATTTTTTATGAGTTGAGTAAGATGCATGGTGCTAGATCAGGCGAATACGTTAGTTTTGGATGGATATTATTTGATTTTTTTACGAAATGGTATCAAAGAGCTATTGCAGTGTGCGAAGACACATTATCATGGATTTAAAACAAAGACTATTACCTGGACCTTGATGATTAAGCGACTTTGGCAAGATAAGCTTAATTTAAGCTAGATGTTCTGTCGACTGATTAGTTTTTTCTAGGTTAAAAAGATGGATTTAAGTCTTATTTTCAATAATATTCTGTTTTTTTATGTGCTCTGAGTCAGAAATAATTGTTTTACAAATATTAACGCTACGATCTTTTTCAAAAAAACTTTAGTGTATTGCGAAACAAACGAAATTGGAATGTTCTTTGGCATAGAAATCTTTACAAATAGTGAAAGCTGATTCAAATAAAATGTCAACTATATCATTAATGTCTCTTAAAAATTTTACTGCACCAAATCTCTAATTTCCTTCATGAGTTGTTCATCAGTTGAAGTTCATGGTCGGTCTGCATGTGGTAACTATTTCAAAAAAGAAGATAAACTCAAAATAAAAATCGTTTGTTAGTTTCAATATACCAACGTAACTTAAATTAATAATTTACTGTCAATTTCGTTTATAATAGTATGTACAAAAGGAGCTTTATTTACTCACATTTTCGTATTATACACACATATATTCGTATATAGTAAAAACGTTTCACGAGTATGTCAATGTTACAAGCCTAGCAGATCAATTATGCATTCTTTAATTTGCTGCTTATGTTATCGGAAGCTTTTCAACTTATTCCTATCTCCCTTTTATCCGAAGCTAATTATCAATTAAACGCGACTTATTTATCATTATTTCTTATTCTCAAGCATCTTTCCGCTAACGAAGTTACAAACATTTCAAAGAACGTCCAGTCTATTAAATAAACATGAGCACTATGTCCGCATGCTGAACACACCACGAATGAAATCATTTCAAGGACATCTCATCAACATTCACAGAATCCCAATGAGAAACAAACGAACCAGCATTAAGTCCGATTGACCTCGAATTCCTCATATGAGCCAATTTACTCTTCAAAGGACATCGTATGGAGCATCAGGATGCTGCCTACTACTTTCCACTGTCTGCTCTAAGGATTCATTGGAAAATTCGTCGCCAGTCTATCAGTCAGTCACACCGCACTCGTTTAGTGAGACAGGGTTATTGCACGAGCTTGTCGAAGGATTCGAAAAGAAATACAGACTTCAAGCTTTCAGTGACTGTCGAAGTAGGTAGTCCTTTGGATTGGAACCAGTAGATGAATTTGTGGTGCTCAAACAAACAATACAGCCTGAATTTCAGTTGATTTCATTTTGCCGTTTGTAATTTAGGATCCTCACACTTCCGTCGCGCATCATTCCGACGATGCGTGACTACGGAGAATGTCGCATAGCTCTTCGGATGTGTGACTCTGATTACAGACTCGATGTACAAATTGATTGATGCTAATGTTAGGTGAAAGAAGCTATAACACCGCAATCGAAATTTCTGGACGCGTTTGTATGTTTTTTTTCCCACTCACAGTGCGTATTTGATTGCTGCTGCTGCTGCTGCTGTGTCGTGGAACTTTGCTTTGAAAGGATTTATATGCTTACTTTGGATTTGAATTTACGATCGAACCCAGTGGGTAGTCTTAGTGTATATATTACGTATCTAGTGCTGCGTGTAGTATAAACGATAGAGTTAAAATAGAAATTCGAAGAAATCCGTAAGACATTTGTTGGAGAATGTGAACGTATCAGTTACAGAGCTAGACTCTACGTGTGTAGGATGTTTCTCCAACATAAAACGATGTGTACACAGAAAAAGGATTTAAACTGTAATTTTCTGATCTTGTGTAGGAATGGCAATGAAACAAGTATCTTAAGTAGGATATTCTGTTTTTCTTAATGAAATGTTTACTTTGATGTTGGAGGATACTCGAGACAAGGCTTATTGTTGTTTGGAAAACGATAGACTGAATACTTAAGCACTGCAGCAAAGATTTAGTTTCGGTGAGTATTTGGCTGATATTGCGGAGCTTTGAGTAAGAACGAAATAGCAGTTCAACGAATTTCTTCTCAAAATGCAAACATAATTTCCAGCTAACTGCCAGTGAGCCCATACTTTAGTGAGATGGCTAAAACCCTAACCATTGCTGATTAAAGGATATATAGTCAAAAGAACACTGGAGTGCAAAAAGATCAGTTTCTCTACATCTGAGGTACGATCTAGTCAATAGAAAATATGCGCCCAACGTGGGTTAGAACACTCGCAGTAGTTTTCATATTTTTCAAAAGTATATGACGAAATTATTTTTCGCGTAAATTAAGACGGTTGAATCAATTGTTTCTGTCAATTAATAAAACACGATAAGAAATCAAAGTCCAACAATTTCCTTAAAAAGTTAAATTCGTACTGAATTAGATAATTAATATTTTATTCGAGTACAATTAGATCATGTGCCTCAATTATGTATGATTTATCTATTAACTTTAACCTCCGGACCCAATAAACGATGTAATGGGGCTATTTTCGCTTGTTTTATAATATTAAAATTCAAATTTGACTTAAAATCTTTTTGAATCTGAAGATTTTCTTATTTTGCTAGCCTTAATAACTTTATGCCAAAAGCTAAAAATTGTCGATGGCTTATATAAATCACTTTGCATGTAATTTCATGTTTCGATATTTCAATCCGCACACGAGTCGTTGCCCATGCGATGCGTGAGAGATGCGTTTGATAATCGTCAAGCGTGCAAAAGAATGATTGTCATCGTCCTCGTTTCACGTCCGCACACGGGGTGTCAGGCTATCGTCAAGAAAGTGTCAGGCACTCCGCACACGGGTCGTTAACCATGCGATGCATGAACGATGCGTTTGGCACGTGTGAAGCTTGCAAGAAAACGATTGTCGTCATCCTCGATTCATGTCTGCACACGAGTCGTCAAGAAAACGTCAGTATATTTCGTAAAATCATACAATTCGGGGCATTTTCCCACCTCCCCCACGAATTGTACGTTGCCGTCATTCATCACACTTGCAAAAATGAATAGTCATTTGGTTTGAAGCCTGCAATGCACAACACGTGAAACGCACTTAAAATGAAACGACTACGCTTCTCACTTATCACGATAGGCTAACGCTCCGTTAGCGGTCACCCATTGATTTACAAAGGTTGTGACGACCAAGCGTAGAAATATCGCATCTACGACGATAGCTCAACGACCCGTGTGCGGATTGCCTAAGTCTTCTCTCAAATTTCAGTGGATCCGTACAAAATGTCAAGTTTTTGATCACTGAAACGACCAGTCGTTTGGCTTGAGGTCTGCAATGCACAACGCTTGAAACGCACTCAGAACGAAACGACTACGCTTCTCATTCTTGACGATTAGCTGACGCTCCGTTAACGGTCCCCCACATATTTACCTAGGTTGTTACGACCAATCGTAGAAATATCGCATTCTCGACAACAGCTCAACGACCCGTGTGCGGAGTGCATTAGAGTTTGAAATGAGCATCCATAATATTTTATGAAGAACAAGCGCAAATCGCTCATCATAAAATGGAGATTTTTCTACTTTGATGAGATTAAGGTCTAAAACGGAATGTAGTTCTTTAACAATGACATTGGCTGTGTTCTGAGAAAATATTCTGAACTATCTGGCAATTAATTTGTACGGAAAATATAAATTATTTTTCACTCAATGTCCGCATCCTGTCACTTTCTATCTTATTACATCATCAGCTTTAAATCTTTCTAGTACAATGGTAAAAAAAAACTTGCATCCTGACAGTTTCCTCCGATCCTATTTCAAAGCAGGCCTAAAATAAAATTCACTTAATAAGCCACATAACAGCCGAATAAATATAACTACTCTTCTTTGATTCCTTGGCAAATACACACAATCTAATCAGCTTCAATCTAATTTTGGGCTTGTACCCGAGAAAATCTGACAACAAAGAAAAATGATTTTCTATTTTGTATTCTATCGACCGACCGAGCGAACGACCATCCAACCGGCCTAAACACTGACTTGCTGGCTGCTCACTCCCAACATCTATTTCGAAAATGCTGTTGTTGAAGCCTTGGCATTGTTTCTCTCATGGAAACTCATATTATATTGTTAGCATTGTTCCGGGGTGGTAAGTGTTGATGTAATAAATGTGTTGAGCGCGTGAATGATTTGCTTCATGGTTTAGTGATTTTTTATTGAAATATTTGTAAGAGAATACGCAGGGAGGAAGTCGATTACGTATCCAGGGTGCGTTTAAGAGTTGCTAGAACTTATTTATTAAAAATTATGAAACTTTGCTTTTAATATTACGCTTATATTATTTATTATTTAATGATATTTCGCACTCCATTCCAAACTGACTTAAATACTGCCAAATCACTATTTCCGGATAAAATTGCGATTGAAATTAAAGAGACGAAAGCTTATCTTTGACTATTTACAGACTCGCTCGGTTAAAAATAGAGTGGAATAATTTTCAACCACCCATTTGACAAGCAAATTAGGTATATTCATAGAACACCTCTCTCTTGATCCTTGGCATGAAATATTTAGTCCCTTTAACAACCTCAGTGCCAAGAGCTTATGAAATACTACCCCCAACTATATCCTTGGTGCACGACGTATCAATAACAATAAGGCACCAGCCACCATTAAGTGGGACGTACCAAAAGCCTTCAATGCAGTTTACCTTCCGACTGGCTGTAAACTGGTTCTTAGTGAGAAGGAGAGCTGTGTTGTTGTCTTACTAGGAGCAGACTTAAGAGAAGGAGACTTTGAATCAAAAAACAAATATAGAAGACAAAAAAGGAAATAAGCTTGCGGTGCGAAACCTAGCATCGGCAGACATCATTGGTGTGAAAGACTTCAGAGTTCACCACTCAGTCACCATAGAAGAATATGCTATAAGAGATTCAAAGCAAAGTAAAGATGGGGGGAATTGATGCTGGACTTTTTCAGAGGAAGCTCTAAGTACAGCGGTTCCCACTACCAATAAGAGCAATTCCAGAGGTAGATATCTTTATTGGAAACCATTTAAGCCGCGCAAAACGAATACTAATGGATACTACCGGACACGTAGACCTAGATTCGGAGAGCATGGACACGTAGACCCAGATTCGGAGAGCATGGCGAAAATGGAGGTGATGCTTCGCAGGTCTCTTGAATGAAGCAAACGCACTGGATCTCTGAAGAGAAAAAAACAAACACAAGCGAAGCAAAGAAACAAGGAAACTGCTGGTAAAATACAAGGCAGCGCTACAAACTGTTAACAGGATTGGCGAAAAAGTATTCCATTCCACGAAGGAGAAGGAACGGCTAAGCTGGGCTACGATGACAGTGGCAAAAGGCCTAGAAGGCTTCGTCAGCATTGACAAAAGAACCATGTAGCAAAAAGGCAGCGATCCACGGATAATGAACAACCCGTGCCCAAAGAGACCAAAAAATGATAATGGTTGACAAAAGATCCAGCAACTATCAAGCTCAAAATCAAGAAGGGCCATGTTAGTGGTTGTGTTAAAGTAGCACCTCGGTTCGATTAGCGCTTGAAAAATTGCGAATTGTAAAACAAGCCTACTTAATGCTATGATCGACCAAATGAACTACCCATGTTCAACAAGGCGAGCTGGTTCGTGGGTGCTAAAATTACTACGCGTATCGACGGGGCCATGTTGGTGATCAATAGAGGGTGTGAAGAAGGTAATACCAAGTGTAGTAAATAAGAAGTTGTCCTGAAACTCCTGCAGACGCAGAGTAGATTCTGGATGTTTCAACGCAGGTTAGGAAGGTCTTGGACGAAAAAGAGTTTAATGTTCTTCTTTATCTGCCTTGTGGCAAGATGGTGTGGGCTTTAGGCAGCGTTTGACCATGCCCAAAAGTAGTGCCATTCAAAATGATACTACATCAACACAATCAACACTGAGAGGTTTCTAAGCAAAGCTATGGCAGAGGAATTAAATACCAGTCACCAGAAAGTTGAGCCGCAAGTGAAAGAGAATGTTCCAGTCAACTCTAAAAAATACTGCATATGAATCCGCACGACAGAAAGTTGGCTTCGGTCGAATTACTTTTGACTTTTCACTTAGGTAAGTTTGACGTGGCATTATTTAATCACTGCGGAAGATCGAGTTGCTGGACTAGAGTTACAGAATTTTAATATTCTCTTACCCGCTGCAGTGGCCAAAATAAAAACAAACATATTGGTGAGGAAAAATATTCATGCTCATCTTCATTCTTACTTCAGTGTGTATGATCCAACTGTGATGTAATGTTGAGAAGAAAAAGAGAAGGTGATGAAAAAACTGCTGCCTGCAGGAGCAGACGTCAGCAATCAAAACTTTACGTTTGGAACAATCAAAACTTTAACGAAAGATGTGAGAAAAAATGAAGAGTTATTGAGGGGCCATATATCTCTGCTCATGAATACGGAAACCTCTCTGTGTAGTTGAACTTAGCCTGAAATATACGGCCACTTTGCAACGGCAGCAATTCAAACTTGGAAAGATTTAGATGAGCAACTGAGAATAGTTAAGGTTCTTTCCCAGGACTGACTTTATAGCAGATTTATCGAAAGCACTTTAAACACTAACGGGTATGCTTGGAAAATTTCTTGAACTTTACTCTTCAAAAATATGTACTAATTGCAGCCCCAGGCCACCTTGGTGGAATATGTATATATGTTATAGGAGATTACAAATACAAATACTCTTCAAATAAGCCAAAATTGCTGATTGCAAAGATTGCTGAAATGAAAAAAGGAATCGTTCTAAGGCTCTATAAATCAGGAATATGCAAAGCCAGGTGGAGTTCCTGCAACGAGCCGTGCGGTAGAATGTAGGTAAAATGGCGCGACTTAAGAAGCTGCTTGCTAAGACCCTTATCATCAAACCTACGACATAAGCCAAATTGAAAATGGGCAAGTAACATGGTGGAGCAAGTTGTGAACAGACACAAACTTGTCTAGGCTATCAACATCTTCAAGCTCTTCAAGTCCCCAGGTCTGGATGAAGTTTTGTTGTTCACCAAATTTTACTTAGTTCTTAGTGATGTAGCTGTAGCCTGGAGGTTCGCTACAGTCATATTTGTATCCAACAAAGATTACAGGCCAATAAGCCTGACTTCTTTTCTTCTCAAAGTATTGTAAAGACTTTTATATCCACATCAAGACTAAATCTCAATTTCCATCAGCAGTGTATAACGTGTACACAAAAGAATAATTTATTGAGATTTGTCTCCATGAATTATTTGTTGAAATAGAAAAAGCACCTCATAATAAAGAGTTGGTCTGAGGGGCCTTTTCGAGCATTGAAAGTGGCTTCAATAGTCGGTAAAAATTTCCGAATAAATTCAAACAAAATTATTTTGTGGGGCACTCTTTATTTATTGTACACACACTTCAACTTTCGATTAATAAGTGGGACCAAAAAAAACCGGTTTTCTTTCGTTCATCCTTTTCACTTGTGTCTTCTTCTTTACCATCCTTGCTCGGGGTTTCAGTCTTCTATATCTGTTGGTACATATTTTAACTGGTTTTTGACAATTTGCATACAACAGCCATTAAAGAAAGCCTCCTGAATAAATGACATGCTTTGATAAAAGCTTATAGCACTGAAACATAGATATAAGAGAGAATGGATTATAAATCGACCGAGAGAAATGTGCTAATTTTCGACTTTTCGCTTACTGGTGTGAGAATGAGGTACTGGTGTGTGCCCTACACAATTCATATGGTAACGCTCATGTAAAAACCACAAGAGATCGCCATTTTGAACGTCGTTTGACATTGCTATCCCCGAACCGGAGAGTGCAGATTAAAATGCTTTCTATTAATGAAATTTATAATGATTTCACTCGAAAACAAAACGAAATTGATGCCAAATGTTAATTTTACTTAACCGAAATACGATATTACGATACGCGACACTTCATTACCGCACTATTTCATAATTTTTGACCGCTAATTTATTCGCGAAACTGACACAAATTATTGCGCACAAATGTAGATGTACGTTTCCACCCAATGCGCCGAAAAATTTTTAAATTTTATTTGACAAATTTTGACTGAAAGGTTAATGTTTTCAGTCCCCGACACAAATCAAACTGACATTGACGTTTCTTCTCGTGTTGCCCGTTGCACGCTTTTACACCGATCTGGTGCTCACAGCATTAACACATAGCATTAACGCACTGAGCGGAATTTTTGTGAGAGAGCAATGTTGTGCGTGTATTAAAAAGGCACACTCACGTATAGCCTACCAAAATCACGTATAACACAGATAGCCATTTCGTATCCATTTTCTTTCATATCTGTGCACTGAAATGAATGGGAGTGCAAAATATTAGGAAAGCTCACAGATGTACAGTTCAATGTGAGTTGTGAAAAATGGTGACAAACACAATTTTTAATAGTTTGGAGAGTAAAGGACTCATGGCTATGACCTATGCGGTGACATTGTGATAATAGTCTTCAATAGATTCCCGCGCATATAAACTGAAGTACGCACTCGGCTGTGCTAAGACCTTGAACAGGCCAGGCAACAACAGAAAAGTCCGGATTCCCGGTCGCTAGAATACAATGCACAGATGGTGAATAACTCAGACATGCAGGATAAATAAAATCATGTGGACATCACTCAAACTCGCGTTTGACCAGCGACAGCTGGTCGGCATCATCACTGGCCACTGCCATTAAACTGCAACTCTTAGTTAGTGATACCTGTGGGAAGAGCCAAGGGCCTGGAGTCTCAGAAACAATCCACCATCTCCTGTGTCACATTCTGGCGCAGAAGTAAACTAAACAGTGCAACTTCGGTAAGCTTTAGCCAAAGGACCTTACTCACATGGTGAAGTAAAAGATGAAGGAAAATCTATGACACAAAATGGTGTTTTTCACAGCGTTCACTAATCACTAGCTTATATTTAAGCTTCTAATGAAGAATGAATTAAAAAAGATGGAAATATGTTGAAAAAAAAATTTTTTTGAACAAATCAATTTGAAAAAAAGCTCGTCTGAAGTTTAATGAATTTATGCGGCTTTCGATTTCACTGAATTGAAAGTTACGATTCATATAAATTACTATAATATACTCTATATTTCACATTGTATATCCTATAGAGTAATAAACAATAGCATCTAAATGGCGTGCAAATAATAACTATTGCGAGGGTCATCCTTACTGATAAAATGTAAATTGAATTGCTGCACTCGATAGATAAATCAAAATAAAAACTCAGAATAGAATCGCATGATTTTCTCGCATCATTGAAACTCGTTTTCACATAAAACTATTCCAACATTTGTATCCATATTGCCACACAAAGTTCCTCTCTTTTCAACATTACATTGCTAATCAGACTTCTGCTTGCATCATAGAATACCGCAATTTGAGCAAAAACCCATATCATCTCTGTATAGAGGAAATTATTCAAATATGCTCAACGACCGACCGAAGCAACGAAACTATATTCATTACCGTCATAGTTTTGCATTACAAACAGCTGACCAACTATGCGCTCTGACATTTAATTCAAACAAGAAGTTTTGAATGGCAACTGAGAACGAAGTTATTGGTACAATTATTTTGACATCAATCAAACCATGATGGTCAAAAAATATGCCACTGGTTCAATGGTTTCAAAACTTTTCTCTGAGTTATATTGCAACTGATTCAGTGTAGTAAAGTATAGTGCCCAGCGTGGGCGAAGCTTCGCGTAGAATTTGAGATTATCTTGTAATTTTGTGTGCTGGGAGGTGGGAAAAGAACAGCAATGGGAAACAAGTAGATATTACTAAATATTCAAAAATCATGCAGGATATCGTAAATAGTCAAATCTATCATATAATCATCATAGATGAAATTAAATTTTTGATGAGAAATTCTTTGTTTTGCAAATCAGTGCTACCATTCTATTTTCACTTCCAATAAATCTATTGATAACTGCTGGATATTCGCGTGAGGAGTATATTCTATTTTAAGGATTAATATCTGATACGAAAGATTTATTTACTTCCAAGAAGCCAAAATTACCGTCAAATTGAAAACGTGTTGTTTCGAAAACTTTATCAAAACTGCAATCAAAAATATTCCAATTGAAAAAAGTGCTCCATATCTTTGAAGCACAAACTCCGTTCCGAAGTCCAGAAAATAAAACATATTCTAGCAATTTCACTGCAAAACCTATTGAAATTTATTCAGGAACTGTTTTTTCCACGCAAATTTTTGCGCTGAATTACCACAAACACATTTCATAGCTGTCATGGAAAATGGGCCATCATCACCAACATCGCCAAGCAACAAAGTGAAAATTGTTTGACGGAGCCTACAGTACACTAACACTTTTTTCGCTTTCCCATCGGACTATCCTGTTTCGAACTATTTTCCACGCTCCAGGCAAAATACTGACAATTTTCCCATGTATAGAACGCACTTTGTTCAACAACCATATTTCCTCTATGCCTCTATGCTCAGTATAGCTGAGCATGAATTCTGTTTGGGGGTAGTAGGAGAAGAAGATAAATGACTTTGATGGCCTTTTTTTACTGTTCTTCGATGTTCATCGCCACAACGATAACATTCAACCGTACATATGCTGGGTGTCAAATGATAGTACCTTGGTTGCGTAGACTGACTGAATGACATTTTGGTGCTGTTGATGCTAGCCAGCCACCGATACAAAGGGCGACAATACAGCTTTGTTTCCTGGTTTCGGCCTTGGCTTTTTCGTTCGTTCATCAGCTCGACGATGTCATTCATCTTGTTGCTCGTTATCGCAGCGGAAACGTATTAAGGGACGCAGAGTGAACATTTCACGAATCACACTTAAGGAAAAATATGTGAAACATTTGTTGGTTTTTGGTTTCGAATCAGATGCAAATTGAGAAGGATGTTAAGATTTTAGTAGAGGAAATGTGGATTGTGGATTTCTTGTCGTTTATATGAATACATCGATGATTTCGGAAGTCAAGACAATAAAAGTGTTTTTTCGTGTTTACTTACCCCGAGTTTAATAAAATGACGTTTGTAAGAAATTTCCATTTGATATTTGAATGTGTGAAAATGTATTGAGTTCTTTTTCGAAAGATTTCTTTCGTAGTGGGAATCTAATACAGTTTCGAATAATTGATATGGTATTAAATACTGGTAAATAAAATGTCAAATGGCTCATTAAAAAACTCCCTTCTATTTTTTTCTTAAAGGGGAATTAGTTATCTGATTTTTTAGGGCTTTGAATCATAAATCCAATCAAACTGACTCGTATGAAAAATTATACAATTTGATCATATAAGGTAAAATAGGGCATTAGAAAGAGTTGGGTGCAAAATTTTATTTAAAAAATATATGAATAGCTTCAGGTACTTGTGATCTCAACCTGGAAGACAGTAAAGGTGGGCTATGAATTCAAAGGTTTTAATGATTATGTAGGTTTCTCTTCAAATTAAAAAATGTACCGTCGATATTCGTCAAGGTTTTTTTGTACAGAAAAAATACTGCCCTTTGTAATATAATTGCAATCTTGCTTAAGCGAAACACTCGTAAGCGAAATCATGGTTCATGTTGTTTCACTACACTCAAGAACATAATTCGATAGCATGAAAACCACATAACATTAATATTATTAACTGTGAATTTTTGAAAGCAAGCAAACAATGGTTTGTATTTACCCACAATGGGCACTCGCAAAATGTTATCATATTCAAAAAGTTCTATGAAGAATTAGCATGAAATACTGCAAAAATGATTACTTTTAGCGTACATCGGATACATTGATTTTGTTAACTCATTCATACATCAACTATCCAAAAACTAATTTTTACCATCAGCAAAACTCTCACGAAAATCACTCTTGCACTAAATTCACTTGAATATTTTTCAACAAATTGTCTGAAATAACGTCAAACTTTATTCTCTCATCCACTAAATAACTTTCCAATCAAATCCATCATTCACGACCTACCTGTCCTTCCGAATAAAATCAATAAAACCATCAACTAGACTTGAATTCCCACAACGCCGGAAAACTAAATTAGCACAACTCCACCGAAACATCGAAAATTCAATATGGAAACCTGTTACTCAGCGGCAGTATATATAGCAGATATATCCTTGGAAGCGCGAATAAGACCATTCACACGAGCCACTCCACTCATCCATCATCACATTGTCGCATGGCCCAGTGAAAATATCAAGACCGAAACACACTCTTCACAACAAGGACGAGGGTGCTAAAAAATGAACAACATAAAATCAGTACGTAATGCACAACAAGTTTCCCATAATTGTCATTGTGTGGTGTAGATATGACAGGTTTATATGATTGTTCATCGCAATATATGTATGTACATACACACATGCAGGCAGTACTACATACAAAGTGTACTTGGAGCCCCACCATTATCAACGGATACTTATTCCACTTTGTTCCGTGTTCGTAGATACTATCTCTCACATGGAGTACGCTGGTGCTTACATCATGAAATTACCACGAAATTTCCGTCGCATGAACAGGTCCCAAATGCTGCACGATGTTTAACTAGAGACAACACTTCCGCCGGGACATAAGTTATGCACATTTTCTTGGCACCGACGACGACAATTCGATCAGAACGAAGGATGTTGTCGTTGGAATAATCTTACAATGGTTGTCAACAAGTTGTTGAGGCGCAGTATAAGATACGATGACTTAAGGACGAACAGATGCTTTTAGATTGCTGGGTTTGACCTATTTGACAGACTTGCAAAGCAGGTTGCTAGAAATGCATAAAAATGGAGGAAAATGAACGTAAAACGAACCGTGAGTAATGTACAGTTCATATTTGATGGGACGCAAACTGTTACTGCGTTTGAAATGAAGAATATGTATTGAAATTTGTGAGCTAAAGAATGAGCATTTTTGCAGTTTACGTATAAAAAAACCTAAACTGGTCTTCAATATAATAGAAAATCATTTTTAGCAATAACAAAAGCTTTGAAATTTGTACAAGATAACCAGTTCTTTAACTAATCCTAATCTGACATACTTTATAAGTGGCTGTTCTCACATCCCGTCTTTCCTTTACAAACAACACTCAAACCCAATAAGTGCTAAAACACAACTATCTACACTTATCTCCGTGCCACTTAATTGAATTGGTTAGCAAACACAACATCAAACAGAATGCTGTAGAAATCGTTTTCAGTTCATCTTCTTGATGCTATCTTTGTTGAAGCAGCGAAAACACTCATCCCGTCTTCGCGTCCTTTCACCCATAATCTAGTCCAATAACGTCTTCGACTTTCCATTCTAGTAAACAAACGATTATTAGTATCTTATTGCACTTGAACAGTCACGACAGACTACAATCAACAATATTTCACAGTTAAGACGCATTATGTCCTCTCAGTACAACGGTACATCTGCATTTAAACGAGCTCCAGCTCCAATGATTTCCATCCCGGCGTTATTTATATTCGAATATCTATTCACCAGTAGCAGCACTCTAAAGAAAGTTCAGTATGACTTTGGCGCGAACTAATTAACGTGGTGTTTGCATATCTAATTGAAATTTCTTATACCAACAATAAGCAA
The DNA here is from genome assembly GCA_947369275.1 of Nemotelus nigrinus. Lineage (NCBI taxonomy): Eukaryota > Metazoa > Arthropoda > Insecta > Diptera > Stratiomyidae > Nemotelus > Nemotelus nigrinus. The sequence goes on from OX376373.1 coordinate 161,282,968, forward strand.
GTAAACGAGCGAGCATATTTCGCTTGTTCGATCTAGTGAAAGAGAGAGTCAAAATAGTCCTACTTAATATGTACAAGGGCAATATCAAGAAACCTTATGATTTTCGGATGGAACAAAAACAATCTCCTACGCAATAATATTTCTACAAGGAATATATGTACCCGCAGACACATACTCTAGAAACAAATACCTAGCTGACTTGATCCTGGATAGTGCTTTGACGGGTAAATATTTGAAATTCTTCTTGAACGTACGGTACTTGAGTTTTTAGCTTCATTTCTTTTGCATAGGATAAGCGATATACTTTTTGTGTCCTAGCTTGAAGGTTTTTACGATGAGTAATATGAAAGTGAGAATGAAAGCAAAATCTACCCCACAGTTTAAATTTAACTTTCACTCAATTGACTTAATTATTTATGCAGACTTGATTCTAAGATTCTATGATGAAAAGAATTTATGATGAAAGGTTTTTGAAGAACGCAGTTTGTTATCGAAAATTTTTGTACACTTGCAGATTAGAATCATATTGGTGAGTAATTTTCATCACTTGACTTTGATAACAAACAAAAGTATTTAAAAAATTACTTATCTTTGCTAATCAGGAATTTAAAAAAACACAGTAGCTAAAATTCTTATGAAAAACGTCATTGATATAATTTGCTACCGTCGCGGGCTGCAGTAGCGCCTTTATTCACAGACTAGCTTGCTGAAAACAGGTGTACTAGATCACTCGCTCAGCCTGTAATGAACCTCGAGATCCGCTAATTGAACTCCAACTCAAAAAAAATCAATGCAGATTCAACACAAGAGCCTATCCAAGATGACAGAGCCTACACTTGACACTCTTTTCCTCATTATATGAAAATATTCAGGATGATTTTCACTATTAACTAGTTATTAGGTTTTATAGCAACGGTATCTAAAAAAATCTCTTTCTCCGTGAATAATTGATCTCGGCCATTAACATATGCTGGTACAAATGACTGAAAATGAGTCCATCAGCAACATAAATAATGTTATGCGCTGCTCGGTGTGCCTTGTACATCCAGAAATTTTGTTTACCAGATCCTTCTGGATGAAATTTTTGTCTTGCGTACAAGACGGAAGTCCTTGAGAAATCACTTTACTACCATCGTGTTTAATGAAAAGTACCGACAAATGGAAACCATCCGCAAGCCAACCAGCTTCCCTATTATCGTTATAGCTAGGGCCCATCTCAACAAAAGGTTCGAACAGAGACTGAGGAATATTGAGCCGGGATAGATATACACCCGCAAATCTGGAGAAACACCAGGAAGAGAGAACGCGCTCTAAACCTAAGCTCTTAAATGATGACAGTAATACTATCTTCATGGCTACTGACCACTTCATCAAGCTGTTCACAGGTGAAAAGCCAAGTCAGGATCCCAACTTAGCAAGTCTAATAAAGTGTGCAGTAACTTAGTTTGTTGAGCGTGAGGAAGGGTATTTGTTTCTTCATCCAACGTCACTGATTACCCTAGTAGCAGTAATGTTATTTTTTAAACTCAGTGGAGTTTGTTCTGCTCGTCATTATCTTCAACAACTGCTAGAATGTTGGTTGCTTTCCTAATATTCGAAAACAAGTCCAAGTCCTCCCCATTTACAAATATCCTGAAAACACCAACATCGTCAACATGAGACCTATTTTTTTTCTCTCGGATATACTGAAACTACTGAAAAGAGTAATCTACTCAACGCTTGATAAAGTAGTTATTGAGAAAAACATCAGTCCTGCCCGTCAATTTGGCTTCAAAAGTGGTCATGGCACCATCGATGCCTCATAAGTCTTCACGTCCAACAAACGAAGGCCCGAGCTGAAAAATCCGTTACGGCTTGTTTAATAGATGTGGAAAAAAATTGCGCTTGAGTCTGATTTACAAACTTATTACTCTTGACCTCCCTAGGTTTCTTATCGAATTAATTTCCAGCTTTATCCAAGACAGATGAACTTTTGTAATTCCCAATGGAGAAAACTTCAGGCTATTCTCCCTTGACTCAAATGTCCTTCAGAGCTCCACCCTTAGCCCCATTCTTTTCAATATTTTTTCTTCTGTGTAACATGCAGAAATTTCCTTTCGAAATTTCTGCACGGCTTATTTCAGCACACACTGTCGTGCCCTTGAAATAGCCAAATTATTTTTCATTCGGACTAGCGGTACCTTGTTTTTCAATTTGAAAAACAAGACACTGCAAGTCCGATTTGACATTGACTGGCTTGAGGCGATACAAATGCAGGAACCGGTAACGGTATCTTGTTTTCGTGTCGCAGATCAAGCCAGAATTCGAGACAGTCGGATGGAAAGAGTAGCGACGTGCGGTCGTTAGCGTCGTGGCGGGTCGAGTCGATTTCGACTCTTCGTGGCAATTTGCAGTCTCTGTCCTGTGTAGGAATTGAATTTCGAAACCTATATTGCGATTTACGTTAAATTATTATAAAGAAAAACTAAGTGATTGCCTTAAATTGGGGTGCCAGTTGACAAGTTCAAAAGCTATTGACACACTATTTTGTGGATATTATGTTGCATATTTACAAGTGTTACTGCCATGTGCAATTGAGATTCTTTATAAATTCAACGTTTTCTACTGAAACATTTCAGTAATATAGTGTGAACTTAACGAGTTGTCTAGCAAAGAAAAACGTGGGGAAAGTGATCTACAATTTTCAAGTTGTCATAGTGTATCCCAAAGTGAAAAGTGATTGTGGTGCCCCTGCCGCATGCCAAACGGGGTTTGCAGTGGATGATAGCAGTCCCGTTTAAAGCAAAGCGCTGTGCTGACAACGCTAGAAGTTGCATTATTCGGAATGCCAATTAATATGTGACCAAAGTGCTGTCATTTGCAAGTGGAAAGATTCGTAATATTGGGATGTGTGTGTAGAAGGCTATTCTTGAACGGCTCTTTCGCTATCCGACGACTACGTCGACGTCGTCCCAAAATTCTTAAAGTGTCAAGTGAATTTGGTTTAATTGAAAATCGAAAACCAAAATTTTGCAGAGTAACCAGAACATGACAACAGTACCTAGAAACACCCGTGAGTGATTTTTTTATGAATTGTTTGAGAGGGTTGTGTTGACTCGTTGAACATTACTATCAACTACTGATAACTTCTCGCTTGTTTTAAATGAAATGACATGCAATAACAGCAGTGATAGTTTCACGTAGATGTACTTTTGACTTGTTTACGAGTTTAATTATTAAGTATAAAAACATCTTTAGTTTCCTCATCGGCAGTTTTACTTGTACTACGACCAGGTTTTCGAGTAGTATTTTTTCTCGCATCTGATCGATTGTGCACTACTTCGATGACGGTCGCACAGCCAATTGGATACTATTCGCGATAGTGCTATAAACAAAAGATGCTTTGTTCCAGAACTAGTAATTACGAACACATTGATTCGGCAAGGCGGTAAGTAAGAAATCAGAATTCGCTTTGTGGAGAACATAGTGTTCTGGTGATAGTCGGTGGTATGCGAATAAGCAACGCTGCAGGTCTTTGGGGCCGGAATGTTCCTCGAATCGGTCTAGGACGGCCTGAGTGTCGCCCTATCATATCCGAACAAGAAGGGGCCGCATAATCAGCTGCCCGGGTCGCAAAGTGGTGATACAGTGCAAGAATACCGGCCTCTTGCACGCTGAGACTACGGCGACAAGCCTTGGCGACATTCGCTGTTTCAGAAGATGAGAAATTTAGAAAGCAGAATTCAATACATCTCGCGTTGCGAGTAGTTGTTCCTGGGCGAGCTGGCGTAACTTCCACCCCTCTTTAAACTACATATACACACAAAGGAGAGTAACGTTTTCAACTGCACTACAATTTATATACGTATTATATTAAAACATAATATTACTAATGGGAGCTTGTAAAAACAAAAAACAAAAACCGAAAAAAAAAAAACATTTTATTTAAATTTCTATAGTATACGTTAGAACGCGCGCGAGAATGATGTACTGGTTTGCCTCTTTCCACCTGTAATTTGCCATCTCCCATTTAGTAAACTATGGAAGAGAAAAAAAAAATTGGTTTGACCATATTACTACACTCATAGTCAGAACCTATTAGTTCGATATCGTTGACTCAGGATTTTGTTCTTTTTTTTTGCGAGTGGTTATGATTGTATACAGAGTAATTGAAGAAAAGAATAAATAGTTAGATGAAACACTTTGACATTCATACTAACATGTAATTTATGCATATTCCAAATGGCAATGCAAACTAGAAAACGTTTGCTATGTACAAAGAAAACTCGAGTTAAAATTATCTAGAAATAACTGTTAATTATAAAGTCAGAATAATTGTAAAACCGTTTAAACTTTAAACCAAAAATCGTCCTCTTTTCTCATTTTTTTATACTGCTATGCATTTTAGTTTCGGTAGTAAGAATGTTAGAGAAGTATGAGGAGGTCGGTGGACGGTCTTATCTGTTGGAAGAAATTCAGATACCCTAAAAGTTCGATGTTTCGCTTTAAATAAGGATATACCGTCACAGATACTTGTGGTTGAACTATAATTTACCGAGCTAGAATCTTCCCAATAACAATTATATGAAGTATTTCTACACCCTTCCGAGGAGTGGTTTGGGTGTTTGACGTAATATAATATAGAGAACGTGACGATAACGTCACGTCTTTTCTTGTTTCACTTAACCTCCTCCTCACTTCTCAACTCAACTTGATGTAATCGGAAGTTCTATTAATGTTCGTTCTGCTGTTTGACCGGTTCAATTTACTAGTGAGTAAACAGATTTTTTTCATAATTAAAATATAAGAAAAAAAAAAAAACGAAAAAAAAACAAACCAAGAAAAAGAAAGAACAGTACCTTCCCATAATTGCAATTATGTGTGATGCGAGACCTAAATTAAAGACAAATTGAAACAAATTGTACACAAATGTTCTTTGATAAGCGAAATTGTATAAGATAAATAATATTTATTTATGAACGAACAGGAGGATTAAGCATAAAACGAGAACGAAATGTAACTGAATTAATTACCTATGAATACATAATTATGAATTGTTAAAAGAGAACCCTTGGCCTTCTTATTGGGCGAAAGCCCGAGAAGTTCTTTTCTCTTTACAGGGTCCGCGCATGGCCTGGCTGGCCTACAAATGAATTAGTGTTTTCGGTGATTTTTTTTAGCAGCTCTTCAAAGGGAGGGATACTGGCCAAACATTGTTAGTAGTTTCCGTGATTTTTGATTAGCTTTTGTTTTTTTAGAATTTTGATACATGGCCAGTATCAGAGGGTGGAGGACCCCAGACCATCGGGGTCAGGGCTCCACTACCATCGGGGGCCCGGGGCTGTCTGCCTCACCCGGGTTCCTTGTAAAGGAGAGGTAGCGTTTTTTCCCATTTTCCCTTTTGTAGATTTTTCAAGTTTTGGCTCCGTGTTTTGTCACGAGCACTGGGTCTGCTTAGTCAGCCCATGTTGCAGAGCCTGGGTGGTTTCCTTTACGGAACGATGCCCCCTTTTGGTCCCTGGATATGTTTACATATCAGTTTGCGGCTACGAAATTCATGACGGATGAATACTACGTAGCATCCCGTTTCTTGAGAGCCAACCATCCCCATTTGTTTAAAGAACCCACCCCAGCCGCAGCGAGCTAGCAAAGCGGCACCCCAGCATCCGTCGGGGTTGGTTAAAGGGTGCTCCGCTAATGCGGACGAGGGGCCTTCACGGCCATTTCTAGGGCACCCTGCTCTCGGGGCAATTCTTTTTTTTGTTTTGCCTCTTGAATGGCAGTAGCCATTCCACTTGTTAGACCTTAGCACTCTTGGTTCTGGACTTCGGTCTGGTTCTAAGTTGTGCTAAGGCCAGCTCCACCTTCATAAACCGCTTCATCTGATATTCCTATTATTAATAACCCTGATGATGTTAAGGTAAATCTGTACGCTGACGACCTCCTGGGACACAATCCGAGGATGGCAACAATAAAACTCCGGCGATATGTCGATGTTCACTGCCGGTATTACGCTCAATGGGGAAGAATAATTAAGGTGAGAAATAGCGAATTTATTGTTTAAGGCACCGGCAACAGCCGTTTTCCATTAAAACCTGAAGCTTAGCATCCCAGATCATTCTATTCAGACGTCAAAAAGCGTCTTATACCTGAAGCTAATTTTTGAATCTTTTCTATCTGTCAGCCAACATATAGAAATGGCCCTTTCGCGTTTGGAATGATCTGCATTCTCCTCCGCAAATCGGCCGCTACATCGAAAAGGTTTCAACTATTGATCTACACTACTCTCCTAATCCTGTAAGTTAGCTTTAAGTACTTCTTCATTACTTTTTGTTAAATATTTTTCAATAAATCTACTGCAAAATGTGAAGAAAGTATGATATGCAACTCAAACTTAATATAAATAGTAATTCCAATTACTGATTCGGTTCTAACAGCAGCAGCTATAATTGCTAACTATATCGTGAACACTACTCATTATTATCGGACTTTCCTGCCATCAATTAAATGTTTTATTTTACTATTGGATAACAATATTTTAAGATTTTAACAATATATTTAGTTATTATTTGAATATATTTTAAATCAACTAAAAATTGGCGTCCAGTGTGTGCTGTTCGAAGCTATCGTAATTTGAAATTTTAGAAATTTCTCTTGGCTACTTTTAGGCATATAATGCCCGCATGGAGTCACATATTTACCAAAACATTATAATAATCAAGCGCAGAACATAATTAGTTTTTGTTTTCTACACTTATTTTTTATAAACATTTATTTCCCGCAGAAAAATAGGGATTCCTAAAAATTTACTAAAATGCCCTCTATCACTAATATATTAAATATATTTTCTCGTAAATCAAACAAAGGCTACAGCTCATTACTATAAAAATTTTCTGAAAATTTAAGCTTGATTGGACTAAGGAATTTGGGCAAAACCACTGAAAAATCATTTTGATATGTATGAACATATAGGAATATGTATGATTTTTTTAGGGAAAGTGAGATTAATACTAATTTTCTGTGAAAATCAGAAAAAATAAGGTGAAACATCAGCCGCTTCGAATCTATATGATCTCAAAAGCTGAGGAGGCTACCAAACCACGCGAGATTATTCGCATAGACCGTGTGCCTCTCTCGCATGGATCAGATGGAGATACTTACATCTTGATGATACTCGATTGATTTCCAAAGCCCTCTTGCGCTTTCCTCTTCAAGCTGCCACAGCGAAAGCAGTGACCTAGATAATCGGGGAGGGGTATTCCTTCTCTTCGTGCTACTAAAAGTTATCGTAAGTGATAATAGAGCACAGTTCCACTCTGATGCATTTTTGGCGGTAGCGTATACTTATAAGGGCCCCGAGCGCTTTATCATCTGCAGTCTAACCCAGTAAAACGACTGAATCAAAGATCTGAAGTTTATGCTGCGTAATCACGTCTTGGGCAGCCACTGTAATTGAACAGCATCCTTGCCGAAAGTGTTGTGCACTACGCACTACCACAAGACTCACGACTAAAATGACCTCGTACACTGAAAAAAATCCACATGGCGCCCAGAGCTATTTAACAAAGCGCATTATTTATGGCCCCATACGCTGTGTACATAGTGCTCTGAGCGACACAATATGGCTTCCAGCGCCATAAATACATGGTGCGAAAATTATGGCCCCACACGCTATATTACATAGTGCCATGAGCCAAGTAATATGGCTCATGGCACTCCAATTATAACTCGCAGCCATACTGTGTGAGGGGTGACATTTGAGTATTGCTTCTTGATTATAGGAGAGGCAATGGTCTTTGATGTCTTTTATCCCTAGGAAATTTCGTCGATAGAATTCTATGACCTAACAGCTGAGAGAAGGCTCGTGGTCTTTAGTTGGATGTGAACTGGATCATCTTCAGATGCACTGAAAAAATACATAGCGCCAGACGCCATAATTTATAGACTTCTGGCGCCATGTACATAGTCGATTTCGGTCGATTTGTGATAAAATATAGCACCACACGCCCTAGTGCATAGGAGCAGACCCTATGCTTATAGCCCTCCATGCCACAAACTATAGTCCTCCACACCATGTACTAAAGTCCTCCACGCCATGTACTATAGCCATCTGCATGGCGTGGAGGACTATAATAGGTGCGTTTTTTTGCTCCGGTACAGAGCAGAATATAACTATGCCGCAAAAACAACGATCTAGTATAAAAAAACAGTGCTTTCGCTAAGACTGACATAGGTTGCTGCATTTGCTGTGGTACCACACAACAGCTGAAAATAAAGAAAGAAAATAACGAATATACACTACCACAATCGATAGAAAATAGAAAAAGAACTAGCAGAAAATTATTTCTTTTAGCTTTCTATACATTATGAGTGCTTTTTCTAATTTCCTAACTACCAAAACATTCAACATAACCATAAAAAACCCAAAGCCACCTCACAGAAAAAAAAACTTCTTATGAGCTTTTCTTTTTTCCATCAGCACATTCTACACTTCAACACGTGAACTACAAATGAGGAATAGAATTTATGTACTAGTGAATTCACTGGGATAGGATTGTTGTTGTTTCCAATGCATATATCCTATTCTCTACTGGATAGAGGAGCAATAAAAACACGCCTAATATTTTCGCTTCGTTAGCGGTGATACTTATCACAGGTTGGCATCACCAGTAGGTTGAATTAAGTCTGCTTGAATTCGGTTGAATGATCTGCTGGAATAGACCAGCAATGGCTGATATGTATTGTGGTAAGCCAACCTAATCCTCGTACAACAGGATTCAGCAATACAAAAGAAAAAAAAATGAACTAGATTGGTGCCTTGGTTGCATTGACAGCGACATTTTCGCTGCATTGTGGTTCACCAAATTCATCCGCGAAATTCTACATAGAAGTACGCCTCCCCCTTCGAAAATTTACTTCGGTCGTGAAACTTACTTTACAGGATTCAGCAATACAAAAGAAAAAAAAATGAACTAGATTGGTGCCTTGGTTGCATTGACAGCGATTTTTTCGCTGCATTGTGGTTCACCAAATTCATCCGCGAAATTCTACATAGAAGTACGCCTCCGCCTTCGAAAATTTCGCTGTTATGTGTTTACGACAATTACCAGCTGCGGAGGAGATCGGATGAATTTTTCATACATAACAGTGCGTGGAGACATGATTATGTCTTGTCAAATGATACACAGTATGTTTCGGCTAAGCTAGTTTCAGAGCTCATTATTTACTGTGCTATTAAGGCTGATACTGAGTTAAGCTTACTACTGTCTTTGTTTCGGTGAAAATTTAACTTGAAAGTAAGCAAGAGTTGTACCCTGTTCTTAGCATGAAAAGTTGCTTTGAAGTTGCTTTCGCGTTGAAAACGTAGATGGCACTGAAACATGTCTCCAATCATTTCACGCCAATTAAGTTTGTGCAGTTCATTCTTTCGAGCTAAAAAGTGACATTTGGTGTTTCAGTTTGAAAATGGAGCAGTGCAAATGTCTTTCCAATAAGAAAATCGACCGAAAAGTGAAATTCTTGACATTTTATCCGTCAGAAATGAACAATGTCTCTCCTTTTCTCCATTGCCAAAATTTTCGCTCGAAAGAATGACCAGATAACGGAGACATGTCAAAATTTAGCTTCAGGATTAGCTCAGTACCAGCCTTTAGCGTGAAAAATCGCTTGGAAGTTGCTTTCGCTTTGAAAATGCAAACGGCACTAGCACATGTCTCCAATCATTTCACGCCAATGTAGTATGTGCAGCTCTCGAACTACAAAAAGTCACATTTGGTGTGTGAATTTGAAAATTTACTTTTGTAAATGTCTTTTCAATAAGAAAATCGGACGACAATTGAAATTCTTGACTTTTTATCCGTCAGAAATTAGCAGTGTCTGCTTTTTTTTCATTGTGAAAATGTTCGCTCAAAAGATTGATAATGAAGACTTGTCAAAGTTGACAAGTTTCCATTATCTATGGAAAATACAATGGAAAAAAGCGAAGACTCTGCTGAATTCTGACAGATAAAATATTTAGAATTTGAATTTTTGATCGATTTTGTTATTGAAGACATTTGCACAATTCAATTTTCAAATTCGAACACCAAATGTGACTTTTAAGCACGAAAAAATAAGCTGTACATACTAAATTGGCGAGAAATGATTGGGGACATGTATCAATGCCATCTACATTTTCAAAGCGAAGGCATCTTTCAAGCAAATTTTCACGTTAAAGCATAGTACTGAGTTCGATTTCACGTGAAATTTTCATACAAAATTTCACGTGAAATTGGTTTCGGCGAAAATTTAGCTTGAAAATAAGCAAGAGTAGTACTGTGTTCTTAGCATGAAAAGTTGCTTCACAGTTGCTTTCGCTTTGAAAATATAGATGGGATTGAAACGTGTCTCCAATTATTTCACGCCTATTAAGTATGTGCAGCTTTTTCGAGCTAAAAAGTGACATTTGGTGTTTCAATTTGAAAATGGAGCAGTGCAAATGTCTTTCCAATAAGAAAATCGATCGAAAAGAGAAATTCTTGACATTTCATCCGTCTCTGCTTTTCTCCATTGCCAAAATTTTCGCTCGAAAGAATGACCAGATAATGGAGACATGTCAAAATTTCACGTGAACTCGAACTCAGTACCAACCTTAAGAAGTAAGTACAACACTTGCTTAATTTCAAGCCAAATTTTCGCCGAAACAAATTTCACGTGAAATTTCGTATGAAAATTTCACGTGAAATCAAATACAATACCAGCCCTAATGTAAAAAGTATTGAGACATATTAGTCATCTTTTATTCAAGATCGATTTCGAATTTTTTTATGACCTTTCGCCATTTTGGAAGTAGCCTCACTTTAAACGATTTCCTTCCAATCCCACTACACGCTTAGTATAACCTTATTTGGCGTCAATCTTGGTTTTGAAGCCATTTGCGATGTTTTATTTTTTATTGACCATCATCTTTTTTGATCGATATTTTCGTGTTTCACCCATTTTACATCGCCCTTAATGATTTGCTTAAAAATGAATTAATTTTGTTGAGTTTCAGTAGCGCTTCTTTTTTCAAAGTTTTCTCTGACAATTCACGCGGAACCCAAACATCGAAATTCTTCAATTACTCAGCTCTTTCCAAATGATCCAAACAATTTTATTACTGATATTTGGAGCAAATTTTATTTGATCGACTTTTTCAGTGATTGGTTGAACAAAGCAAGGCTTATTACTAATGTTCGAAGAACATTAGTATTAAAATCGATTCGGCCAAAAATTCATATTTCTTTATATATATATATATATATGTACAAAAAATTTCAGTGAGATAATCTCGGGAACGCGCCATTCGATTGAGCTGAAACTTTCAGGATACATTGGTGTATATGCAGAATAGGTCCAGGTCTCTTTAAATGTCAGTTATTGTAAACCTTTTCGCGCCGGCGGGCATTTAAGTGATATTTTTAATATACCTATTATTTCGTGCACAAATGATTTTCGCAAAAATAAAGTTAATAAAATAAATTTCTAACGTGTTTTACATATGAATCGGATAATGCTTTGGAATATTTTAACCCTATGTGTGCGCTGGGTGCCTAAAAAGAGGACGGGAAAATTTGAAAATTTTTAAATTTCGATAACTTTTGACAGAGCTATTCAATCATTACCAAATTTTCAGGACATATTGATATTATTTAGTTGTAGATTAATGTGGCTTTTAATGAGCGTGCTGGCAACCCTGTAGCTAGGGCAGGCACTGAAAGTGAAAACCTCCAAATCATCGTCTCTCTTGAAAAAATGCAGTTTCTTCAAAAATAAGCCTTTCATATGTAAATCTTGTGCTTTGTTTACATAACCAAAAAAAAAAAAAAGATATGGTATAACGGGCACGCCTGGCAACCCTTGCCCAATTTACCTATATTTTTAGCATCAAAAACTTCTGTTCACGGAAACTCACGATCCGATGGGCAGAATTATTTGAAATTCACAGCATGTATTGACCTTAAATAGGACCAGGTCTGATAGAAGTGATTTTGAAATGCGGGCAATTCTGTGCCAGTGGTGCCATCTTGAAAAACCACTAAAAAAGATAACTGTTTTTAGCCCTATAAATTCTGATTGAATCGTTCGATTTTGACGAAACTTACACAATTGCTGGACCTTACTTTAAGCCACGTTTGGTAGAAATTTGGTCGAAAAATTCGATTGGAGCTGCCAGCTATGATAATTTTGGTGTCTTCATTTTGAAAAAAAAAATTTGGAAGTAAAAACATTCAAACCATCGAATATTCAAAAAAATGTCCGTTTCTTACAATAAAACCAATCTGTATATAAATCTTATGTTTTATCTACACGTTCAAAATAAAACTTTGGAAATTTCATGTCGGACAAGAACGGTAACCCTCTCCCAGTTAACCTATATTTTTAGCATCAAAAACTTCTGTTCACGGAAACTCACGAACCAATAATCAGATACAGCTAAAATTTACAGAATGCATTGGACTTAAGTAAGACCAGATTTGATAGAAGCGATTTTGAATTGTGGGCAACTCTGTGCCAGTGGTGCCATCTTGAAAAATTACAAAGAAAAAAAACTGCTTTTTGCCCTATGAAATGTGAATAAGTTACCAGATTTTCATGAAATTGACACAGAAGCTAAACCTAACTCTAATCTCTGTTTGGTGGAAATTTGGTTGAAAAATTTGATTGGTGCTACCTGCTATGGTAATTTTTGTGTCTTTGGTTTTGAAAATTCGCTCAGGAAAATAAAACTTTTTGTACTATAACTTCCAGTGCAGTCATGAAATCAATACGAATTTCATACAATTAATGAAACCTGTCATAAACATTATTCAGGCCAAATTTGGTTGAAAAGACACGATAGGGTTGCCAGCTATTGTTGGTTTTGTGTTTAATTGCAATATCTTTATTAAGCGGTTTTATCGTAGAATTTTCAAATGGTAATGATATTGTAGTGACAATAAACAGCAAATATTAAGCTTTCGATCATTTGAAAAAACTCGCTGCAGGTAACCCTAAATTTCTTTATACTCCTATAACTTCGAATGTAATTAAACAACGTGAAGCAGATTTGATATATTCTTGGATTTGATACTGGCGAAAGGTTGCCAGCACGAGTCGGTTGTGCTACTTTTGTATCAATAAATGCTTACAGTTAGTATACATACCGGAAACATTTACAATGAAAATAAATAACCGATGTTACAATTCGCAAAGTTCTGCAAATTTTTCGGATCGCAGCCCCAAACACCAACTTCAGTTACAGTGCTGCAGGCACTGAGCATTTTCTTCATTGATGTTATATGAGATGCTGCTTTCAAAATTATGTGAAATAAGCAACTGATAACGAATATAATTAACCCGTGTTTTGCTCTCATAAACGTTGAAATTCATGCCAGTGGTAATATCTGAAACCTTGCACCATATGAGTTATAATGCATTCTTAAGACGAAAGTAAAACGTGGCATTTGAAACAGTTTGGCCGTAATAAGCAGCACATGTGGTGGAATATGCACTCAAAACCTGCACGATTCTTCTACTGTTCTTCGAACATTTTTTTCAATTTTGTTTAATTTTTCCAGAACGGAAGCGAGCAACCATATGCATATATACATACATATGTATGTATGTACACACTGCTGCATTTAACAAAGCATCTTGACCGTAAACAGCATTATTTTTTCCGGGCTTGCACAGCTTTTTTGTCTTTTTCATGTTTAAATTGCAAAATATAGCAAATTTTTAGCAATTTCAATCATTTTTACACCAATATAACTTTTGGCACGATTGACGAAATAAAAACTTGTCTGCTTGGAAATTGGAATTATGTATCACCTTTCAATCTGATGAGTGTTGCCCGATGTGTGAAAACGAACTAATGACAAAAATCTCTCAACACTTTTTAAATCAACCAATATTTCGGAAACTATTAATCCCTCGTGAATTTCGTAAAATAAAGTTTTCATGGTGAATTTGATCCGAGCAATAATATCCAGTTCCATCTCCACCTAGTAATCATTTTTCAATAAAATCGAAAATGTCTGACGTCATCTTGATCATTTTTTATCAATAACCAAAGTTGGACGGAGAAAGAACTCATCAATGTTAGCTGTTGAGTACATTTGCCGTTAATTTAAAATATTTTCAAGGAAACTCAACTTACATTCAAAATAATGCCTGAAGCAACTAAATATCCACACATTTTGTATGTATATTTATGTATAATACAACTGTGCATCACATGTTTCGAACAAACGTATTTGTAGCCATTTCCCAGAAACACGGTTAATTAAAAACTTGAATTCACGTCAAGAACAGAATTTACTCTGAGGCAGTCGAATGTGGTAGAAGTAAGAAGTATGGACATGATTGAATGCAAATATTCTCGGAAATGTTTGTTTTTGGTTGGTTCGTTGGTGGTTTGGAACTTTTCAACAGATTCACTCAGAGAAAAATGGCTCATGTAGAACATGAAAAAAGGAATGAATATAAAATAAAATTGATGTTTGGAGTAGTATGAGGTGGTTTAAAATCAAATATTGACTTTTAGAAATATCTATAGTGGGTAAAAAGAGTTGAGGCACGAACTCTTAATATGAATAAAAAACCTATTTTTAATGCAACGTTAATAATAAATGATGATTTTTTCGCATTTAATTAAAAGTTTTGCATGTTTACTTTAACCCTAGAAGCATAATCTTATTTTCTAGTACGTTAAGCATAATCATACGTCTCTGAAACGTATAACACTGAAACTGCTCTATAACGTAAAGTAAATGATATTTTTGTACCTTAAATTAGTAGGTTCCAGGCTTAGGATAAAGTTATGAAATATACAACGATATTTTAACCAAAAATTTTATATTCAAACTTTTAATACTAACAATCAAATGTACTTAGGCACAGTGCACACAAATATAAACTTTGTGCTCACCATAAACTGGCTTTCTATATTTGTAGCATAAAAGTTTAGACATTCTTCGTCTCTTATAAGAACAAAACGAACAATAGCGTCGTTTTTTTTTTTGTTGAAGTTTCGTCTTCTACGTCAACATGCACTGCTGACAATGGTTTTTTAATAAAGATTTTTGAATGTTTTCACGTAGTTTCCGCTTCAAAGTGGGAGCGCTAAGTCATTGTTCCATCCAAGATGTTGACAAATCGAAACTTAATTCTTTCATGAAATCTCTCTTTCCCAGTGGTTTTTCATGGTTGGCCGTTTTGTTGTTATTATAAATTATAAATGAATTAAAGACAGCCATGTTCAAAATCCCGTAAAATACCGCCATCGGCCATTAATTGGTTTTGCACCTGCATGTCATGTTTGAACACATTTGATCGAAAGAGTCATATCCTCCTTTTGTTTGGAGTCAAGGAGTTTTTTGAAGACGTTGAGGGGTTTTTTGAAGTTTTTTGAGGACTTTGAAGGAGTCAACTCCTCCCCTTTTCCATTCTTACCACGTAGTATTCTCATTGTTGGATGAATCATACGCATGGAGTTGATGGATTCTGATGGCGGAATAGATTCAAGTGAAGAAGATTTGACCTCCTCTTGAGCTAAGTCATTATATTACAATCCAAGATCATCCGCTAAATCACTTTGGACATCGTCCTCCTTCTGGCATTCTGGCAATCCTCGTCTGAAGCTGAATATACAGCCAAATAATCATCATCTTCTAGTAAAATTTGTTGAATTTCTTCCACTGTCAACGATCTTGAATACGCCATGATGATAAATAAGCAGTAACAATATATAAATACCTCAAAACAATCTATAAACACCTAAAAATAACATAAACAAATACTAACCAAAATTCACAAAAGTTACGTAAAGCATAAACATACGTCGCAGAGACGTAGAAGCAAGCAATATTACAGAAAAGGCGACTTTTACCAGGAAAACGTAATCACAGCTTGATATATAGTATGTATCTCGGTGGACACTAAGTTGGCAGGAAAAAACAAAGCGCTAGTTCAAAGCATTAAACAGATACAAATAATTATTTAATATGTATAAGTCTCAGAGACGTAGATATTGCTTCTAGGGTTAAGAACAATATAAAAAAAACCGGTAACAAGGCAAATTTCACAAAATTAACGTAACATTTTTCACTGAAGTACCAAAATAGCGCAAAAAAAGTTAAGGCACAGCGCAGTTTTATCTGAAATTATTTGTAATTCCTGGAAAAAAAATACCGTTCAATATATTTCAAATCATGAAAATATTATATTTCTATTCAGTCTAGCTTGTAAAGTGTTTTGAAAAAGTAATTTTATTGAGGGTGTTGTTAAAAATGAGTGAAAAGGAAATCAGTAGGTGCAGAAATCCGTGAATGTTTTTGCGACGCTGGAAAACATGAATGGCGTATACTTAGATTGGAATACTAACACTAATGGGAAAATCAAGATATACAGTGAGAAATGTAATAACAAAATATAAATCAACCAAATCGTTTGAAACAAAGCATCGGTCAGAAAGGACTAAAATCTTATCTGAATTTAAAAAAAAGGTGGCTTATCAGAAAAATTAAGAAAAACCCTAAACTAAGTGTCCCAGTTTTAGAAAATAAAGGGGAAAGAAAGAGTTGAAACGAAAGTCTCTACTCAAACTATTCTAAACGTAATAAAGAAAGCGGGTTTTAAGAGCAGAATGTGTCTAAGTAAATCTTATATTAGTACAAAAAATGAAATTGTTAAATTATATTTTGCTTAAGAGCTCGTAAAAGAGCTGGAAGTCCACATTTTTTGTTGATGAAGTAAAAATTAATGTTTTTGGATCTGATGGGCGGCGATGAAAGCCTAATACAGAGTTTAGGAGGAATCATACTACACCCACTGTAAAACACGGAGGAGAAAACATTATGCTATGGAACTGTATGTGGCCATCTGGTCCTGAAAAAAAGATTTGGTGGACAGTACGATGGATTAAACCTGTTGCCTGAGTATTCTTAAAAGAAACATCAAACCAAATTGCTGAAAAATTAGGCATTTTATACAATTTTGGCCTGTATCAGGACAACGACCCGAAGCACAATTCGGAGCAATGTCAGCTTTGCGCTATTTGTAACTGTCCAAATGTTATTTAAATACACGATTGAAATAATTTCAAATCAAATTGCGCTGTGCCTTAAATTTTTTTTGCGCTATTTTGGTGCTTCACAGAAAAATGTTACGTTAAAGTTGTGGAATTTGCTTCATTACCGGTTTTTTGATATTGTTCTTAAAGTAAACATGCAACACTTTTAATTAAATACTAAAACACAATCACTTATTATTAAAATCGCATTAAAAATAGGTTTTTTGTTCTTACTTAGTATTCGTGCCTTAACTTTTTTTATCCACTGTAAATATGTACACATAAAACTCACATTTCGACTGGAATATCAATGAAAATTGTGTTTAATGAATTATTTTGGATATTCATGCTATTTATAATAATTATTTATAATTTATTTTTTCTACGTCAAAGCCCTATTTTGCCTTATTATAATTCTGAAGAAGAAAAAAACGCTTCTTTGAACCTTCGATTCAAAAACTTAATTTCTTGATTCATTCGCGACAATCATCCGCCAATCTAAATTGAAATCTTCTGATTTAGTTCGACCATTAAGCTAATTAGTTTGTTGAACTGAATGTATTATCAAATGAAAATATTCGAATTATTAGTGTAATTAAGAGAAATTACCTGGCATTTTCCCCCAAAATGAAATTACGGACGTCGAATTTCCGATGGATGACCGTTAGACAATCATTATATTCGAGTGAATAATGTTGACGCGGGAAAATTTTGTAATAATTGAAGTGCTATCATTCATTATGAATAACGTCAAAGCGAATTGAAATAAAGGACAAGACAGAATTACAGAAGAAATGATACCTTTTTTATCAAGAGGGTAAATTTAACAAAAAGGACGAAAAATAAATTAGATCTTTGAAGTGGGAGAATGAATTTCAGACCAATGCGGTTCGAAAAATTCTTTAGCTAAAGGAAAGATAAAGTATTAGCAAGTGTGCTCACTTTATCAGCATAATTTGCACGCTAGACATTTCGGATATATTCAATAAAATCTATCCATTAAAATTCTCGATTTCATTTAGACTAGCCTTTACACCATCTTTTGTAAAAAATTTTTAAAATTTCATTTGTTTTAAAAATTTGTTATTCGAAAACACAACTAAGACTTTTTGAACTACAGCAGTTTAACTCTCACTCACTGGCTGGAACCCACTCACTTTCAAATGGCACATGAAAAACACCATACTTAACTGCCATTGCATTGATCGTTTTTTTTTTTTTGTTCAAACGAGTAAACGATAATCGTAAAATTTCTTCGATAAATTCCAACCAAATCACATACAAAATTATTTTGGGTTGCAAAGGCTACCTGATTCTGTTCAATATGTTCTTAGAGCTATAAAATCATCATTTTACGACCCCGAACGGTGTCATTGTAACAAACAAGCTGGCACATTTTAGTCATAACTTCCTTGTAAATTAGAAAAGCATAAAGAATTTCAGTGACATGAAGTTTATGGATCATTTTTTCGAGTATGAAATTTTAAGAGATGGAGCATGAAATTGAAAAGATTGCTTTTTGAATTTTCAGTTTAATCATTCATGAACTGACAGTTTGTTTCAAAAATTATGTAATTAATGCCAGGCAAAAAACTTTCGGCAAAGTATTAGCAGCCAGGAATGGTGTTCCTTTCTAGATATTTATACTTTTAGCAACGACGAAGCCAATAATAGTCGCAATTATGACCGTTCTGAACTTAAAAAAGGCTAGTGTTCTTTGCTTTAAATTAAATTTAGACCGTTTTTTTCGTCTCTTGTCATATTCATTTTGCAGAGACAAGATAGCTTATAGTAACAAGAAAGAAGATAAATTGTTTAAAACATCAACCACTTAACTAAAAGACTTAAATGAAAATAACTTGTCAGCATGGTTGAACAGTTTAAATATGACCTTATAAAATGCAACAATGAGCTGATGCATTAGCTCAATGGGGATATTGGAGAGAAAAACGCTAATGCTCAGCTGAAAATGTGACCGATTTTTCCTTGAATTACGGTGGCAACGAGTCACTAAACGAGTTTTTAAACCAGCTTCAAGACATATCGATCACTGAGACCTCACAAATCAGCGTAAATAATGGTTGGAGTGATTAGATAATTATGAATAATTAACACGAGCCTCTTCTTTTGCACTTGCTTCCCCAGATTTCAAGAAAGTTGGATATTATTCAGTTAAAACACTAATCGAAAAAAAGCTGGCAAAAAATTAAACTAAAACATTTACAACAAACTACTTCAACAAGATAGTCAAATTTGACTGAAATAACGCAATGCCGACGCACAGTGGTCTATTTCGCGAAAAAGGTTAACTTTATTCATGAGGACCACTAGAAGTATGAAATTGAGTGTTTCTTGGGTTTTCAAACATGGGAAATCCATTTCTGGGGCTGTATTGGCTCCAACTTTTAACAAAAAGTTTCCAAAAATGGTCAAAATTTGGAAAATTTCACATTGAGGAAAAACATTTTTCTTGTTAATAAACGAGTGTAACTTATCATTTTCATAGTATTTTTGCTGGCTGAACACGAAACCGCTGTCCGAATCCGCCTATCGTGTCTCAATGTTGAGGAAAATATCATTTTTAGAATTGTTTCCTGCTGACGCAATTTTTATCAATATTGTGACGTGATAGCCAAATTTTGGATCACATTCGTGGCAGCAGGCAAAAATGCTGTGGAAATGATTATTCAAATTCGTTTGACACAAATGATGTCGGACAGTATTATTAATTTGATTCGCACCCCTACTCACAAAGTTTAATCGAAACAATTGTAATTATTTTGAATAAATTTTTTTATAATAATAAATCAACTAAACAAAAATGACATGCGGAATTCTATATACATATTTGAAGTAGTGAAAAAGGCCTATCTACAGCATATAGCAAAACACATATCGAATTTACAAATATTATCATTCACCCATGCATGGATATTTACAATTTTAGCAATTAATACCTGGCACGAAATTGTTTTGTACAGGTAAAAATATATTTTCGATAATGTTACTTTGCATATAATTTCAATACTAAGCATATACATGATTATCATATGAACAGATTTCATTGAACTGAATTCAGAAGCAAGTTGGGAAATTTGATGATACTAAAGTACAGGTGAATGGGTAAATAAATGTATGAACAGCCAAATACTTGAAACTTTGCCAATAACATAAGAAGTAAGTGTAGGGTTTAGAAATTATTGTTTTATTTATGAAATTCAACGTTGTGTTTATCTCAATCTCACAAGCTTCAACCTGGTACAAATGCTTGCTATTGTGTGCTAGTGCAAATGATAAGAAAATACTGCAGAGCACGTAGACTGGCGCAATAAGCGCGCAAAATGTTGGATTTTGAGCAAGGTCGCTGAACTTTGAAAGGAGTTTACGAGCGTAGCCGCAGCTAGCCGCAGGCAAACTAAGTTTGGATAGTTACTTTGGACTTTAATGAATACAACTAGACCTATTTCGTAACAACTTTTTGTGACCCTCTAAACTTAAAAGGGACTAGAAGTTTTAAACACCGAATTCCTATACTATCTGCAGTATGAACACGATGAAAGGGAGGAGGCTGAAACATCAATGTCTTTCATAGCTTAATAACGCTGTATTACTCAAAGGTATTTTTATCTTCATATTCTTAATTTAAAAAATAGGTTAAAAGACAGATGCAATTTTTGGCTGTTTTCAGCACCTGTGCTCTTACCCTTAAACTTATGAAACCCAATTACTACCTCAAATGATGCAGGCCATATAGGACAATATTACCCCCAAGTTTCAACTTCATACTTAAAAGTCCATAATTTGAATTAAGTTCACCTTTTTCGCGAAATGGACCACTGTGCGACGATGCCAAATGTTTCATGTGGCAGTCTAACTGCCACATGAAAGTAAAGTCCGGTGTATGTTCCAGAGGACATGAGACCATCGGTTGCACAAAAACCCCTTTTCAGTGTGTACACTGTTGGGCTAACCATCGCTCTTCAGGTGGCTAATATCCTAAGCGTTTGGAATACAGACAGGTGAAAGCAAAGTTTGCCAAAAGGAAGCAAGTTAACACCAATTAGAAATGACGTTTTGAATATTTCTTGCTTTCCACCGCTTCCAGGCTGCACGGTTGGCAGTTTAGAACAGACTGTAACCCGGTTAGACTGGGACGACCAGACAACTGACAACTGGACAATTACAATACCGGACGACCGGACGACCGGGTGACCTGTGCAATGCTAGCAAGGTTGCAGCTTTTGCTGAGGTTTCGGAACATCAATTCTAGAAAAGCCGCTCTCTGGAGAATGAAGTTAGCGAGGAAGAGAAAGTTTCTGAGAATGCTGATCAAATATTTGCCTCTGCGTTAACAACAGACTCTCAAATCAGACCGACTAGCTTCAACAAAATTTTATACCGGAAAAGTGAACAAAATAAGCAGGAAAATATTCAGAACCCCATGGTACGTTAGAAATACGGACTTACACGGAATACTGAAGATCCACCCGATTGACATATACCATACATACAAGACAAAACATTAAAACTATTCATCAGGCCAAACAAACATCACACACCGCCGCAACGACCTACAGTTAGTATCACAATAGCGTGTGCGCTGTAAACGAAAACTGGCTTTCACTGCCTGGAAAGTGTTGGTTTGATTGGCTAAGGCTTTCTCTAATGTACGTTGCAGGTTTCAATTGCATTGTTTTTTCAGAAAGATGAGAGATAATCAAAATAAGTGATGTATACGCAAAGAGATTTGAAGCTGCAGCTTTGAGTTTGTACCCGAAAGAGCCAAAAATGTAGCTGCTGTAACCACCTTAGAAACCTGAAGCAGTTTTTTTCGCCAGTAGACTGACCGTTATAATCAGACAAAAATGGTGGAAGATTTACGTGGTAGAGGCATAAGAAGAACCACAGCGAAAGCCGAGGACAAAGCCATCGTTGGGTTATCCGAACAAAATCTAACTACAACGTTGCGTTGAAAACAACCTTTGTTGATGCGAAAAGGAATCTCCAAGCGCCCCAGGCTACGGATGACGAAAACCTCTGTTGAGCGAAAAACACATTGAAAAACGAGAACAGTGGACCACTAAGAATAGCGAACGCGGTTTTCCAATGTCATCTTTATGGACGAATTTTTTTCTTTTGGGCATGGAGTACATACAAGCGAGCATCGTCGATTCGAGGAATACAACATATCCCCTTCAAACATTCTGTCAAGGTTCACGATTGGGTGCTTTTTTTTGGCGTGTTGAACAAAATGTCAAAAGTCCCCATCAATCCGAGTGCTACGTCACTTTTTATAAGGGGTCAAAGGTCACCAAAAGTGACCTTTCCTAAATATCTCAGTAACGGTCACGTTTTTGAGATATACTGATCTCACTGATACCCCCAGCAGTTAACACGGCATCTTCTCCCTCAAGCAGGTGTACCAACGCTGCTAATAAACACTCCTCCAAGGTTTCCAGTCAGGCCGCCGCAAACTTAGCTCCTTCTACGAGCAATATAAATTATTCTTCTAATGGTAGTAATATGACATCTGAATCTCTTCGAAGATCAGGCAACCCTTTTAGGCATTTTTCCTAACCGATCTCAGAAAAGCCTCAAACTTTTTTACCACAATTGTGGTGCTATGAGAGGCAAACTAAGTAAATTATACCTTGACGCCAAATCGTGCCATTTTAATTTACTCGCCATCACCGAAACTTGGCTTAATGCCTCTCATAAGAATGAGGAGATTCTTGATAGTAGTTGGACTATTTACAGAAGCGACCGTGATTATTGTTCTACGGGTCAGTCGCGAGGAGGTGGTGTCTTACTTGCTGTTAGCAACACACTTTCAAGTGAGCTTGTAGATACCACTCCAAATGTTTTCTTCCAATGTATAATTGTTCGGATCTCCACTAATAACAACTCAATTTACATCGCTGTTGTCTACATCCCCCCTAGATCTGACGAGTCCATCTACAGCAATTTTTGTGACACAATATCTTCATTAGCAACATCACTTAGCGAAAAAGATAAAATAATAGTTTTGGGTGACTTCAATCGTCCGAATCTTTGCTTTGTTCCGGATGAAAATGACTCTTACCTTCTCCCCGTAAACCTTGTAGACACCAACGATTTCAATCTTGCGAGTGCCTTTTATGGTAATGATTTGCAGCAGGTTTCCCAAACTCCTAACCAAAATGGTAATTGGTTAGATCTTGTTTTCACAAATGCTTATGACGAAGTAGTGGTTAGTCCAACTAGTGACGCAGAGCATCTTTTTTGCAATAGTTTACACCATACAGCACTGTCAGTCGAACTTTCCACTCCAGATTCCACTTGCTTGAAAACTTACAATAACTCAATTGTATTTGACTTCCGTAATGCTGATTATGAAAGCATTAAACATGTTCTTGATACTACTGATTGGTCGACTACTCTTTCAACACAAGATCTCGAGACAGCCATTTCCTCTTTTTACAACAAAATATTTGACGCCGTTGAAAGATATGTTCCAAAGATAAAAAAAAAGAATAAATTGTCTGAGCCATGGCTTGATAGGGACCTTAGGCATATGCGAAATCGTAGGAACAAACTTTATAAGCTTATTAAAGAAAATATCGATGTTATTCCTGCTATTCAGGAAGAATATAATGAAGTTGCTAAGCAATTTTTAGCAAAGTCTCATGAGGCTTATGACACTTACATTAGAACAACCGGCAAAAATATAGTCCGCGACCCGAAAAAATTCTTTGATTTTGTTAATGTGAAGCGAAAAACTACTGGCTATCCATCGTCCATGTTTCTTAATAATATAACGTCTTCCTCTCCTAAAGAGATATGTGACCTATTTGCTGATAGTTTCCAAGAAATTTTCAATGCACCAGACCCATCAAACTCACACCTTTCTTCCCCTGATTCAGCTTCAACAGCTTTTGTGAACCATTTAGAAATTTCCCGTGATGAAATACGTAAAGCTATTTTGGATCTCGACTGCAACAAAGGCCCTGGGCCTGATTTTCTTCCTCCGATCTTCTTGCGCAAGTGTGTAGAGCAGCTTATAGATCCCTTGCATATTTTCTTTAACAGATCACTTTCGTCGGGAATTTTCCCATTCTGTTGGAAGCTTTCGTATGTCACACCCATATTCAAAAATGGTGATCGACGCTGTATCCGAAATTATAGGGGCATTGCCATTTTGTCTTCGATTCCGAAACTTTTCGAAAAGGTGGTATACGATAAACTTTCTCCGCTTGTTGATTCCCGTTTGAACGAGCAACAACATGGCTTTAGAAAAGGTCGCTCAACTACCACGAATTTGACAATTCTAATCTCTGACGTTCTATGCGAAATGGAAAAAGGATACCAAATTGACGCAGTCTACACTGACTTCAGTAAGGCGTTTGACAGAGTTGACCATTCTACCTTGATTCTAAAGCTTCAGAAATTTGGTATTGCCGGGTCTTTACTCAGCTGGCTGACCTCCTACCTTCGCGATCGCAAACAATGTGTAAAATTTCAAGGATTTTTATCGAAAAACGTTAGTGCTACCTCTGGTGTACCCCAAGGTAGCCATCTTGGCCCACTTCTTTTTAATATATTTATTTCTGACTTATCTGACGTCCTAGCAGGCATACCTCATTTACTCTATGCAGACGATCTCAAACTTTATCAGACTATTGAATCGAAATCGGATGCCCCCTTTCTCCAATCCAAGCTTAATTCACTTGATCAGTGGTGCAATATAAACAAGCTCTCTCTCAATATCAGCAAATGCCAAGTTATTAGTTTTTCCAGGAAATGCACGGTCACACACAATACGTACTTTCTCGGCAATAATATGCTGACCCGAGTTGATAACATTGCTGACCTTGGTGTTATCTTAGATGAGAAACTCCGCTTCACCTTACACTTTGATAAAATGCTTTCTCGTGCGAACAAACAGCTAGGTTTCATCAAAAGACGTGCCAAAGAATTCCGAAGTCTGTGGGTCACAAGATCCTTATACAGTTCACTTGTACGTCCTATTCTCGAATACGCTTGCATTAGCTGGAATCCCGCTTTTGAAACCTACAGTGACAGACTCGAGTCAATACAAAAACAATTTCTACTTTTCGCCTTGAGAGAACTGTACAACCCTTATGATTTTAATAGCTTACCCCCTTATGAGTTTCGACTGGGTCATTTAAACCTATCGACACTAGCCTCCAGAAGAATAATGATATCGGCCTGCTTCATATTCGACGTCATTAGAGGCACTATTAATGTAGAATTCCTGAATAGTAAAATTTCGATAAATATCCCTGTGAGGAACACCAGGTCCAATCGTTTCCTAAAAGAATATTCACATTCGACGACATATGCAGCAAATGAGCCTATAAATAGATGCTGCAGAATATTCAACAGCATAAGTCACTTATATTCCCCTACGATTTCCAAATCATCCTTCAAATCCTCTCTTTTGCATGCCATCCATACCCCTAAACCTTAAGCCATAGCTTATATGTCAATGTTTTTATTTATTGATTGTTATTTATTAATCTTTTTGTTACTTTTTTCATTTGTTTGTTACTTATTTAACTTGTTTGTTTTTACTTTTTACTTCACTTTACTTTTCCATTTTATTTTTATTTTGTTATTTTATATAAGATTTTGTACCTTGTTTGGTGAATTAATAAAATAAAATAAACATTTGTTACTAACAGCATCCTCTTGTACCCGTTATTTTTAGGATATTTAGGAAAGGTCACTTTTGGTGACCTTTGACCCCGTATAAAAAGTAACGCAGCACTCGGATCGATGGGGACTTTTAACATTTTGTTCAACACGCCAATACCAAGGTTCACACCTTTCCCCTAATTTTTCCGAAGCACCATGTTAGAGTTCCCTGGACTAATCAAAAGTGTTTGGTGAAGTCTGCCGGTAAACGATTTGGGTCCGACTCGAGCGCAAAAGGATAACGATCTAAAACATCGCAGCCGACTATGCACCGAATTGAAACAGGAAAACGGCATCGTGGTAATGAGCCAGCTTGCATAGTCACCAGACACGAACCCGATCGAAAATGTCTGAGCTGCCATGAAGCTAAAGCTTCGGCAAAAGCGTGTAGCAAATTTGAAGCAGCTATGTCATCGTCTTCGCGTTATCTGGAAAAATTTACCAACAAAACTGGCTTAAAACCTGGTCG
Organism: Nemotelus nigrinus; assembly: GCA_947369275.1. Taxonomy (NCBI): domain Eukaryota; kingdom Metazoa; phylum Arthropoda; class Insecta; order Diptera; family Stratiomyidae; genus Nemotelus; species Nemotelus nigrinus. The sequence continues at coordinate 161,309,184 of OX376373.1, forward strand.
AACATATGCCCAAACGGTGCGAAGCTTTGCTGCAAAGCAGTGGCAGTTTGACATTAATATAACGCACTTTAGCCTTTTTAATATCGAAATTCATAAAATAGAAACCGACTGGATATATTCATTTCTTTTTCCTTCCCATTTCACTTTCACACGCTCTTGTCATACTAACTGTATACTCCAGCTTTTTTTAGTGGAGCCTCTGCACTGCACTACAATTTTACATTTAGATGAATGGTGAGATGGGTTGTAGAGATCTTCCACCAAAAGGAGACGAGGTTCAGAGGAGAAAGATATAAGGAAATGAAAATGGCAGTGAGAAGTAAAGCAATTTGCCTGAAGCTGAGCGTTAGTAGTAGTAATGAAATTTGACATTCACTTACTCCACGAACAGAAAGATAGAGTGAGATGGAGAAAGAGATGGATAGAGAAAAATAGTAGGCCATGTGTACGCAAATTTGACAGTTAGTAGCTCAGCAACAACAAAAGCTAAGGTATAGGGGAAACCAAGGGGAATATCTGAGGTAGCAATGCTCTCGATTTATTCTATTTATATTTTACCTTTGTAGTAAAATTGCTTCACTAAATTTCATATATGTATACGCTTGTTTCATTTCCTTAGATCTCTATGTTCTGAGAGACGAGGCAAACTCAGTTCTCAGTACGATGAAAATTTCCGAAACTTGTGAACCACACCAGTGTGAACCACACCTTCAGTTCAAATCTAACAACGAACGAAAATTGTAAACTTCCATGTTCATGAACACATAACAAGCTTTAATTTAAATTAGCTGTGAATAAGTACTTAGGTCAAATTAGAGGTGGGGTTAACCATGAAATTAATAACGCCACACACATTGATTGTAAATGAAATCACAGCTTACACCATGAAACTAAACATCTTGATGCTTCTAGTTTTCTGATGTAAGACCTAAAAAATATAAAGGTTACGTATCTCAAAAACTACTTTTGAAAATTTTTAACTCTTTTCACTCCACAGCTGCAGGGCTTTTTCACAAATTAAGAGCACATTTTCTCAATCATGTTCCTTCTTATCTCACTTGCTCTCCCAACTTTTTTTCATTTTGCTCGATTCAAATGAAGATTCAACTATTTATGGAACCAAAACCCAGCGAGTCCTATCTCTAAAAATAACATTCACTTTCATTCGGTCGAATAAAACCCTTTCCTTTTTCATCATCTTCCTCCACCTCGGCTTCCTTCACACATGCACGTATGATATCTTTTGTTATTTGAGTAAATGCTCGTTCAAGAAGAATCCTTTCGATCTCAATCGATTTCCCTGGCTCCATGTTGTTGCTACAGCTAAGCTCTCTGGCAATTAGATTCAAAAGGATACCACAAAACTGGATGCTGTGTTCCATGGCAGATAATTCATGCTATGTACACCAAAGAATCCGATGATGCTCAAGCGAGTCGCATATCCCCACAACAGCATGTACATACTCATATTCCAACAAGATTTTCTTCTGGATCAGTACGAAAGCTTACATGCACAACGTACGAAAGAAAACAGATTTTCTTGACTGCGGGCGAAGAGAAGATCATGACGGTAAGCTGATTACTCTTGGTGGTATTTTTAAAAACAGAATTGCGTTCATATTCTTTCAGCTCGACACCGCCGCCGAAGCGGGATTTATGTACATGTTATTTGAAACGAGTCCTGTGCACGAAAATGATTTTTTCTGGAAATCGAATAGGTGGTTTCATCAAATCGAAACATCGTCGTTGTTACGGTAATTTAAATTGCTTTATATTTCTTGCAGAGATTCATAAAGACAGCACCGTTAAAATGAGCGGAGAGCTTCAATTTTTCTACTGGCTGAAATCCTACTTTAACTTTTGCGATTGTCGAAATATCGACAACAGCGATCTGAAGAAAAATGTTAACCCTAAAAAGAACTGTACGGGAAAATTTCAGACTTTTCTTGCGCATTTCACGATGTGTATATTTCAAATTACATATGTTACACGTGAATGCTATGGATTTTATGATTGTGTCGAGGCAATCATAGGTAGTGACGAATGAAAAATTACCGTTGCCACAGCACGTTGCTCTAGTATTCTAGAAGTAAAATGGAACGAAGAGGTGTAGGAGCAATAAAAACTGGGAAAAACTCAGTCAAGTGAATGAGGAAATGTGGTTTGGTTGTAAATGATGGAGATAAATCACTGTATTACAGACAAGCAAAGGAACAGAGCGAGAAAATTATTTTTCTTTTGGGGGTCCGTTATTAATGAGCGTCATTAACGAATGAAAGGCATTGCGCTGATGGCCATGATTGTTGAATATTTGAAGAAATTTGAATTGTATTAATGATCGAGGTAGACTTTTGCTTTATCTGCTTGAATATAAACTGGTGTGAAAAATTGTATTTTAACGAGTGCTGGCCGAGAGAATGAGTCAGTTGTAATTTATGAATGAAAATGAAAAATAATCAATTTGGACGGTGATGAATAGTTTGCTCTCAGAGTAGATTGATTGACGTGCATCTTTTGGAATGAAAGAATTGCCATTCAAGTCAGAAAGGATGAGAAACTGACAAGTATTTTCAATGGTATCAAGCCTACAATTTTTTATTCGTCCAGCAGAATAAAACAATATTGGAAGCTATGCACAATTTTTGAGGACTATTAGTTTATAATATTTTCCCGTTTTCCTCAAATCACTTACATTTTATTTCCCTGGTTTGATGTAGCTGTCAACGAAACAAATAAAATATTTATAACGCATCGACGAAACTACATAATTTTTCTAAGCAAGAGTGTATTCGAAGGAAAATATTTTCTTATACAAATTCACCCACGCTGGGCGCATTAATTTATGATATATTTACACCGAAAACAAATCTAAATGCCAATACTTATAAAAAGGAAGTCTTTTTGGTGCTAAAATGTTTTTCAACAGCAGTTTTGTGAAGGCTTTAGTGAAAATATGTGCAAATTTACCCAAATCATCAAATTTAAATAAATTATCTCTCTAAAATTGACCAAGACGACCACAAAATAACCCTTTCAACATTCCAAAAATCGCACATAATTATAGCATGGCTAAATACTGCAACGCATTTCATTCTCATCGCCCTTCGATCCCTACAGTTAACCTCATTAAAAAGTCCATTTTCAATAGGGCACAGAAGTCAGCTTAGTAACAGCCACTCCTACTACAATATAATACTACGTAGCACTAATTAAATTTCTTCGATTTTCATAATTCTAATCTCACTTTTCGACATCTTTTCTTAAGTACTAGATATTAAACCCCACAAAATTTTCACTACGCTGTTGATATTTCTGTGACTTTAATCCAACCATGGTCGGACGTTATCGCCATCGAAATCGCGAAACATTTCTTTCATGATCATTACCATCGTGGCTGTTGTTTTTCGTTTCTTGCTAGTGCTGCTGTCACTGCTGCTGCTATTGCTCAAAGTTTTCCAACGAAACAATTAAGGACTCTCATTAAATGGTTTAGACGATAAATACACTGCCACGGTGGAAGTTTCGAGTGCAGACTTTTACAGCAGTTTGGAACTTTCGGGTCCAGAGAAATGACTGGATGAGGAAAGGATTGGAATATATGCTGAAGGAAATGATGTCAAAGATATGAGGTTTAACTCAATAGTAGGCTGCAAGTTGTTTTTTTTTTTTAAATATTAATCAACAGAACAATGAAACTGGTTTGCTGATGAGTCTTCAAACAAATGTCTGTTGAAAAATATTTCTCATGTAATCAATGTAAATATAATGAACAAAAAAAAAACCCTTAAGTCCACGCTTCTGCTTTTTTAGCATTCAAAATCTTTTCATTAAATTTTTATAAACCGATTAATTCTAGATGCCACTAAATCTTTCATTTTCAACCTCGAAAAAGCACAATCGAATATATTCCTCTCATACTTAAACCTTAAAGACATCAAGTTTGATCAGCTTTGCAAAATTTTGAACTTACAAACTTCTAACTGAGCCCCAGAGAAATAATTAAAATTGAAGATTACGACTCAGTACAGAAAGCAAATCACTTCATCTAATTCTCTGACATAGCAAGCAGTCAATACTTGTACAACCGCTTCCATCAACCGTTTTACCAGTCACCCTTGAATCGACTAGCTGTCGATAGCTAATCACAGTCAAGCTTACTATACATGCAATGTTGACATCGAAGGGATTTTACTTTCTCCAATTTTGGAGAAAGTTTTGTTGACTCTGGAGGTTATTTTCCAGTATTTATTCGAGACTTTGTATATTTTACAACACATTTTGGGCAGAGGTATAACTGACTTAGTATAGCAAGTACACTAAAGAAGTATTTGTCTTTCATGCTGGTTTTGTGACTATTTGAGATTAGATGGAACTCGAAACGGATGAAGTTTATTGGCTCTTGTAAGATTTCTATGGTGGCGTATGGACAATAATTGTATACGAGCTTGTTACGGGTATCTTAAAGGCATATCTTTTGGATATATATAAATCCAAAAAACATTATGAATTTGCTTGCCAGTTTTATGGAAAATTAAAAATGGGTTTCGGCACAGATTTCAAAATAATATTATTTTTTGTACTCTATAAGATTTTAACATATCCACAGAGATGAAAGAGCTCGTTTAGTTAAGCATCTAGCCTAGTAATACAATTGAAGTAGAAAACAACAGCTGTCCAAGTTTGCAAAAAGAAGAAGAGACCCAGAAAGTGAAAAATGCGAGAATGATAAGTCTTCTATGAAAATATTCAATGTCATTGTTGGAACCAATGAACCAGCAACAGGAATGCTTTTGACGTGATTTCATTTCTCGGCGTTATATATTCGTGTATCAAAAAGTATTGTAGCTGTATCGAAAACGATATGGATACCAAGTTCCATTAATAAAAAGGGCTTGATCAGTTTTTTCGGCTCGAAAAACGTATTTAAAAAATTTGCAGTGGCTTTATTCGTGCAAGATCAATTATTAACAGCTTTCACATGAAAATAATAAGCCATCTTTCGTTACATAGGAAACATAAATGAATGTGAAAATTTGTGTGCATACATCCGGTTCTATTTCAAATCGATAACACTGTCCTTAAGCTGAAGATATTTAAGCTGACGGGTTAAAAAAATTACCTGATAAAAAGATCAAAAAATATTTTAGACGTCAAACCTACAAGTTGATATGAAAAGACTCATCATCAAAATCTTCACCATGTTTTCCAATCAACTAACCGTGGATTCTCTTAGCATATTTTTTAATGAATATTTTCAAAAGCTTAAGAAAACAAATTGCATTTCCTTTTTATTTAGAAAAGTGCTGAAAGTCGAAGTCTCGAGCAAGAAACCAAAAATGCAAATCTAACTGCATATTTGCGTCTAGTTTGGGAAAACTATCTTAGCGAAACAATTTCAGCTTGAAATTATTCACCTTTAACTAGCAGAGAACTTATTTTGCTGGTAAGAAGGAGCCGTAATTTCACTGAAGATTGCTTGATGTCTGTTAAGGAAAATTAATCATTAATCAAAAAAAAAATGAATTCTAGAAACTTATCTAGCACTCGTGAGTGTGATGTACCATAGACGTGCGCAGAGCTATAAAAAAGAGGGGAAAACTAATGAATTTGTAGCACAATTTCCTTCATTTTCAATGAAGCCACAGGAAAGGTGTAGTACGGGATGAATTGCAGTGAACCAATTTTCAAGAGTGGTTATATAGCAGAGGTAATACTCATCACACACTCCTTTGTTTATTACCACGCCATTGAGATCTACCAGTAAATGTACAAGTCAAAACTGTACCTTTTTCTTCAGAATACAGATACAATAGAATATTTTTTTACTGGTTGCCAATCATAAATATTCATTAATTAATTTTCTTAAACTAAATTGTTGAGCTTCTTTTGTTAAGGGGGTACTACCGGTTAGAATACTAAAAAACAGCCTAATTTTCAATATTTTTTTTTGACCTGCTTTATTATGTATAAATTTTATAATTTGCATGGGTAAAACACACGTTTTGAAGATTATAAAAAAAAATATTTTATTTTTTTTTTCATTTTTCTGCTTATTTATAGAGGGCGCAAAAGTTGACGTCTCGAGAAATGTCTCGTCATACTGCGGACAGATAATCTCAGGAATGAAGAATCTGAAACAAAAAAACCAAACCGCATTTTAAAGAGGAATGTTTCTTACGTTGTAATCTACCACAATATTTTTACAAAAAATGACCAAATAAAAAATGGCGGCTGTTTGAAAATATTTTTCGAAAAGCCGTTTTTTTTCTTATTTTGTTTCGCTTGCCAAATTTTTTTGGGTTTGCTTTTGGCCTATATTATGGTAGATTACCACACAAGATACTTGAACAAAGGAGTACACTTAATTTGACTTAAATCGATTTGGCCAATCTGGAGAATAAGTGTCCGCAGCTTTAAAAAACGTCATTTCGAGAAAAACGCGTTTACATTTTTTTTCCATTTATTTATTGAATATTATTTAAAAAATATGTTTAAGTCTACAATCCCTGGACCATACATAAGTATTCTTGAGTCCACATAAGCCAGTCGCTCTTGCAGAAGGGCAGTTTTGTTTTTTGGCCAAACGCGCTACCTTCCAAAAAAATGATTTCTTAAAAATTATAACCGGTAAGTTTAATATTTTATTCTTTTGCGTACTCAGAGCAAACAAATCAATAAATATTTTTTTCATGATTTTGATAGAAAATATATATTTGAACAAAGTTCAATATCTGTTCACAGATTAGAGCACCTTTTCAAGCATTTTATATCACCCCAATGTTTTTCATTTCTTGATCTATAATGAACTGCTTCCTTTCTAAAAAACCTTTTTTTTTATCCACTGCTGTACCTTCTGATGATGATCTTTTAATTAACAAAATAGCTTTAGACGTGGTAAATGTATTATCGAAACTTTAAAGTATGCCTGACAATGATATTGAATCATCTTGCCAGAGTGATTAAAATTATTGAAAAGACCCAACAATGAGCTGGCTAAGCATACTTACATTTTTATTTATTTATTTATTTATTTCACCAAACAATGTATAATATTACATATAAATGAAATAAACTTAAAAATCAAAAAATCTGAACAAATTTAAAAAAAAAACACCAAAAGAATTTAATTAATTAATTAGTTATAAAATTAATTAGTCATAAGAGGATACTAAGTCGGTAGACTAGAGAAGGTTGGATAAGAGAGCCTTGGTAGCTCTGTTTTTAAAGGACGTTTTGGATATTGTGGGGGAAAAGTGTTGCCTTACACTGTTGAATATTTTGCAGCATCTGTTTATAGTCTCATTATCAGCATATGCTGTGCAACGCTTACATTCAACTAGCATTCGTCGGAATTTAGTGACTCCCACGGGCAGATTAAGCACAAATCTTTCCTGTATGTAGTCGACTTTAACAGCGTCTCTATTGACATCGAAACTGAAACAGTCAGGTAACATTAATCTTCTGGAGTTTAGAAGTCCGAGGCGAGATTCATAAGACGGTAAATTGCTAAAATCACAAGGATGATAAGGAAAAAATGCTTTTGAATAGATTCAAATCTCTGGCTGTGAATTTCGAAAACCTGGTTCCAGATAATGAAGAAGAGAGCAAACGAGCGCGGTGTATAGTGATTTTGTAACCCAAAGGTTCTGAAGCTCCCTGGTGCGTCGCTTAGTGAAGCCAAGTCGTTTACTTGCTTGAGAAATCATTTTGTCAGAATGAAAATTACAGCGGAGCTTTTCATCCAGCACCACACCGAGGTCTAATATATTATCGACCCTACTAAGCGCCGTATTGCTTAATGTACGAGCGTACTTTTTTGACAAAAGCTAATCACATGACATTTTGCAATATTGAGAGGTAGGTTGTTCACGCTGCACCAATGTTCGAGGGACTTTAGTTTTAATTGTAAAAAGTTGGCATCTGATGGCGACTTTATGGTATAATAAATTTTTAGGTCGTCCGCATGGAGTATATAAGATAAATTAGCTAAAACCTCTGACAAGGTTGGTATGAAAATATTAAAGAGTAAAGGGCCAAGATGGTTGCCTTGAGGTACACCTGAATTGACATGAATTTTTTTAGAAATAAACCTTTCGAGTTTCACAATGTTGTGGCGACGGTTGTGTAGGTAAGAGCTAAGCCATTTTAGTAGAGATCCGGCAATTCCGCATCGCTGCAGCTTGGAAATCAAAATGGAGTGGTCAACACGGTCAAACACATTGCTGAAGTCAGCGTAGACTGCCATTTTGCAACGAACATGTGAGACCAGCACCTTTAGGATGGTAGTGTTGGAACGACGTTTCAAACCGAAACGGATTTGAATTAATTTTTTGAATAGAGTCAAGACTTGTACGTTTTCATTTGCTGTTACTGAACTCTGTTACTGAAACTCATTTTCATTTTATCTTGCTGTTAGCATAAAAAACGGTTTTTAGGTTTTTCACAGAAATCAAAAAAACGCTCAGCAGCTATAATTTTATTCAAATCATGATTGGCTCAGAAGCATTTAAATTGGTGAATATATCACTCGCTGGATTGAAAATGTTATCGTTGTGAGCCTGTTGGCACAAAAAACTGCATGAAGTCCACAAATTCATAATATATCCTCTAAATGAATACATAATATATTTTCCTCTTATATAGTTCATCTGTCACGGAGATATATAACAAACATCATATCAGATGTCAGAAACCGATTAGCAATGCAATAGTAAATCTCATGTTTCTCTAACAAATTCAATTTCCATATCAAATCATATTACGCAAGTAATTCGTGTTAAGCATTCATTTCCGTATATTATCTCCTCTTCCTTCTGTATCTTCTCCAATCCGTTTCCCCTCCAATCTATCTCGTTTCCTCCATATCTTGTGTAGTTTCAGTTTACTTCATTTGCACAAAACATCCATTACATACAATTCACAGTCCGTAACAGCTTTATCATTTAGTAATCGAGTGATTTATTACAGTAACACTATACTTACATCTACATTGCATTTAATCCCATTCAAAGACTTCTATTCATTTGTAACAGATCAATCTTAATTAGAAGTTAATTTCTGTCAGATCGGAAGACACCAGAGACATGAAAATAAGTGAATGAAAGATACTTAGATGGTTCTCTGGGATTGTACTACGCACGTGTATCTTCGATTAACATTTACGTATGTGAATGTTTACAAGCTATTGAAAGATATAAAAAGTAAAAATATTTGGTACAAAATCAACAATTAAGCTACAATTTTTAGTTTCGTTTTCTTCCAAAAAAATTGTAATCATTGGCCAGATTGCGAAATGTTCATGTTTGTGTTTATTCGAAATGAAAGTGCATTTCAGTTTTTGAAAACTTTTATAATTCAGAAAAATAAATAATCATTAAAACCCCTGAAAACTCAGCAAGTGGAAAAATACTATTAAAATTGACCATCTTGATCTCTCTAACACATTTCACACATTTCGTATTTTCTGTCGAATGTGACCCACAATGGGCGCATGAAAACTAAGCTATATTTTATTATGTTTCACGATCAAAAGCACGTATTTTATGCCAATATCACACATACTATATACCATCTTTCATTCGAAAACTTAATTTCCATCCTATATGCTCAAGAAACGTAAATACCCTATCTCAACGGTCATAAAACGTTCTAAACGACTCTCTAACTAATCATCAAAAAAGCAATACCCCCACTCATAGCATTTTATTTCTCTATGACCTTTAAGATATTTTTGTACACGAACATTAACCAGCACACAATTTGTTTGCCAAACATCTTAAAGGTATCATCATTTTAAGTTTGTTTTGCATTGCAATTACGTGGCCATAAAGCATCCACAACTCCATTCTCCGAAGGACCCTTACCACGTGCCTCATTCACTCACCTCCACTTCGCTTCCAATTCCAGGACAGACTCAACGTCATTCATATACACTTTGTATATTCAGCGATTTAATGAAAAACTTTCACTTTTACTTTCGGTCAGCATCAGATCGAGGTCGCTCGCCCCTGGATTTCCAACACTAGCTTAACAAAACGTAGGTAGCCTGTTTCATGAAACATAAACTATTCGAGTCTCGAGGGTATGTTAAATTTTCGAAAAGGTCCTAATTAAATATATACCCAGACCGTAAATATTTTCCTTAGCCAAAAATTATACAGCTTGGCAGAGAACGTGAACCAGCTACAAATATATATTCACAACTATGTGTCATGCAACAAAGTATCTCAGATGTTCAGCGATTATATTGAAGCTGACGTGAACGAGATGAAAATGGGAAAACTACATCTTCGAAAGTTGTGTGACTCAAAACTCTGTTGTTCAGCATTCTTACCAAGCTAATGTAGTGTGTAGATGGAAGTTAGTTTGTGGCAAAGGTGAAAATATGGTAAATTGAAACATTTACTAAATGTATGGTAAATTACATTTTGTAGGAAAGTAGAAATTTGCAAGCTATTTGAGGAATTTGTGAGATGGAAAAATGTGTCCGACAGTTCTAAAAGGACACTTGTTGTACTTTATGATATTATTTTTCTGTTAAGTTGTTTTGAATTTACCTACTGTCTATAGGTTAGGATGTTTTTTTGAATTAAGGTTAATCGAGGCCATTCACTTACGTGCATGATTTATCATAACATGAAACTGAAAAATGACTTTGGAAAAAAATTGCCATGGAATAATTCTTTGTTATTTCTGTAAACTGAGGCTAACTAATGTACAGAGTAAGCTGTGCTAGGAACATTTTTTTATTGGGGCTCAGAATCTGGTTGCCGTGTAATTTTTCTTGCATTATTTCGAAAGATTCAAATAAAATGTATGACATTATGTAAGAAGTGACCCTGTACAAACTATTTAGCAGCCAGCTGAACTGCATCAAACTTTCAATTCAAATGGTTTTGAGTAGGGCTCTATAATTCACCGAAACCATGATTTACCATAAAGCCTCTCATAAGAATTTCATTGAAGAAAATCTCTTAGAAACACCATAGCCAATTTTGTATGAGTAGCAGGTGGTTCTAGACTATCTAGCTTTGTATCTTAACAATTGATTGTCAGCGATGATTTTCACCGTCGTCATCAAAAAGTGGCAACAGTCTATACAATAACGAGCAAAATGAGCATTATTCCTCCATATTATAGCTTTGTGCCTCTTCAGATAGTGTTGTGGTCAGTATGTGCACAACTGAGCTTTCGGGGCTGCGTTTTGATAATACGAAAGAATAAAAACTGCATTCTCACCAAAAAGTAGAAACTGCAATTTTATTAGACATTTTGTCTACTATCATAATTGCAACTCAGCAAAAGAAGTGAACTTTAGTAACAATTACTATTCAAAATAGCGTGCGTAGTCACCTATGTTTATTTTCCATGAACATAGGTGAAGCCGTCTTACCATCGACTTACCTCCAAACCCACAAGAAAGTGTCAAAGCAAATGAGAATTTAGGGGTTCAAACTAAAAACGCACTTTTAATATTGAGAAAAGGTAAAAAAAATATAAATTAAATTCTATAGATTTTTTCTTTCGGTGAAACGAAGCTTGCTTATATTAATTTGTTGTTTGAAGTTTGTGAAATCGTTGGGATTGATTGAATTTAGTTCTTCAAATAGTGGCTCACTTATTTATAACTTATTTATGCATAAAAGAGGAACTATTAGCAAGAGTAACTTAGGTCTGCAAACCCATGGGTCCGTTTAACATTCAAGACGAAATGTAAGGTCTGCCATGACGGACACTTCTACAGCTAATGTGTCCTGCACAAAAACATGGTGAATGTAGAGAAGAAAATCGTCGAGACATTCTGCGAACATTAGTAAAAATATAAAAAAAAGCTCTAACATAAATTGAATTTCAGAACTTCACCTGCTTCGGACGACGGGGGCTGAAACTAAGCAGTTGGCTTAAATAAAAATAATCTGGTTTGTGTGGATTTAACAAAGTCTTTCAACAGCAAAAATTCAAATGAATCGCGAACTTGACATGGAATTCTTGCCTCAGTTCTTCGATTGACGTTGGCATTTTGTATGGAAAATAAATTTGTATGTATGTTACGATACTTCTTCGACAATCTGAAATCGATTAGAAACCACTTATCACGGTGACATCCAATGCCGATGGGAAGTTTCTCGGATTTGATGTTGCAAAAATGAAATTTTTCATATTTAAAAGTTCCAAATGTTCGAAATTGTAGAAATATTCGAGCTATGATTCGAAAAAAATCATCGCCTATAAATTTCTTCTATAAATTTCAGATGATACAATATGTAAACCCAATCAAATATTTTCGAATTTGTTGAGTTTTAAAATGTGATCTATGTCTACTTGTCGGTTTTTCGATGCTATCTACTCGTTATCTGTTGTACCCGAATGGCTCGTACGTATATTGTTTCCTGTTCGCTAATTGCTAGTCAATTACGTTACTTACCATCCCGATTCCGAACGACGGAAAATCTGGAATGAAAGCTATTTGCCATCGGAACAGCACGCATGGAAAAGTATTTGTCACAAACAAATGAAACGATCGATGGCGGAAGACTGCAGACAACGAAATGTACTCCCTATGACCAAAATAATATACCACTTTTTTCACTTTTCACAAGACGTCGTGTTTGCGGTTATTATGGTGATTGCACTCGGACTACATTTTTTTACACGAATTTGGGAAGCAGGAAACAAGTGTCCGCAAAAATTGTTTTTGTCATTGTTGGACCCCGCAAACATCTGCACTAAGATTACAAAATTTCGTAAGCCATATCTGTTTCAAGTCTTTGTTTTACTAGATCCCTTGATATTTATTCATGTGTTTTTTCGCAAACAGACTGCTCATATTTTCGATTAATGGGCTATATTGGTTGAAATGTGTGCAGTGGCATATTCAACTAACACAACTTAATTTCATTTGAATGCCGTCATTAACATTTTCGGCAGTTTTTAGCACACTCTAAAAAGTGGGTCTAAAATTAATTTTTTGATAAAAAGTAAATATATTCATCTTTCTGTTTAAAATAACGAATCACAATTTTTTTTACACATTGGATGTGCATTTTTTGCTCTTACGTCATATCAGCTAAATAAAAATAAGCCTCCTAGTAAGCAACAAGCACTGTCTCCGTGGTCGTAGAGAGTGCACAGCTGAGAATATTGCCAGTTTGGCCGAAAGTGGGTTAGCCAATACCAGTATATCAATTTAACACAGATCGCAGCACGTCAACGTAATCCACACTAACTTCGGAAGAATTATGTAAAAAGATCTTGCGTTCTTCGCGAACAAGGTCTGATTGTCTTTGAAATTCAGGCTACTGACCACTTGCTTCTCTCCGTGTGGATTCAAAAGTAGGTCGATGAAAGCATCGAGTTCGCTCCAAAAATTATTTTTTTTGATAAGGCGCATCTCCATCTAGGTGGGAACATAGACAAGTGAAACTGTAGCATTTAAGAATTTCGAGAACCTATTAGTAATCATAAAAAAGTCAATGAATCCTCAATGAGTGACAGTTTGATATGTTTTTTTAGAGCGGTATGAAGGATAATAACCATCCTTCTTTCATGGACTAAGGCAACCTTTAGCTTCAGAAGGATGGCGTTCCAAGCTACACAAGCTATAAAACAATCATTCATTTCACAATTCACAAGAAAATTACATAGAACTAAAACTACACTACCACATGTACTATTGGAAATGAAATCTGTATTTACATTCATCCCATTTTGAATATCTTAAGAGACGTCGCTATAACTTCATTAGTTGATTGCAATTAACTTCCGTGTTCCTATCTTTCATTTCACTTGTTAGTTCCGTAAGTTATTCTCGATGAATAAAGACGTGTGATTTCCTTAACAGAAACAACTTAACGTTGGTCGTTGGTTTCAACCCAACTGAAGTTTTACCTAAAAATCAGGCAAAGCTTCTCTAAATTTATTAAAGTACATTCCCATGCACAAACTAGTTGTCACTTAATTTGTTCGATCAAAGCTCAGAGACTAAGAGATGGTCAAGATAAAAATGTCCAATGATCGCTAGCTCACAAACCAAACATATTTTTTAAAAATTTTCGCTCAAAAAGCCCTAAATTATTCCTTAATTTCTCGATTCCTTATCATTTCCAAAAGTACATGAAATCCTGCTGCCAACTCAAAGTCCACAAATCTTTTGAGCAAAAGATATTTTCTGAAAACTATGCAGGATCAAATTAACTCAGTTATGAAGTTCACCTAGGCTTGAGTTATACAGGGTATACTCCCAGCTCAGTCGCTTCCATCGTCATTTGTTAAATCTCACAGTGCATGAAAAAACAGCCATATTTCTAACTTCACTTGTAATGCGAATTCTATATTAACCGAAAAATGAGAGACCTGGTGCGAAGCCTGAACGTTTGCAGAATTTCCATCATGGTTATATGAGAAACTTTCTTAGAACCGGGCTAGCAGCTTCGAAATCGCAGGAATTAGTTGTACAGATATGATATACTGTTACTAATTATATGATATACTGTTAATTAATCCTTCTAAAGAGAGGCATAAACAACCATATCATAAACATTGCAGCCCTTAAGGGTATTGAAACTACGGCTATGAAGGTGCATACTAGATTTCTACAGTTCACTGCATATAGATCTCCCGGCGCTAAACTATTCCCGGATGATCTTCGTGCACTTTTCGATCACGAAGATCCTATTTTTCTAGGAGGCAACCTCACTTCTAACAGTTGCTGTAGATAAATAATTACTCAAATTTTTATCAAGGACTCCGTCCAGTCTACATATCTCGGATGAGCCCGCTCACTTTGGTTCGATAAATATTCCCCAAAACATACAAATAAATAAAATGAAAAGTCGAACTCGTTTCCTTTATTTCTACCAATTTATTTTTCAAAATCCGTATACCAGTATTTCGGCTATCACTTATAGCCTTCTTCAGCGATGTTTCTTCGAAGAAGTCGAAGAAACATCGCTGAAGAAGAAGAAGTCGAAGTTCGAAGAAGTCGAAGAAACATCGCTGAAGAAGGCTATAAGTGATAGCCGAAATACTGGTATACGGATTTTGAAAAATAAATTGGTAGAAATAAAGGAAGCGAGTTCGACTTTTCATTTTATTGTATAATTTCTACCTAAACGCTCGCCAAACAATTTTTTGTTGGATTATATTTGTTCATACAAATAAATACTTTCGGTGACTCCAGTTGGACCATAAGCCTTCTTTTTTTCAAACTATGGATATCTTTATAGCCGCTCTTTTGAAAAGGAAATCATTAATTTATTGGCAAGATATCGAAATCAATTTCAAACACTACCATATGAGATTGCATTTTGGCAGCTACATGCCTGAGGGTCACTCTTTGATCTGACAACACGACATCTTCGACTTTATTTAACGTTGTCTTCAGTGAGGGATGTGGATGGACGTCCTTCGCGATGTTCATCTTCAGTGGATGTTCTTCCCAGCTTAAACTCCTTGGACTAGCGTGCAACGGTGGAATATGGAGGAGCAGAGTCCCCTAATGTTTCCACCATGCCACCGTGTATGCCGCTGGTAGACAATTTTTTCAAACAGGGGTACTGAATGACAGCTTTAATTTCATTTTTCCCCATTTTGATGTTCTCTCTTCGACTGTTCGTATTCAAATGAGTGTAGCTCCCTGGAATCGACGCCTAGTTATATGTTTTTTTTTTCATGCTGACTTAGTGAGTATATGTAGTAGCAAAAAAAATTTTTTTTTTATTTTTTATCCGAACTAGAAATAACCGATTATCATTACTTATTGATCAACCCTCATATAAATACAGTGGCTCACAGCTTATTTGACACATTGACTTTTTTTAAATGCAAATCACTGTAACTTTGAAATAAAGAACCCTATTCAAAAAATTTAAACGTATTTGACTAAATGCATGTTCAACGAATACAATGCAAACCAAAAATGTTCCAGCAATATTCCTCGGCATCCCTGAAAAGAGAAATACCACTGGCGCAGAAAAATTGCAGCTCACAGCTTATTTGATACAGACACTTCAATGCGAATAAACTTCTATTTCTCGCGGAGTTAATCTGTGTTGTTTTTGTTTCTTGAATTTTTGATTGTGTTTAGACATTGGCTTAAGTAAGTTTTAGCAAGATCTTGTAAGCTGAAGTGCCAAAATGAGCCAAATTTGTAAAATGGGTCATCGCACCACAATTGAACAGCGCGAATTGGTACTAAACCACTTTAAAAAAGGACAAAGTGTTCGAAAAATTGCTGAAAGTGTGAATTTGAGTGTCTCTACAGTGCAGCACATAATTGAGCGCTTCCTACACGAAAATCGGGTAGAAAATAAGAGGAGAAATGCGCCAAACAATATTTTCACCGTATCCGGCGAACGATACATTGTAAGGAAAGTGAAAGCAAACACAAAGATTTCCGCTCCAAAATTGGTTACTGAGGTTCATCGTGAATTAAGGAAGTCATGTAGTGCTGAATCCGTCCGACGAGTGCTTCGCGACCATGACTTCAGGGTCCGAGTAGCTCGTAGGAAGCCTTTCATTTCCAAAAAAATACAATAAGCCGATTTGCCTTTGCCAAAGAGCATGTGGGAAAGCCATCCGCGTTCTGGAATACGGTTATTTTTGCGGACGAGTCCAAGTTTAACATTTTTGGCTCCGACGGAATGTCATATGTCTGGCGCAAGGCAACCACTGAGCAAAACAAGGAGAACCTCAAAGTTACTGTGAAGCATGGTGTTGGTAATGTGATAGTTTGGGCCTGCATGTCTGCAGCCGGAGTCAGAAATTTAAAGTTTATTGAGGAAATAATGGACCAAACAAAGTACCTTGATGTACTCAAAAACAATTTGCTGCAAAGCACTGAAAAACTGGGTGTTAGCAACCAATTTCGGTTGTACCAAGACAATGATCCAAGGCACAAGTCGGGAATTGTGCAATCCTGGCCAATTTGGGATTGCCCTCATTTGATGTCTCCGCCGGCACAGTCACCAGATATGAACGTCATTGAGAATCTGTGGACTTTGTTGGATAACAACAATAGAAAACACAAGATTTCTAATAAACAAGACCTGAAGAAAGCACTGCTAGAGGTATGGCAAAAAATTACTCCTGACATCACAAAAAACTCGTTGATTCAATGCCGAATAGGCTCCATACTCTGCTTAAGTCTAAGGACTATCATACAAAGTATTGAAATCAACTGGAAACCTCATAATTCACAACAATTTTAATGTTTAATCAAACTGTATCAAATAAGCTGTGACATGAAATTTGTTATTATTTTTAGTTTTTTTGTTTTTTAAGATGTAAAACAGCAACTTTGTAACAAATATAAACTTGTTTAATAAACAACAAACAATTGCCTTCAAAATGGTGTTCAAATTTTTTGATATTGTTATTATTTTTTGAGTTATTGCAACTTAATTTTTTAAATAAGCACTGTATCAAATAAGCTGTGAGCCACTGTATGTACACTTCGAGTCGTTGGTGCAATCCCGAGTTTTACTGGCTGGCCTCGATGTTTTGCGTTGTGAGGAGAAACTATTGGATATACATAGCTCTGGTGGCAAATGATAAATCATTTAATATTCATCGTCCTGTGTTGGCAGCATGCATTTTTTATATTTTTTAGCTTTGTGTCTACAAGGCAATTGGAGCTGAATCGAAAATATATGCAGAATGTGCTACCAAAAGAAAGGTGTGTTCAGATTGAACCAATAGTGAACGCTTGCGTTAACTACTTAGAAACTCAAATAGATTTGAAGGACTGTGTGAACATCGAAATCATAACAGAACTCTATTCGAGGGAAAAGACGCATAAGTTCATATGTTCCCACCTTGAAAAATTTTCAAGCACTATGTTATATAGGAGTCGAGTCTAAGTGTATATTACAGGGTACTATGCACATAGCGTGTGCTAAGCAGATTTGTTCAGGGTAGATAAAATTGTTGGAGCTGAAAAAAGGTGAAAAAACGTAGCAGCCAATTTCAAGTATAATTAAAGGGAGGCCGAGAAATATAATGCATTATCGAAACAGGACAGAAAATAACAAGAAACCTAGTACCCTGTGAAAAAAATGACTTATTTCTAGCCTAGCAGGGGCAAATCAAAAGAAAAGTAGCTATCCTTCACTTATCACCGACTGAGAAAAAAAAGAGGAAAGTAAGCAGTTAAAACAAAAAGGAACTGCAACTAGACATGAACTAGACGAACATGAAGAAAAATAATAAATGAATATTAATAAGCAATCCAGATCTGACGTGGAGGAGGGCAATCATATACCGATTTCTTATACAAATAAAACCTGTTGACAGCGAAACAAAATTGAAGACTTTACGAAAGACTCGGGTAGAATACGTTTTTGTGGAATGCGTCATCCTGGAAATAGCGTGGAAGCTTTTAGGGCAACCCAAAATCCAAATTGGTTAAATTCATTGGTACAAGTGCGGTTCAGAGGGACACATATCAAAGACGTGCACCACACAGGAGAGCTACGTACTGTGTGACGAAAAAGATACTTAGCTCTAGCCATTGGGAAGAGTTCAAGGAAGAGTTGCAAAATTTTCAAAAGAATTTTGACCCGCGTTCTCATAGCAAATTTGATTAGAAGTAGAACTGCCAACGACCTGCATTATCAACCAGCATAAGAAAAAACATTACAAACAAACATTTTTTTTACAAACAAACATTTTATTGGGCTAAACATTTTATTGGGCTAAGAAAAAACATTAATTCTTTGAAGTGGTCAACATTGGATTCCGTTCTTGCTACCCAGTTCTCATATGGGTGTTATGTGTGAGGAAGTTGAGCGTGGCGAGCCAAAATC
Organism: Nemotelus nigrinus; assembly: GCA_947369275.1. NCBI lineage: Eukaryota > Metazoa > Arthropoda > Insecta > Diptera > Stratiomyidae > Nemotelus > Nemotelus nigrinus. The sequence continues at coordinate 161,327,987 of OX376373.1, forward strand.
AAGACAATTGCTTTATATGGGTTGGATGCGTATACTTCACTACGTATACTTCAAACCAAAAGATGCAATGCAAGACTTCAAAGACAAAGTCAGCGGCATGGAGGACAAAATCGTACAGTTAGGTGAACGCAAAAGTATGGATTGCTCTCATTTTCGTGACAGGTGTCTGTGGGACCTGCTAGCCAGAACCACCCTGGTGGCACTAAATAATATATAATATAATAGTCTTTATTTCATGTGCATAAACTTACAGCTATAATAAATTCAAACAAAATCTTCTGAACTTAAATTACGTTTATACCTAACACCAAGACATAGAAAATTTAAAGAAAGAAATAAAATAAAACAGAAATACAACTAACTCGATATTTTATATTTTAAATGGTGCTGAAGAAAATTCAGATGAAATACGAAGCATTCAGTTGCTTTCGCAAGAGTCGAATGCCAGTTAATAAGATAAAAAAAACATGAATCGTCAATTTATGGTGGGGGACTCATAAATTTAACTAAGATATAAAAGACCGTAGATAGAGAAAAATAGCAAAAAATAATATTGAAAACAAATGCAAAGGTTATATTAAGGGACTCAACAGTTTTTCAACGCCCAAGTGATCAATAGAAAAGAGCCAAGATTTGATTTTTTTCGAAAACGTTGTCTTTCTGGACTCTTCTCTGATATTTGGTAGCAAAAGGTTAAATAGACGAGGAGCAACAATGCTGTAAAAACGACTAAAGTGCTTAGATTAGCTGAATCATAAACTTTTGGTGTTTGATAACCTAAGTTGATGAAGAAAAGAAAATTCTTAGAACCTTAAAAAAATACAAATGCCTCAATGGAAGTGTACCTAGTGCTTGAAATAGATTAAAACTTGGCTATGTGCGGTGAACTTTGAAAATAATTCGAACGGCAGTTTATTCAAATGTGTACCTCCCCAGCAGCTTAATCCATATTGTAGTTTAGACAAAAATAGACCGTTGTAAACTAGTTTTAAAACTGAAAAGGGACAATATAGGCTTAAGTGATACAACTGTCTGGCCAAATTGTCAAAATATGCTTTCAGATACACGGTGTGATCTTTTCATTTTAATTTGGTATCAATTAACACTCCCAGATACTTAAAACTATCAACTCTTTCAATATCAAAGCAGTATGGAGAGCAACTCTCATTTTGGTCAAAAGAATAAAAAACCTCATCTTCAGCTCTTATTGGTGAAAAAAGATATTTTAAGCAGGTTGGGGCGAGTAAAGTCAAATTCAAATCAACACAAAATGATCTCACTATGTTAAATATCATACATTTTGTCTTGTCACTCAGCCTTAGTTTATGGACACTGAACCAATATCTTAAAATTTCAAGGTCGTGGCTCATTTTGACATGTGTGTCAAAATAATTGAAACTGGAGTAGGACAGGACAGCGTCATCTGCAAAAGCTGTAATTTTCCCTTAAAAGTTTTCAGAAAATAGTGAATTTATAAAAATCAGAAATAATACTGGAGACAGGACCCGAGTCTTGAGGAATTCCAATATTTAGAGTTGTTGCAGAACTCAAGATGTCATTTATTTTAACTTTCTGCTTTCGATCGCAAAGAAAGGAATGAAACCAATCCAAAATATTATTCCTTATTCCTGCACTATAAAATTTTTGCAGTAGGATGGAATGATCGACCAGATCGAAAGCTTTAGTGATATCAATAAATAATGCTGCGGGAATTTTGGACTCGTTTATTGCACTATAAATTTCGTGAAAGAATTTTAGTAAGGCACCTTCTGTGAATTTTCCTGACGTAAAACCAAACTGACAGTCGTTAAAAAACTTAATTTTAATTAAAAACGTCACTATCCTGCGTTTGACACCTTTTTCAATCATTTTGGAAAAAACAGACAGCAGAGATATGGGTTTATAGTTGCCTAAACTAGTTTTATCGCCTTGTTTATGTACAGATACTACAACAACAACATTCCGATATCTCGAGTAAAGAGAGATCATGCAAAATGTCTCCTTTGACTCAGAGAGCTTCGTAGCACACATTCAGAACTGAACAGTGCTTGAAGACAGTACTCAAAGAGTGATCATTAGTGCATAGCGTTTGAAGTACGGGGCAGTATCAGGAGGCAAGAAAAGGGGATTTTTTTTAATAATAAAGATACAAAAATTCAAGCACACCCAACCAATATTAAAATACGGTAGCAGAATATTCAATGGAGGTGAATGGGTATTTCTAGACTTAGAAACTTAGGAGTGATGAATGGGTCAATATTGTTGCTTTTATATCCTCAGAAGAAATGTAAAACAAAGCAGAGGTCCAGAAAATAACGATCTTATACATAATTCAGAGTATTGCTGTCGTTAAACCATTTACAACTGTCCAGGCCAGTTTCTAGATGTAAACCCCATAGAACGTTTATAGTATCACTTAAAAATGAAGTTCCGATTCCTGCAGTGAAGTAAAAAAGCTAAGTAAAAACTGCATTTATTGATGAACGGGAAAATACGAGTATTTCAAAAATCGATGCCGAGCTACCTTCGATAAATTATAATAATCCGAACAAAGTCCACAAAATATTAATCGGAAGAAAATGTTCAAACTCTAAAGGCAATATATATAAAATGCTTTAAATCATATCTCTTTCGAAAATTAGATTTTTTGTTTTAATTCGGTACGTTGGGAAATAGTTGTATTATTGTTTTTCTATGGTATTTTCCTCATGTACATATTTCCAGTTCCTAATATAATGTGGAAAAAATAACAATCTCAGTAAAACTATCACTAAATCGCTGATTTTCTTCGTTGGGTGCATTGTTAAATTTTTTATCGACAAAATGTGGGCAGAACACAGACATTTTTCACTCGACTTTATATTTTTTAATGAATTTGATAAGCCTTCAACAAAATCACCACATTTTAAGTGAATACCTAATTTCTGCTCATTTGAATGCTCACATTTTAAATTTCAGTAACATTTATTGCTGTGAATTACATTAATATAAAATTGAATAGAATTCTTCTATTCCTACGAAATACCATCAACGTTATGAACTCTCATGTGCACAAATATTTCCAGTTGATTTCATAGGGTTGTCAGTTCAATCCTACATACAGTAATAACTACCTCAGCAATCATTTTCACTGAACAAGCTTCAAAGGATACAGACACGAACAGCACACAGTGCTTATCAAAGCATGTTTCGAGGAATTATCCAACGAACTACATAAAGTATATCAGACACACATTGCATTGCAGAAACTATGTACCTATGCTCGCTTAAATGGACATGTTTGAAATCATTCCTGCCACGAAAACAGCTTTGTTTTGTAACGCTGCAGGATACTGATATTATTATTATTAGTAATAAAATTTGGGATAGAGAAATGAAAGATATTTATCCACAAACTTAGTTTATTCGAGATGAATTTCTTGAAGAATTTAATAAAGGTTAAATATTTGTGTTTCGAAATATTGATTTTAGATTTTTGTGAAGGTCTGTAAAATTACAGCAAGTAAAAAGGTTTGTTGCCGTTATCACACATATCTAGATACCTTGAAATCTGATCAAAATATTTTATGAAAAAAGTTTGTCCTTTATCTGTTTTTAGTTCAGCTCGATTCCACAATAAACTTCATAATTCGGGTTCATTTTATTTAATTTGTTTTTTAATCTATAATCGTATCTAGTCTTACTCTCAAAAAATTTAAAATAAATATTTTTCAACTAAGTTATTTTTTCTTTAAAAGTTGAGCTAATTTCATGCAAACTCTACTTAAAATACAATTTCAAAATTCCACTTTAGTCAAAATACAATAATTCTAAAAAGATTTCTGTTCTAAAAAAATATATCAAAAATCGGAGATATGTAGAATTTACTACAGAAAATTCAAATTTACATTACTAGAACTTACATTTTCTCGTCTGAATTCAGATATATACTAACTGGTACTCAATATAATTTTTAATTTATGATCCTGTCCTTGGAATCCAAGATAGTGTGTTTATTTTCTCTGTTTTATATAAGCTCCAATTTATCTCCTGGAGCCTAGGAAGTTCTTTTTTAACACTCACAGAATTATCAAAATTATGTTAAATATTTTTTCGATTCATTAATTAATATTATCTATTTATTTATTTTTATTCTTAGAATTTCTTTAGAATATGGATTTTGTTATATTGTTTCTTTATTGATTTGATGCTAAATTTTACGATAATTGAACAATGAACACTGAATAGAAATTATTTCACATCTTTCAACGTTTCACTTAATTTCATTTTATATTTTTAAAAAATGATTCGGAATTTTGTTCACAAACAGACGAATATTTGTCTCATTTTCGAAGAATTTTAAAGTTAAAAAAAATTTTACGATTTTTTACACTCTTACTGCAGTTTTAATTCATGAATATATTTTTTTATTTAATATACATATTTTTTACACCCGTAGCTATTCAAATAAAATCTAATTCAATATTTTATTTCACTTCTACAACTAGTTGCTTGCTCCTGTTCTGTTCAACGTACAAACTCGAATTGATGATGAAATGATGTATGTATATGTATCTAAAGTAGTCAGACTTGAAATTTTCACGATTGACTGATTTTTCACTTATTCCAAACGAACCACTTAATTTCGCTCGATTTTTTTCCAAGAACTGTCCGAAGATATTACGAAAAACTGTACGAAATTTTCCGAGGATTTCTTTTCGTATCTTTTACAATTTTTACAATTTTTTCACGCTTCAGACTAGATTTCAACTAAAAAACTCAACAAATTGATGATTTTATCTGGCTGGCTGAATAACTGACTACAGTGAGATGGACAAAAAGGTAGTTAACAACTATAGCTAAACGAACGGCAGCCAACAGATGACTAAAATTGCGCGCGCTTTTACTCCTCAATTTATACAGATCGTGTGATAATCAAGGAAGAGAGAACGGTATTGTCGCTGCCGTTATCCTCGGGCTCGGAAAACTTTTGGGAATATTCTCTCCTGTCGAGGACAACCGCGTACAACGATACCTACGATGGATGGACGGATGAGGCTAATGGTGATGGTAACGTCGAAGACTGCCTGGCTGGTTGCGAAGCTTTTCATTATCGATGTCCTCTTTCTCGTCTGCATTGGTAAGCAAACAGGCAACAAGCAAGCAAACAGGTAGCCAGGGAACACATCAGCGCAATCGGGATAAGTGGGAAAGTGAAAAGGTTGAAGAACGGAGGTAAGTCAGTATGCTTAAAGTTCACTGGGTAGGAAACTGAAAGAGAAAGCTACGATGGAATGTTCGGGGAGGTTGGTATGAGAAAGGACACTGGGTGAGGCGAATGTAGACTGGCGAAGAATGTTTGAGCCCCGGATTGTTTCGGTTGCCGCTGGGCTGTATGTGTGCAAGCAAACAACAACAGGTGGCTGATTTATGTAGGGTAGTAGTTAGCTGCCTGTTAGTTTGTCTTTTTCAGGAGTTTCGCTTTATCTTTATCTGACTCATGTGACAATGCTGGCTTTATTTTTTTGTATCAACGTGGAAATACCTCGCAGGCTCCCACTGGGCCAACAGGTTTTTTTGTTCGTTGTTGTGATTAGAAAGAGCCTGTAACACAGCAGGACTGATTCGACATGAACATTACCATGAGTTTTTGTAGCATCCTTGGGGACATGGAGTTTTAATTGGAGAATTTTCTTGGAATATTCAGGGGAGCTTTCTGATACTGTAGTCGATTTCATGAGGAATTAAATGGATCCCGACTTGCAACCAAAGTTCTTCACTTAAACTCGGTGCTGTTTGGCAATCCTCATTACAAAAAGTCCTTAAAACGAACAAAATGTATTGTCATCAATGCCTTGCGTGAATACAAATATTGCAATATATGGACCAGCATTTCAGAGGGTTTATTTTTGTTTTACTAAAATAACTCCTATTCTCCAGCAAAACCTTAGCAAAGAGCTTAAATTAAACATAAAATTAAAGCTTTCTCTCTTCATCTTAACTACCACTCTTTCAACTTCGCCTCTCATCTTCATAATCTCTTTCTTCTCTCAAGCTTTTCCCAACTCATTTTATTCGATATCATACAATTTCTCCAATATTTTTTTATTTTCCATCTCTTTCCTTTAGCTCAACAGTTTTCTCCAAAAACTGTACCTTCCAAATCAACCAGGCACGCACATTATTGAATACAGTAACCGAATACGATGAAATCGAGTCAATTTACCGTTAAACTCTTCAGCCAACTATGAGCTTTAATATAAGTATGCTAATTTGATTATATAGAAGGCACGCACGTATGGCCAAGCTGGCAGCAAATCTAAGGACGCTTTCGCCCCTGGGGGGAGAACTCGACTCAATTTTATTTCGTAAATGACTTGAATTGGCACATAATAATCATCAAATTTATCAGGCCAATCTCCTACCATCCAGTCTCAGCCAGGTTATTTGTTTCGCTGGAAACGAGGATGAGTACGAAACCTCACACAAAAATTTCCCAGCATTGTTAAAAACAAAAACAGGCTATGAATTGGTTAAGATATGCAGCCTTTATGTTTGCATGTACAAGATAGAAGGTACGATTTGCATGCTTTGTGGGAATTATAGATACTGCCTGATACGTAGGCACATATAAATGTGACCTTACGTGTTTGACCACCAAACACTCGAACGAACGAACGAATCAAGGATGAAATTGCCTGTACGGCGGCAGTACATTTTCCTTTTTCGCATTCAACAAGTGAGAGAATGTGGTTTGCATGAAAATGAGACCGGCAATGATAACGGTGTGCACTAGTTCAGAGCTGTTGGTGTAGATTTCCAGGAGCAGATAGATATGATGTGACGGTCACTGGATGAAGTTGAAATGGAGGCTAAAGGATAAAGTTTTTGGAGGGTGGGATTAGTGAATAAATTTTGTAGATGTACATAGTTGGGTACGTGTTTGGAGAGGTGATATAATTTTTTGGTGCGTTTGTTGAAGTATTGATAAAAGTAGAGTTCAGAGCACGTTTTTGGAAGGTGTCGAAGTTTCTGATTGAATTCATGGGATGCGTCGAATTGAAGGATTGGAATAGGTATAGCTTTATTCGTTGAATGTGATTTTGTTCGATGAGGAAAATTTGACCAAGATCAACTAATTCGTGCTGAAATTTGAAATTAGCCAAAATCCTGGTCTTGTTTCTCATAAAGAAATTAATGCTACCCTAATTAATAATTTTCAAACTCATGAAAAAAACTTTTTTATAGTCTTTTGTAGAAGTGTATGCTTGTAGTCAGCTTGAGTAATGCACGTAGAAATTACAGGAATAGTGGACATTTTACCAAAAAAGAACAGGATGAAGCAATACACACGTTGCTGCTCAGCCCGTAAAAGTAAAATAGAAAATCTCATTTCTAGCCAGCTGGACTTCCTTTAGTGATAGTTCCAATACCTGATAAGATGTTGAACGATAAAACAGATAGATAGAAGACTGCAGCAGCAAATACTTTCAAAGTTTCAACTTTCGAGGCCCACCGCCACATAATCAAAATAAAGTGGCTGCCAATCGAAGAGCTCTACCAAACGACAAACATAGGGATAATAGAAGTTCTTTGTGGTACCACGGATAACAATCTCGCTTAGCCACTGTAATCAGAAAACGATCTAGTTTCTTAAAGAAAATGCAACTTCACCTTTCAATCGACAAAAGATACATCATTCAGTCTCGAAAAGAAAAGCACCCTGAGTGAGGCGATTCGCCTCCTGACGAAAACCATGCATTATCACAGCAGATGGAAGACAGATTTCTCTTGATCCTTTAAGCCACAGCTCCAAAAGTAACAGTTAAACTCAATGCTTGGCCATTGTGTGTGTAATCCTCTGAGGTAGTAGTCCGTAAAAACGATAAAGCACACCGAAAAGTACTGCGGAAGAAACAGCTGCCTGGTGTGACACGCATCCATGATGGCCCTGGGCTCTCTTCTCTCTTGATCCACAGGATAATTCTTTGACTTCCTTACGTAAGTATGACCCATGAAGGCGTTGTTATTCTACACGACAGACATGAGACTTCCAGCAGCAAGCTGCCGAGCCTGGTCAGATCATCGGCCTGACAGTTGCTCAAAATATCTCTATGTGCAGATACCCAAGTCAATGCCACTGTCAAATGTTTCAACATCTCTCCATCAATCTATGTTATTCAAGCAAAATTTAAGACAATTTACAGCCGCTTAACTATCTGTGAAAATACCTATGTTAGCTTCAAATATTCGATAAGCAAGGCGAGCTCAACCACTAAGTAATCAGCTACAGCAGCTGAGCCCGTTACTGTCTGCAATTCGACCAGTGTCAACTGGCTTATCTGGGTAATCTGCTCCGTCTTTATGTGACTTTACCTTTGACTGTGCCTACTGGCCTACTTTTGCAACCTGCTATTTCTGTGCAAAGTGCCAGGTCGACTCTGCATCAACAACCACAACACCAGATACGTTCCGCACTTGTTTTAATTGCTGGTACTCCTCCTCATCTACAAGCCTTTGTGACTAGGTTTATATATGAGACGAGTACTACTATTTGGCTTTCAGACGATATTAAAAGCAGTGAAGTTCTTCTTTTGCATCAGGTATTTCGAGTAGATCCCAACTGTTCTGTTTCTAATAAATCACATGGCGGAGGTGTATTCATTGCCATACGCGAACCTCTTCATGGAGCACGCTAGCGTAATTTTCATCCTTCTTGTACTGTTGAATGTGTGATCGTTCGTATTTGTTTTCGTAACAACCTTCACTTAATAATTCTCGCAGTATTCCTTGTAGCAGCTCTTACACTATGTACGAAAATTTGTTTGCTGAGATATCCTCTTACTTTCATTTTTTTTCCTATTGACACATTAATAACACTATGCAACCCATTGATAACACTATGATTATATACGTTTTTTTTCACTGTGCTTACAGTATGTAATTATGACTCATCACATTAAAGCTATTTGAAGTATATACATAAATAAAATGGTTGCATAACGTCACATTTAGTAGTAAAAGGCATTTATTGATTTTCTTCAAATTCGTATGAAAGAGTGACATACATTTTTATTGTACATTAGAAAATATTTTTTTGTTTGGAACGATTGGCTTTCCTCTTGTAGTCAGTAGTCGCAGTATCACTCTTGAGGCTTCAACAGTAGTCTACAAGCATGGCTGGCCCCCTTCTACCCTGATATCGCTTCTCATACTCTGCAATTTCTTGATGAAATCTTTCTCCGTGTTCACTTACTAAACCCATGTTATCTGGAAAGAAACTTAAATGAGATTGTCGGAAATAGATTTTTAGCGACATAATCGTACAAATATAATCAAACAAAAAATTGTTTGGCGAGCGTTTAGGTAGAAATTATACAATAAAATGAAAAGTCGAACTCGTTTCCTTTATTTCTACCAATTTATTTTTCAAAAATCCGTATACCAGTATTTCGGCTATCACTTATAGCCTTCTTCAGCGATGTTTGAAGAAGGCTATAAGTGATAGCCGAAATACTGGTATACGGATTTTTGAAAAATAAATTGGTAGAAATAAAGGAAACGAGATCGACTTTTCATTTTATTGACATAATCGTATTGCATCCTAGTTTGCGATAAGCATCCAGCATAATTTTTATTTTTTCGTGGAAATCCGGTGATTTGTGATTGCCGAAAAAAATGTTTGTGGCATCGACAAAAACCAACCATGCATTTTTTCCATGGGTCTGAGGCTAGATAAAAAATCGAGATCATTGATTAATTTTCTTATGTCAGGTCCTATAAAAATTCCTTCTTTAATTTTCGCCTCACTTAGCGTAGGAAATTTGGTTTTGAGAACCATATTTCGTACAGTTTCCAATCCTCAAATTTAAGCCACTACCTTTAAATCTGCACATATTTGTCATTTGTCTTCTACATAATTGACTTTTTCCAGAATTTGCTTAAAATATCGTAGGTTTCTTTTAAGTGTGCGCCGTATGATGGCAAATGGAAGATGATGGCAGATGGAAGTATGTTACCGTTATGGAGTAAAACTGCCTTTAAACTTCATTTCGATCCGTCAATAAACTGTTTCCACTCTCGTGACATATGTCTGTGACCTAATGCTGACATTAATCCATCGATATTATTACAGAATACTAGTCCATCTTCTTTTGACTAAAAGGTAGCTAAAGAAATGGAACGTTTTCGATTAGTTGTAATTTTAACTCCAGTTTGCAATAGATTCCATGTGTTTTAATCTCGAGCCTAATATATAATCTAAATCTCTGACAAGGTAATTTAGTTCTGATTTGCTAACCAAATGTGGTTCTGTAGTTATTTGATCTCGAAATACCTCTCCACTAGTAGATGGGCCTGCTTCGTCGTCTTCTCCCATACTCGAACTCGACGAACTACAAAACCTTTCTGGTACTTGAATGTCTGGAGATTGTGGTAGCAGCATTGACACTAATGAAACGTTAGCATACTTGACCGAGTGTTTTGATTTTTTTTAAATACCTTTCAAATTTGTCAAACAGAAGTAACAGTCATTTACGTGATTCTAAGGTTCACGCCACTGCATTGGTACACCAAGCCTGATTCTTTAAATAAATTCCTTTGGCAAATTTCAATATAAAACCCCTGTTACACAATAATATTTTGTCCAGGTAATCTGTTTCCTTTCATTGCCATACACGCTTAGTACACGTAGTTCACGTCTTCATCTTATCATAAATTGATTCATCTGTTACGGGAGCCTTCTTTCAGACATGTTTATGTTCAACAAATTTCCTTTCTATACCGATTCTCTTATTGAACCCTGCCACTGCCACTGCCATTTCATTTCATTTTTTTTTTTTTGCTCATTTGAAAATGCCATGACCATATTAGGCTTTGCGTATAGCGTTTATCATCAATGCATCTTAAAATAGATATCGTGGTGCTGCTTGGCGGACGGGTGTTTCGCTAGAAAGAGGCGAAAAATTTAGTCGGCGACAGTTGAGTTTCAGCAGATAGTGGATAGCCGTCGACCGAAGCGGCCGTATCGTTTTGAATCAGATGTCCAGGAGGTTTGGTTGAAGTTTAAGTGAATCGTAATTTTTATCGCTTCAATTGGCTCTATAGCAGATTTAACTATCAAACTGGTTGTAATAAAATCAAGAATTTTTGTGAGAGCGCCTAGAATTTTTTTTCGTGAATTATAAAATACGAGCTTCGAGTTTCCTTAGAAGAATCATCCATTTTTTTTCTTTTGAAGATGACCAAGCATTAAGTCTTGGATGCAAATTTGGTTGAATATCCAGTTAACAAACGCAGATTTCCTAGAAACACCAGTTAATGAACAAAATAGTCAGATCGACAGGTTAAGCACTTTCGAAGACAATCGTAAATTAATAGGACAGTAATTTTATATCGACTTAAGTACGTGTAGAAGTAACATGTGGCTATACATATGTAGCTACAACTGTAATCATCTCTGAGGCAAAAGTGATAGCTAATTATATAAAGAAGTATTCATTCATAGCAGTGAACAATAGTTGGGTTACGTGTTGTCATAATTAATTGGAGAAAGTCGAGATGTGTCACAAAAACGTAAAAATACTAGAAATTTGAACCGCTTTGACATAACTTTATCGTTTGGCATAGGACAATTCGCCGACGTTTCGCACTTCGCATATATGCACCTATTTGTGGTGAGTAATCGCATGCATCTGCAAGTTCACACGGCACTAAAAGTTGCCTATAACATTGGACAATACGCTTCGACTACAGTTTCGTACATTTTATCTGAAACCAGCACTAAACATTAGGAAAAATAAACACGAAAAAGGATAACTCGGGACGAAGTTAGAAGAAGATAAAAATGAAAATATTTTTACAAAATGAATACATAAAGTATTGATAAAGAAATAATAAATATTTTTTACAATGAAACAAAAATAATTAGCCGTTAAAAAAATTATATGCAGTCCGTGTGACAGGTGGAAGGATGTGTCATTGCGGTTCAGCATGGCGCCCGATCAAGGTCCGACGTTTTTCTTCATAGTTCCACTCCGGTGATCTATGTACTTGGGTTCTTATAAAAAACTTTACATGTTTACCGCCCTAATGCGATTTAGTTATATTGCTGCGGTGGCGAACTTTCGATACGTTCGTTGAATTGGCCTCGTTCATAACAATATCAAACCTTATATCCCAAATGACATTTGGAAATTAAATTTTCACATGAAACCCAACAAAACTGTCCTTTTTATTTGGTCTACATATCACAATCGTTCTAGCCTTCGATGAAGCCTAAATTTTCATCATTCCATGTTAATGGTTTTAAACCTTAACTTGAGGTCTTAGCCATGTAACGGCTTTATTTTTTACCATGCACTTATTCTTATCATGATATTTTGTATACCATGGAAACTTAATACAGCCCATAAGCACTAGTTATTGATTACCTTAAATAATTTTATTCATCACACTCACCATATTCCATCCACTCGTCTTGCTTTTTCGCATTAATTGATTGAAAATTGAAAATATCCAATGACGCCACCAAGCACACTCAGCATAGCTTTCAACGTTGCTCTTGTTTATATACACGACCTGTGCTGTGACCCCCACAAAGTTATTGCAGGGATCTGTAACTGAACTACGTGTTGATGCTATTCACTCGTTACGGTTGCTCAACTTCGAAAGTTCAACGTTGGAACGACTGACAACCTTGTGGGGACATCGACAATATTGAAATATCAGCAAAATTTTGATGTATTGTATTATGATGCGATTGGAAAGTATAAATTCAGGCCAATTATCGTTCCAGGAAATGTGTAAAGAGTATATGTGTGTTTGTGCGAGAGACAATAGACTAAAGAACGTGAGTGAAAATCGAAAAGGAAACAGGAAATTTCGTTATAAAATTTAATTCTCTTCTAACAGCTATGGATATCGGTACAATGGCAGCATTAATGTGATCCTTGAAAATGTCGAGTGGATTTTCATGTTGTCAGGTGTATGTAGTTGTGTTACATTAGATGATGTTCGGGTGCATGTCAAGTTTAAACAAGTAGTTTTTCATAGTTTAATCAATGCTAAATGTATATCATGCTGAATGCGATGCATTGAGAGATGTGATTGACGTGGTGGAAAGACACAAACAGCGTACTGATACATTGATTACATTTGAGAACATTGGAAACATAACCATTTCAACATAACCATTTCATATTGATGTCAAATATGAAGTTAATAATATGTATTTATTTGCATTAACATATTTACTCCATTTAGGAGTATTTTGTGCACTTCATCTAATGCATTTAAAGCAATTATGCCTACTTTAAAAGCGTATTTTTTTTCGTTTTTTATAAAGAATATTTGTACAATTTCTTCCATTTTCATTTAAATCTCAGCTAATTAATTTCCACTTTTGTGCACTTTACATATTCATTAATTTGGAGTTAAAATTTTCTCCTACATGGCAAATAATTTACAGAATGTGCATTTCAATCTGAAGTGATTTTACAAAAAAAAACTTCCAGTTACCTCAGTATATATGACTCGAAATTCTCCCATAAAATTCCTACAAACCCAACCAAAACAATTTAAATTTTCCCGGCTACAAAACCAACTTACTCGTTAGTTTATTCTCTTGATCAGCTTAATGTTCATCTAAGAAGATTTAACAGATAGTTGAAATCAGGCAGCAAAAAAATAAAATTCCACTTGCAGTTACTAAGTGATGGCTTACGATTTAATACTTCCATAATGCATATTTATAATGGTCAGTTTTACATCATATCCTTCATATTTCGATGGAACTTAAGCATGAACTTTGTTTCAAGCTCTCCGGTTGAAAATGATTGAGTTCATTGAAAATTCTTGGAGTTTCAAGAAAGCTTATAGAGATATTGTATTTACGTATGTTAACGTAAGTTATGAATTGTACTGATACAATTATTTAGAATTTCAGTAGTAATACTAGAGTAGTTTTCGTAGCTGTTGATTCAAGTGCATAGATTTTGAGTCAAACCAACACAGAAGACTTGATATACATAGCGATTTATTCCCAGTTCGCCAGAACAATCGTAGGTGCCAGTAAAATAGGAAGAGTGAAGTTCGTGGTAGTTGAAATATTCTCTCGCCGCACCTCTTCTTTTACTGTTATTTCATAGTAAATAATATTCCGTCATTCAACATAATTTAAAACTCACTAAAAATCAATTTAGAGCTGTTTTAACAAACATACGGGAAACATCATACACAAAGCAAGATTGCGCCCAGTGTGGAAGATTCAATGTTTTTCAAACTAATCACTATCGACTAGTTTGTTCTAGGTTCTCTTTCCAGTTGAGTGCATTCTGGGTTTATTGTTCACTAGTTTGCTTCCATCACTTAGAACAAATTTTAGCGTCGAAGATGATAGTGAAAATGTAAAAAAAAAACTTGAACGATCTTGTCATTAAGTACCTATTGGAAGCTCGACAAGATCAGGAGCCCGAGAAGAAAATTATGTCAATAAAATAAATATATTGTGATGTATATATATTAGTAATACATATTAGCCAAGGCCAGGCCAACTGCCTGTGCGGTTTTGAGCCAACATGTGGACGGAATTTGCCGGGTTGTCACGAAATCTCTTTGACTCGCGCCCAAAACCCACTCCGAGCGGAAGTCGCACAGGCGTCGGCGAACACAGTCAAAGTCGCTTGTCTGGATCAGCCACACGTTGGTGCTTGCGTGGTTTGACCTGGCCTTGGCCAATATGTATTTGCTACGTGAGGAACATTTTCGTGCCAATACGCATCACGATCCGGGTGATTGGTTCCTGGATAATTTGCCGCTGATACAAAATCGAACGGCTGAAAAGCATGGAAGGACACAATTTTTAAAACAAACTTCTAGCACTAGGGTATATGAACAAAGCTTTTGACCAATTCTGTTTTATAAAACTAATGCTACATTCTTTTACATCACTTAATTTTCAAAAATGATAGCATTTATACAAAGTTTCGCTTTGTTTTCAACGGTTCGGCCAGTATAGAAAAAATGGACCACCAAGCCAAGCAACAATACAGTGGCTCACAGCTTATTTGATACAGTGACTATTTAAAAGTGGAAATCACTGTAACTTTGAAATAAAGATCCCTATCCAAAAAATTTGAAGGTATTTGACTAGATGCATGTTCAACGAATACAATGCAAACAAAAAATGTGCCAGCAATATTCCTCGGCGTCCCGTAAAAGAGAAATACCACTGGCGCAGAAAAATTGCAGCTCATAGCTTATTTGATACAGGCACTTCAATGCGAATAAACTTCTATTTGTCGCGCCGTTAAACTATCTTGTTTTTGTTTCTTGAATTTTTGATTGTGTTAAGACATTGGCTTAAGTAATTTTTAGCAAGATCTTGTTAGATTAAGTGCTAAAATGAACCACAATTGTAAAATGGGTCATCGCACCACAATTGAACAGCGCGAATTGGTATTAAACCACGCAAAAAAAGGACAAAGTGTTCGAAAAATTGCTGAATGTGTGAATTGGAGTGTCTCTATGGTGCAGCACATAATTGAGCGCTTCGTACACGAAAATCGGGTCGAAAATAAGAGGAGAAATGCGCCAAACAATTTTTTCACCGTATCCGACGAACGATACATTGTAAGGAAAGTGAAAGCAAACACAAAAATTTCCGCTCCGAAATTGGTTAGTGACGTTCGTCGTGAATAAAGGAAGTCATGTAGTGCTGAAACCGTCTGACGAGTGCTTCGCGACCATGATTTCAATGGTCGAGTAGCTCGTAGGACGCCATTCATTTCCAAAAAAAAATACAATAAGCCGATTTGCCTTTGCCAAAGAGCATGTGGGAAAGCCATCCGCATTCTGGAATACGGTTATTTTTGCGGACGAGTCCAAGTTTAACATTTTTAGCTCCAACGGAATGTCATATGTCTGGCGCAAGGCAACCACTGAGCAAAACAAGGAGAACCTGAAGGCTACTGTGAAGCATGGGGCTGGTAATGTGAGAGTTTGGGCTTGCATGTTTGCAGCTGGAGTCAGGAATTAAAAGTTTATTGAAGAAACAATGGACCAAACAAAGTACCTTGATGTACTCAAAAACAATTTGCTGCAACGCACTGAAAAACGGGGTGTTAGCAACCAATTTCGGTTGTACCAAGACAATGATTCAAAGCACAAGTCGGGAATTGTGCAATCCTGGCCAATTTGGGATCGCCCTCATTTGATGTCTCCGCCGGCACAGTCACCAGATATGAACGTCGTTGAGAATCTGTGGACTTTGTTGGATAACAACAATAGAAAACACAAGATTTCTAATAAACAAGACCTGAAGAAAGCACTGCTAGAGGTATGGCAAAAAATTACTCCTGACATCACAAAAAACTCGTTGATTCAATGCCGAATAGGCTCCAGACTCTGCTTAAGGCTAAGGGCTATCATACGAAGTATTGAAATCAACTGGAACCTCATAATTCACAACAATTTTAATGTTTAATCAAACTGTATCAAACAAGCTGTGACATGAAATTGGTTATTACTTTTAGTTTTTTGTTTTTCAAATTGTAAAACAGCAACTTTCTAACAAATATAAACTTGTTTAATAAAAAACAAACATTTTTCTTCAAAATGGCGTTCAAATTTTTTTGATATTGTTATTATGTATTGAGTTATTGCAACTTAATTTTTTAAAGAAGCGCTGTATCAAATAAGCTGTGAGCCACTGTACATTAAATTCATTCTTTTTCGCAAATTTGAATAAGCCAATGCAACTCTTTTAATAAATTACAGTTAATTATTAAACTACAATAGCACGATTTATTCCAGTAAAAGCTCTTCAAAAATCTACAATCGTGCTCAAATGAACAAGTACATTAGTATCCAATAAGGATAATCGATATATTTTGACGTGACTAGGTGACAATAGTCGCGTTTTTTGCTCCTCTATCCAGCAAAGAACAGAGTATACGTATTGGCAACAACGACACATTTGTGCCAGTGAATTCACTAGTGCAGAAATTATATTCCTTATATGAGAATTCTTATCCAAGATAATGTTTCGGTAGCG
Source organism: Nemotelus nigrinus (assembly GCA_947369275.1). Taxonomy (NCBI): domain Eukaryota; kingdom Metazoa; phylum Arthropoda; class Insecta; order Diptera; family Stratiomyidae; genus Nemotelus; species Nemotelus nigrinus. The sequence goes on from OX376373.1 coordinate 161,345,019, forward strand.
GATTAAATCGATATTCCAAAAAAATCCTAAACAAAGCTTTACAACGTTACCGTCCTATAAAAAAAAGATATAGTAAGGGTGAGCAAATATGTGGTTTCTTGAAAACCGTCCGAGTGTTTAATGCGTCCATCTTTTGCAGGATATCATACCGAAGTATACACATTTCTTCAGATGTTTTGATTATGAAGATCCGCATCATCATTATATCGGTCTTTCTTTCAATTTTCGCATACTGGTTTACTCACACAGGAAGAGCAGTATTAGGTCTACCTATAATTTTTCTAAAGCTGATTACTTGCGATTTTCTGTTCAACAATCTAAACTAAGTAAAGCAACCCCATGATAGCCATTGTGCTGGTCCTAAGGGTTGAAGTTGTTAGAGAGCTTCATCACAAATTTACAATCAATGTCAATACGAATGCGGAGTGATTTGCTCCAAAGCTCACTTTAAATCTGATTAATTCAGGTACCTATTCAGAACTAGGTAAACTCAAAACTTGGATTCAAACCAGGAACCCCACACACAAGAAGCTAGTGTTCTACCCATTTGGTTACTCAAGCTCTAACTCTCTAAACTATTTTTTTTAATCGAGGACTTGAAATCAATAGTTATTTTTTCTTTTCACTTGATATTGTATCTGGTTTCACGCCTGCATCTCATTTGTACTGTCGTAATTGTCTGCTACGTTTCCTGTAGCAGTTTCCAAAGCACTGTACGTTATGGATAAAGCCTGTAATACATTTTTTCGCAGTTCATCTAATGAAAAACTTCAATGTTATCAAAATTGATGTTAGACTAGGCAAAAAAACGATTGAAGTAGCGGAATGGTCGTAGTTTTCCCATATTGAATCTTGTATTTCTTCTAACAACTCAAAACCTCATATATGTCAAGAACTTGTCAAACTTTGTTACATTTCAAGGATTCACTAATTCCATACGCCAAGATATTTAAATTCTTTAATTAGATTCTTTATGTTTAGATTCTATATCCAGCTATTGTCTTTGTCCTCAAATATATCTCTGTGATCAGTGGCCCTGATGTGGTTCTTCATGTTTTTTTGAGCCTCCTGCTTTTTTTATGTGTTTCTTTGCCTTTTTCCTTTAATTTCAGTTTCGTTCTGGGTATTTTTCTTGAAGCTGGAAATTTCGTCGGCATCAATGATAAACCTCACAGCACAAGAAAACTTTTTGCAACTTAATCCAATGTAAGCGAAGTTTAGCAAACATGCATTGAAAAATTCATCAAATGATGCTTAGTTTCACTGCGCATTCTACACTTTTAAGGTTTATGGGAGGCGGCAGAAACAAACAATGATTCATCTTACGCGAATATTGACTTATGCATTCCTCTCCTATGAACAAATATTGGGCCTAGTCTGCCAAGCTTAAGCCGTTGTAGCGGTTGTAGCGGTTGTAGCGGTTTAAAAACCTCATGCCAGGACATTTTCTTTTTTCAAATAACTCTTGTACATTTAAAATTTGGCGTATACGTGCATTTGCAATTGCTACACACTCGCTATAAGTGAACCTGGAGTCATCTTAATTTAACAGTCAATGAACTATTGATAATGCAGGGCAGAAATCTTTCTCTAATGAAGAAGCCTCATGTCCGAATCATAGAAGTAACAATAGCCGAAGATGGCAATATAACAGTCGCTTCGGTATGCACAGCATCAGGTGTTTTCAACCAAGTTACTGTTAAACGTTCGTCATTACCCTTTGGCTCAACAGACGAAAAATTAAATCTTCTTGTAGGGGACTATGCTAAGTTTTTTCACTATTGAATTTTTGTACAGTTAAGTTTTTACAATATTTAGCTTTTGCATGCAAATTCTAACTGTTAATTTTTTATCGTTTAGAAATGTACAACATAGTCTCAATGATATCATTTCGAACAATAAGGTAGCAATAATAACTTCACAGTCTAGGAAAACTCACTGTGAAGACAATTTTTCACCTAAACTGACGTTGAGACTAGTTTGTACAACAAGATTTATTAAGATCAACGGACAGGTTCCCGGGGCAACAACGGATTAGCATTTACAAAATCAATTAAATATACTGTCATTTTCGATTCACAAAATTTCGTATCTTATCGATTTTTAAAAATACTTGGGAATTATTTAATGTCTTTCAACTATTTTGGTAATATTTTACACAATTCTCCTTTTTCATTTTTTTGTCAATCCGTCAGTTTCACCAATTATATCAAATTAGCATTTCATTTCATCACACAGCACTTCATTCATTATATGCAAAATCTATTTCTGCACCTTGAATCCTTCATCTTTTTACCATCAAAAATACCCTATTTTACCTTTTTCATTCTTAAAACCATCAAACCCAACCTCAAGCTTTATTACTTGACTTAAGACCTATGAAAGATACTAACCCTCTAACCTCATCTTGTCTTTAATATTCTTACATAGCCAGTCATAACTATTTGCAGTAACAGCCATAGCCTACCAATACAATGGAAAACAATGAAATTTGAAATCCGTCCATAATGAAATACCTAGCCTCATTAAATTAACTAATTAATTTCACTTTCAATGACTAATTTATCTTCAGATCGTCTTCATGAGATTCGGCTTTTTCCTTTTCAAGATGAAGCTATACGCTCGTAACTAGAGCGTATTGAAAGTAATAACAGAGATATAATTACTTAAGGTTTGCAGTAGATGGTGAGAAATGAATGCATATTCAGAGGAAAATGATTTTATTATGAGCTTGAAAACATTATTATTGTATTTACTGAATAACATGTATTTTTGTGGTTTGAAGATTGTTATTGCGAAAGTCTATTTTTCTTCCATTTTTACAAAGAATAAAAAAAGGAATACAAAACTTATAATATTTAAACACATGACCCTTAAAATGATTCGGGCTGATTTTGATATTATAGTTGAATAAGTAATTCATTTTATTGATAAAGCTCATTAATTATACTGATATATAATCAATAAGGGTGATAAGTTAATATATGCACTGATGTAAAAGGAGAGTAAAAAAATAGTCTGATTTTACTCTCTAGTCATTTTCTATTGAGAAAAAACTGTCTGACAATAATTCCAAGCTAACAATGAAATGATGTATCTTCCCTTGAAAACATCATTAGTTTCAATCATCTGGCTAATTATGCATCACTTTATAGACTTCCATTTGAAGTTACTTTTCGTTCAATTAATTTCTTGTTAAATTGCATGTTTCACATCATTCACTTCAATATATTAAACAGCATGAGCAGAATCATCCTGTTTTTTCCAGTTCAGTACATCCAGAAAAAAATAATTTTCTATTGTTCTCGCTGTATTTCTTCCATATCGCACTCTCCCTCCGGTATCTACCCTCTGTAATCAGACTCTTTTGAAATTTAATTTGATTAAGTTTTCTATAGAAAGTATGGATATTGCCAGGAACTAGGTTTTTCATCAACATTATTAAACATCCGATATGGTTTCGTTTTGATTATAGAAAGTAGGCACAATATCTTAGCTGGACAAAAAATTTTGTGAAATAATCATCATAGCCAACAACATATTGCCACCACGACGAAGAAAAATAACCTGATGATTCTTGAGTACACATCGAGAGATTGGTATTTGCTTACTTTGCGAAACTATGATGAAGAAACTATGGTAACGAATTGGAGTGAGCAAGAATACTATAGAAATGTATTTCAAGATAATAAGAAACGTGTTCCGATACATTTGGGTTGAAAAAATAGTATTATGCTTTGAATTTTTATTTGAAGAAGAAAAGCAAACGAAAAGACATGTTAAATCAGAAAATAATAGATATAAGGTCTGTTCGCGTACTACGATTAATTGCAATTAATTGCAATGAAGCCGTTTTTGTACTCCGTTTTACTGAATACTGAAAATTTCCCCTCTTTCAGTAAAATTCAGTAGGATCTGAGCTACTGAAAAATACTGAAAACTGTCAAACGGTTTTTGGTGTAATGTTATTATGAAAGACGATTATTTTTGTGGCGATAGTTTATCGCCGCTTAGGATGAGTTTATAATAACTTTTGTTCTCCCAAAAACCGACAACTGACCCCTTTGTTTGTCAATTTTCAGGAAATGCAATGAGAGCGTTTTCGTACTTTTCCTGAACTTCCCCCACCACATGATTCAGGAAAATTCAGTAAAATTCAGTGACTGAAAGTACGCGAACAAACCTATAGTGTGTAGGTCAGCAGCCTTATTGATAACAGGGGCACTTCGTACTACCCTAACGAGAGCACTCAAAGTGTTTGTTCATTGACTTCCTATCGATCTACTTGCCTTGGAACCTCGTAATATGCGCTGCGGTAAAGCTACATTACAGTGACCGCTTGCCAGATCTGGGTTTTACCAAAATCTTGGTGCAGGAAATGCCTGTTACAGCAGACATCGATTACACTATTACCCAACCACCTCTGTCTCAAGGATTTGAAGCGAAGAAATATATACCAATGGCTGCATATGCAACGACGGAATGGTGTGTGATATATATCCCACTAACAAACTTGAAGTTTTCCTTCCGCTTGCTGGACCACTGAAGTGTCTTTCATATGGAGATGTTAACAATTTTCGACGTGACTAATTGGCTCTTATATAATCAGAAATACGGAGTGAACATCTACATTTTCACTGACAGCCAATTGGCTAAACAGTTCTTTGCTGGAGTTTACACCTCCTTGAAGCATATCGAGCTGTATGCCTCTTAACGAGATGTGAATACATTCTATGAAATCTCTATTTTAACTGTGAGGATATTGTAATATTAAAGGGAACTGAGATGTGGACAAATTTGCAGAAATTGGTACACTTTTGCCGGAGGTGTCCTGCAGTTTCCTGATTAGCACTCCAATGGCATTAGTAATACTGATAGCCAGACCGGTTTTCCTGCTGGTAGCGCTGGACGTACAACACGTTTTCAACTTAACGAGGTGGACAGACATCCTCCGGGCTCTTGAGCAGACGTTCATAACCATGACAGTTGGCTCCGTTGAAATCCAGACCAGCAAGTCGGTCGGGTATCCGGGAGTGACCCTTGACACCAAGCTGACGTATTGGGATCATACCCGCAAGGCATGTGACAGTGCTCTAGTAGTCGTCACTTCGCTGAGTAGGCTAATGGCCAACGTCGATGGTCCCAGTGAGACGCGATGGAGGCTGCTGATTATAAAAACCGATTCCATCGTGCTATATGGAGCCAAAATCGGGGGAGATGCGTTCAAAGCTGAGAAGTTCTGGAAGCGCATTGCCAGTGTTCAGCGCAGGGGTGCCCTGCGTATCGCTTTTAGCTACCGCACGGTCTCAAATGAGGTTGTGATGGTGGTATCAGGAGTAATCCCGATCGACCTACTGGCGCAAGAACGCAAGGAAGGGTCCCTCTTTCGCTCAGAGTTGGGCAGAACTAAGGCTATGACGCACGCGCGTAAGCTTACCTTCCAACTTTGGCAACAACGTTAGAATGAAAGTGCTAAAGGACGCTGGAAGGCTAAGCTAATTGGTCTTATTGAACCTCGGCTCGACCGGAGCCATGGAGAGATAAACTTTTACCTTTGTCAATTCTTGACAGGGCACGGTTACTTCAGGAAATACCTGAACAGAATGGGTAAGGGGATCACACCGAACTGCCGGTACTGTGTGACTGAGCTCGATGATGCTTAGCACACATTGTTTATGTGCAGTCGCTTCATAAGTTCCAGGCGTACCATTGAGTCCACAACTGGCCTGGCAACACCTGAGATGATCGAGGATGCATTGGTGCGAAACGAGGAGAACTGGTGTTCAGTCTCCACAATTGTTGAGAAAGAGCTGCGCACAAAGCGGGATGAGGGTTGTCTTATCAACCCATGAACTGTGGTAGTTTCTGAAGTCCATGGTTACCGACAGGTGAGTCAGCACGACTGGGTTGAAGCAGTGCTTAGGCGGGTCCCGAATTGGAACTTCGTGGGCTTATAGATGGTCCTTTTTGTAGTGTCAAACCTCACATACTCCGTGGTGATAGGTCACCCGAGGATCTGGCTAGCAGATTTATTTTTTACCATCTGCATAGAGAGGAAAAACTGATTATCAGACAAAAATACTTCAAGGTCACTGTGCAGTCCTGAGCGGAAGATCGATTTTTTGAACCGCAAGACAATTGTGAGGAGCTTTCGACTTTGATGGCAAGCTGAAGAGCTTTCGACTTGCATTACGAAGGGGGTTCTTCCACATGGCAATGGCTATTTCAACTGGACATTGTTTGTTTGGTAGACATGCGGTGTGGCTAAGTGCCACTGAGAATGACTACCTCTTGAGCTATTGTTGTGAGGATGAAAAGGAAACAGTTTTTTATTTGTTGTGCGAATGACTGACCTTTGCTAGAAAAAAGGAACCAGTACTTTGACTCATACTTGTGCGTAAGTCTAACCAAAGTTGCATCGGTGGACGCCAAGAGGATCATCCAACAATCAAGGAGTCGAAGTGGATCTCCACTTTGGGCTATGCATTTCCCAATGTGGTATCACAACGGAGTCTTGTGTGTCTTAGTGTATCTTCTCTTGAGTTTACCGGGGGAGGCAGCCACAAAACCTACAAAGTATTATCTTTTGTAGCTTCGATATTTTTAATATTTTTCCCCTTAACTGTGACACAATTTCTAATCAACAATCTTCTACGATTATAAATGGTTCCGACTGAGAAAAAACGCCACATGCTTAAGAGTACGGTTTATTGGGATCAACTGTTTGCCTGCGCAAAAATTATTGTATTTAATGAATAAGGACACCTGCCTAGATTGGACATCAACCATTTTTAGGACTCTGAAGATTCAGTGCGGTAACGATTTTTTTATGGCGTGAAATTTAATGGGTGTTGCAATCTCAAATTTATTCTCAAGTTTACTTTAATTTATTTTTTGTAAGCTTCGCACATACGCTAGTCCGTCTAAAAATTTTGTAGGCTGAGAGCTTTGGTTCATTTATTGATATCAGCCACAAGAACAAAGCCTTTCATTTTCCATTTCAAAGAGTTTAAGCTCAATTTTTTTATTGTGAATTAATTTCACCTCACATTCTGCTACCATAAATCAATATAAATATCACCTAGAGCTTACTGAATACATGACATTCCGCAAATACTAACATGAACCATTAAAGCAACTTTAAAAACATCACCTTCTGACATTCGAATCGATTCCCGGCACACACAGAGCAAGCAAACACAACAACAAATAGCTTCGCAACCAACCATTAATTCATTTGCCACCCAATCCACCTGATGCTCAAACAGTCTGTTTATAGTCACAGTTCACATACTACAGTAAACCTCTACTGGAAACTGTTTGCCGGCAAAGAACCTTTTTGAAAGGAACTACACAGCCTTGTACCACCCACTAGCACACTATGCCGTATAGTCACTCACAATTAATGTTCCGGGAAAGCTGAGAAGGATTAAATATGGGAACAATAAAAATGAGGTTGATGCCAACGAGCCAGTCTAATCGACGGAAGCGTAGGTATTATGAAACCAGTTGCAGTAACAGTATACGAACAATGCATCCGCGCAGCCTGCTACCTCCGGCCGCTGCAGAACCTCGTACTAATCGGGTGAAGGACTTTTGCACTCCTGGACTAGAAACTCTTATTTGCATGTATATAAGCGGGAGATTCGTGCATAGACAGAGTACTGTGCCTGGAAATATATTTTTGTCCAGTATTAGAACATCAATCGGATTAACGAGTGAGATGAATCAGAAAATAGAAATATGTTGACGTTTCATGTGGGAGGCTCAGGATCTCGATCCTAGATATTTTGTGAGAGTTGTTTTTAAATTTTTGAGCAGCCAGTTTAACACACTTACAATATGGAGAGAGCGTTATAGCATCAAATTGCGGAGATTTTGGAGAACTTTGCAAATTCGAATTCATGCTCGGGGCAAACAATCGATTCGCAATTCACTATTCTGTCTGGTTTTCCGCGATAATTTGTTTGATTGAATTTACTAATAATTTATTTGATCATTTTAAGAGTTAACTTATACTTAAATACCAGCATCCTAATGCCTTATTATATTTTGACTGACTTTTGTGGAATGTATCTTACCCACGCTGGGCGCCAAAATTGATTATTGCTTTTAATATTTTTAATGCACTTATAGCTTAACTTGGAAAGAAACTAATATGATCTTATTCCGATCATTAATTTTTTTTTTTTTTGTGTAAAACATCTGACTATATTAATCGTGGTGTTTCAAATAATCTTCGTTTTCTACATTCATTTTACCTGTCACAGCTATGATTCATTTCGATATCTATTTTCGTTATCTGATTCACAGTAAAACTTTTTTTCGTTTATCTTTGATGGATTGACCTTGCAACTAGTATCTTCAGAAAACTATTCACAACCGTTTTCATCCTCCAGAAATATCCTTTCATTTAAAGCCACCCAGATTTCTGCTTTCAGCTCATCGATTAGAATACATTTTACACATATATGTACTTTATATTTCGTCACATTCATTCTTATTTCTATCGTGTAAGTCCACAACACACTTGGTCATGTTTTACACAGCAAGAAAGCCAAATATACTCTCTGGCTGCACATACGAGTATGCTGCAAAAAAAAACTTTTAGCTCACTCCAATAACAGAATCAAATGAAATCAGGTATATCGCCAAGGACAACGGTTTTATTTTACTTTTATTTTTCGTATTGCATCACAAAGCCAGTTTATATTGTATTTCAAAAAGATTCAACGTGGATTCAAACATTTTAAATGCACGCAAACATATGAACATATATGCGAGTCGTTTTTATTTTACGAAGATGATACTCCTTGAATATTCTTTACTGAAAGTTTTACTGAGTTCGACCTTTGAAATTATTTTCTTACTGCTTATTTTCCTTCGAATTTTGCTTCCTCTCCATCGAAACAGACATGACTAATGTAAAAATTTATGAAAACGTAATTTTTTTATTGTCAAAGTAGCTAACAATTTATTGGAAAATTCTCAACAGTCATTTGCTTGTGAATATTTAATGGGAATATGAGTACGTTTCGGATAGACTCCAATATTCGAATTTCAAACCTGATGAGTAAATGAATGGCATGTTAATGGCGCAGTACGCAGCCTTGAAATATAGCACAGTCTTGAAGTATCTTTTCCTGCAATTTATGAAAACAATTTGATACAAATTCATGAATATAGTAAAATTAAGAAAGCTCCTTTACTGGAAACATAAACGAGTCTGAAGTTACAAATTTCAAGATTGATATCAGAAGTTTAAAAGCTGTTAAGACATGGTGAACTCAGTAGAAGTTTAATTATCTCAAATGTCATGTGCATTAAAGTTTGTAATGCACACATTTACTGGAATCTGTTTTGGCATGAATATAGAAGAACGTCATGACCGATTTGCTAGAAAATTAAGTCATTGATCAGTTTACTGGCAAACTACCTTTGCGGTAATAGCCCAGAGAAATCCGACATAAAAAAGGCGAAACTTCGGAAAAAATAGGGGAAAGCTGAATTTTGGTGTGAACCTTGTTGCTAGCGTGTTGAACAAAATGTCAAAATTTCCCATCGATCCGAGTGCTGCGCTACTTTTTATACCGGGTCAAAGGTCACCAAAAGTGGCCTTTCTTTAATATCTCAGTAACGGTCACGTCTTCAGAAAAATAATGTATGACGAATTTGTAGCTTAAAAAATTTGTAACTTTTTCTTGTAACCATAACCGTTTTTGAGATATATTGATCTAAACACTTGCTAACAACAGCATCCTCTTTCTCAACGGCATGTTGATATTATCCGATTTCGATTACGACTTGGAATGTTTGTGAGTTTGTTTTTCTATGTTTAAGAGGCGCATAAAAAAAAACATGTAAACAAACTTATCTACATAGGTGATTGTGCCATAAAGAATTAACTGTGGCAGTCTTTTTCATTGAGGATCTTATTGAGTCTTGGCAACCAAGACCACTAATGTTGCTCAGTCAACTGTTTGCAAAAGGTGACTATATTATGCACTTTTATTGCAAATTACATGAGGAATTTATTTTTATTGTGGCATTGGCTCTCTAATTTAATTTGCTGAAAGATGCATTATATCCTCAATTTTGAGCTATTAAAAAAATTTCACCATTTATTTAGCCTGTAATATGTTTTCGACTTGACCTTTTTTATAATTTAAAAACAAATTAAAGAAATTACTAATTTTGCTTTCAAATACTACACATAATTTGAACTTTTGTGAGATTGTTGATCGTAGTGAGTAGGAATATCACTGAAATAAGCTGTTGACAGTCAATCACTAACTTTTAATGCAATTAGGGTCAGCATTGAAATATCTAATTGTTTTTTTACACGATATTTCAAAAAAATCGAATGCATAGTTTACTACGCGCTTCATAAGGCTTGTCTATATGCTTATATATTTCGCTTGTGCTTCCCTAAATCTCAAAACCACGAGCCGCCACTGATATATATACATATATATATATATATATATATATATATATATATATATATATATATATATATATATATATATATATATATATATATATATATATATATATATATATATATATATATATATATATATATATATATATATATATATATATATATATATATATATATTATATATATATACATATATATATATATATATATATATATATATATATATATATATATATATATATATAATGCAGTCATCGGTTCAAAGCGAAATTAGCAGAGTAGGTTGATTTCAATGTGAGGCAGGTGTGATATATTTTTGGCTTTGATGCTGGCAAAGGGTTGCCAGCGCGAGGTGTCTTTTGCTATTTTCAGGCGCCTAGCGCACACATAGGGTTAAACATTTCAAAAAAATTATCATATTCACATTCAAATCACGTTCCAAATTCATTCCATAAACTTTACTTTTGCGAAACATTCCACAAACTTTACTTTTGCACTATTCTGCATATACACCAATGTGTCCTGAAAATTTCAGTTCAATCGGATGGCGCGTTCCTGAGATTTTTAGATTTTTTCACTGAAATTGTCTGCTGATATATATATATATATATATATATATATATATATATATATATATATATATATATATATATATATATATATATATATATATATATATATATATATATATATAGAAATATGAATTTTTGGCTAAAGTGATTTTAATTCTAAAGCTCTTCTTCGAACATTAGTAAAAATAATCAGATTAATCAAACTATTGTATCGTCAAAGATAAATAATAAAACTCCTATCAAAATAAAACTTCTACTGATCTAACATTACTCTGATTGCATGATAGAGCGCCTCTTGCCTTCATTTTGGTTTACGGTTCGAAACCAGCACTTTCAAAGAAATTTCAATAATTTCAATGCTCATTTTCAACACACTTTACACCTAGCAATGATCAGCCCTAAAGTTCCAAGTTATGTTACTGATAATAGTCTCTGTTCTGCCAAAATTCCAGATTTTTGACAAATATAGAAATCTAGTTAAATGCAGCTCAGTTTTTCTCAGAAACTTTTGCAGTCTCGGTTGATCAGCCCTAAAGTTCAAAGTTATGTTAGTGATAATAGTCTCTGTTCTGCCAAAATTTCAGATTTTTAACCTATCAATCAATTTTAACCTATTGGCTCCAATTCAATTTTAGTTGTATATATCTTCAGGAAATTTATCACTGAGCTTATTTCATCAATTTAATATAATTTTTCGATTTTCCAAAAGAGCAAGTTTAGATCAACTTGCATGCTCTTAAACTAAACCCATGCTCTTCGAAAAATACGATACAGAACATATCAAGCATTTTTCAATATGTGAATGATATGTTTGCACGCTAAAGGCTGGTACTGAGTTCGAGTTCACGTGAAACTTTGACATTTCCCAATTATCTGTTCATTCTTTCGAGCGAAAATTTTGACAACGGAGAAAAGCAGAGACACTGCTCATTCTTGACGGATAAAATGTCAAGAATTTCACTTTTCGATCGATTTTCTTATTGGAAAGTCATTTGCACTGCTCAATTTTCAAATTGAAACACTAAATGTCACTTTTTCGCTCGAAAGAATGAACTGCACAAACTAAATTGGCGTGAAATGATTGACAACATGTTTCAGTGCCATCTATGTTTTCAAAGCGAAAGCAACTTCAAAGCAACTTTTCATGCTAAGAACACAGTACCAAACTTGCTTATTTTCAAGCTAAATTTTCGCCGAAACCAATTTCACGTGAAATTTTGTATGAAAATTTCTCGTGAAATCGAACTCAGTACTATGCTTAAGTAGTAAAAACAATCCACGCAGATTACGCTGGGCGCAGCTCTTGCTAACAAAAACAATTGATGAAATAACGCATTCTCTCGTGTTATAAATATAATCACATTCTAAAAATGTATATTTAACCTAAGAAACATATGAGGGTATAGCTATCAGGGAAGTATAAAAGTGTCTTAGCTTCTTTTCAAAATTTCTCGCAATCGAAGGAAATTGCATTTCTTGAAAAGTTAGTTTCAAATCAAAAAACTGTACGAATGTAGTTTTAGACAAACGTTGACTGAAAAAATGTTGAAATTCGCAAAACAATCCGTTCAGCTGTTCTGACAAAAATCTTATAGAAATATCACGCTAACCAGGGCATTTTCATCAATTTGAACGTATTTCGATGTCATTTGGCTGTATTTCACTTCAAATAAATGATAAAATTTGAATTTAAGATAGAAATGTCAAAATCCATGTTATTTCTAAGATAGCAAAACTTTAGAATGAAATCAGAAACTCTTATTGATCATTTTCATGATTAACTACTCTCGTAATGCATGTCATCTAAAAATTCCAAGTAGATTCTCAAGTACAACACCTTTACCAAATTCGTCAACACCACCTATTTTAACTCCAAACAAAACACTATTTGCCAGCAATACTGCAATACAGCTATAGAATATTTTCTTAAAAATATGTTAGTACGCTTCATAGTAAACACGAGAAAACAAACAATAAAAAATTCATAACGACAACTGTAATAAATACTAATGCATATGATTTCATCAAGATCTTCATTTTTATGTGAATACATTGGCCCGCGTAGATTTGGTTATTTTGTGGCTGCTCTTGTTGTTGTTATTGTTATTATTGCTGTCGAGGCTTATGACGAGGTTTTTTTTGAGTTTCTATGGCTGAAGAGTAGAAAAAAGGATACACGGCTGAGCTCAGAAAAGATAAGTATCTGAAGCTGTGTATGCTTGAATTTGGCATATGAGTCAGTATTTAAGAATATATTTCTGTACATGATACATCTCTATTATGAAAGCTACAAAATACCTTAGGGATATTTGTTTCCGTTCAATTCAAGCTCAACGATGTTTACTCTCATTTTGTTCTTTTATTTTCCTGAGGATGTATGTCAGACATATTTGGGATCTTTTAAAGGGAGTGTATCAAATTTGAAATGTGTATTACTAGAATATGTGGGGGAGCTAAATGTATAAATATAGTTTTGACTTTAAGGAGAGCTTTTTACGCAGCAGATAGTCTCAAGTCAATTTTTTGAGAAATATTGATCCCAAACTATGAAGAGGCATTGAACCAACCGGGGTGTGTTCAATGTGCATGCTATAGCAGCTATTAGCTGCTATTTTAGCAGCTCTGGCTGTCCAATGTCACGAAATAGCTACTTTCTGATGCTTGCTAGTTGACAGTCGGGCTGTCCAAGATTCCGGCATAGCTGCTAAGGTAGCAGCTATTTGCTGCTATGGAGGATAGCAAGAAAGTAGCTAAAGCAAAATGGCCGTGCGTAAACAGCTGACATGCAGTTCAACCATCATTTTTAATTGAAAATTGAAATGAAAATAAGTTTTTGCGCTTTTGTGACACAGGAGATGAGGAATAAATTTGAAAATAGCGACAGCATAAATTAAATACGGGCTTTTAAACACTTCAGCTCAACTCGAGTTAAGTCGGCTTTCAAAAAGTGCAGCTCATCTTGAGTTTTTAGCAGGCGAACATGAAGCGCAAAAGGCCGGGTGCACTGATTCATGTGTCATCAAATTTCCAACGACTATTTTTTGCTCTTTTTCATATATATGGCGTCAAAAGCCGGAAATAAATTATACGTTTTAAATATGTTAGGAAAATTTTTATGGTTTCTGCAGCTGTATGTTGAAAACTCCTAAATTTTATACAATTTCCAAAGTGCAATGGAAGTATTGAACTAATCCACGACAACACAAATATTAAAATTTAAAAAAAAAATTGAAAAAGTATTTTTGAATTTGCTGACCTTCGTAGCAGCTCTTGGCTGTCCAATATCCATAGCTGCTTTACCTAGCTACTTCAAATTTTGACACTTGCTAAGGTGATGCTATGCTATGCTTTTGAAGCAGCGATAGTATGCACATTGAACCGCCGCTTGGTTTTCATATTATGTTAACCGTAATCTATCTCAATTTTACTCCATTTTATGTTCTGTGACATCAAAAAATGCCACAATTTAAATATTAAAGACAAAAATAATCTTTTCGTGCTTAGTTACACTTTTTAGCACTAGCCGATCTAGTTTTCATAAAACAACTGTTTTTCTGGTGGTAAATAAAACTCGCCAAAGATTTTGCTTGGGACTAAATTAACTCAACTATTTCTGTACAATATAAGCTCAACATGTGCACAATGCAAAAAAATAACTAATTTGCCAGAGTATATAAAAAGAGAGTTGTCCATTGTGCTTTATCTATACATATAAAACAAAGTCGGGTTAGTTACACCATTTATAACTCAAGAACGGCTGGACCGATTTTTATGATCTTTAATTTGTTGGATTTGAATCGGCCTCAAATAGCAGGATAGCTATTAAAACATCGGAAAAATTTAAAGGATAAAATGTGAAGGAAATACATTTTGTATGCGAAAAAAATTTAAATTCATAAACAATGCCAGCTAGCTGTGCAGACGTGCGTCACGATTTTCCAGTGTTATTTATAAATAATTTTAGATAAAACTGCGCTGCGTCTTAACTTTTTTTGCGCTATTTTGGTACTTCAGTGAAAAATTTTACGTTAATGCTGTGAAATTTGTTTCGTTTCCAGTTTTTTTGATATTGTTCTTAAAGTAAACATGCAAAACTTTTAATTAAACGCAAAAACACAGTCATATATTATTAAAGTCACATTAAAAATAGGTTTTTTGTTCTTACCAAGTGTTCGTGCCTTAACTTTTTTTACCCACTGTATGTCTGTGTAAGGTCAAAAAAGACGTATGTTTTTAAAAAAAAAGCTTATTTATTATACAGAGGTTACATTTGATATTTCAATAGGTTTCTCCACGTAATTCAAAATTAAGTAATACATATAAGCTATTTCTGACTCCAAAATTAAAATTTTTAGCTCTCAAACACACTATTTTGCGCATTAAAACCAACATACAATACTAATTTCCACACCATTTCATTCTATTTATTTCCTATTACTGAAAAGCCTTATGCTCAGGATTTCTTTTCAAAAAAAGTTCTCACACACTGAAATCGCTAGAAACTTCAAGGTTACCATACCTCTTAATCATTCATTTGCATTCAATGCCAATGAAAAGAATTCAAAGTGTTGAGAATTTAAAAAGAGTTTTCAGCAAGACCACTACCACAAATCATATCGGTGTTAGATCTTCAAAAGTTATTCAAAAAGTTGGAAATACTTTTCTTTCAAACTTCCCAACGATTTTATTGGAAATTCCATGAAATTTCATAAAATTACACGGTAAGCCTAATATTTCATTCTTGGAATAACTTTTGTGAAAATATTGCATCACTCATTGCCAATCGTTGTTGGCAATTCGGCGAATATTTAACTTTTGAGGCTAACAGTTTTCTTCTTACGGCGTAGGCCTTAAAAGAATGTAAAGCTTCGAAGAATGTTTTTTGAGTATTCATCTATGAATTCAATTGAGTCACAATTTTTCCAATCACCTTCCTTTTAATCCAATAAAATTAGTCCCAAAAGCTATCGACCACTTCATTCACTGTAATTCACTTAACGGCCCTCATCTGAGATAATAGCAACAACTTTCTACTAAATGGTCTTTACATGATACGTTCGTTTCAACAAATATCGACCCGACATCCCCTCCATAACAATCGTGATATTCTCAGGACTCGACAAGTATCATTCATTCGAACAAATAAGTTGCTCAGTTCACGAAACAAGATATACTCGTATCTTATAGAATCATTCAAAACACTTACGAGCTCAATAAGAAGGCTATCTTCGATAATATGGGACGTCCCTGTGCAGTTGTGATCATCGGTGCAGAGAAGTATCCACCTTTACTTTTTCGCCATTTTTTTTCCTCTTGGTCCAATAGCAAGGAGAAAACGGTCACCAGACTGCCTGGCAGACAGCCATTGTGGCACCGTTCACTCGATATTGCTCTTTATTGCAAACGATTCACCTGGTTATAGCTGTACTTTAGTTGCGAGGACATATTCCGCAGGACATCTCATTCAAGCCAGTATCGCAATCGAACAACCTTGGGGCATTAAATGTACAGCCATAAAGTTGGCTACCGTTAAAGGCGTCCAGTGCTACTTGCTGGTATGGCTAAACTCTGCGCTAGGTGTGTGGTAATTGAGATTTGCTCCGTCATTGATGCGTGAATGGCGTCATCATCTTATCAACTGTCATTTTTTGCTACTCTAAACCATAACATAAACCAGGTTTATACCTTCCGGCCATTTCTGATCAAATTCCACTCAAATTTCGTTGATTATTTGATGATTCCCTGCGAAAAAAAAACTGGCTAACATCACTGGCAGCACTTGTAACAAACCCAGGTTTTATCTTCACGTCCGAGGCATAGTAGACAGCCTATTTCTAATAATTATATCTCGCAGTCAATCTTTGTCCATATTTGTTGTGTTGTTCACCGACGAACATCGTCGACTCGTACATATGGAAATAGCACAGATCCTGGGCGAAGTGGAAAGGATGTGATGCTGACATGGGAATTAGGTTAAGGTTGCAAACATGTTGACGTCACTTGCCCATATACCAGGTCTCGCTCGTTCGCTTTATTATTGTGCGTCGATTTTTCCTTGATGGCACTTGCTAAAGCTTTCGATTTTTGTCTATATTTGTCTACGGGAAGGTAGAAAATTTAATTTCCCGAAATAGAACGGAACGCAATCACATGAAAGCGGGAGTATGTCATGGGATATTTTTGGCCAAGGCTGCTTGGATAAAGACTTACATGTAATTCAGGCTGAAATGCGAGAAAAATAAATTTGTCTTAACTGGTAGTTGAAAAATGATCCGAATATGATTTAATATTTTTCCAGTAGCATATGAAAAAAAAAATATTCATAAGTATTTGAATCTAAATAGACTTTGAAGTAATTTTATACTGAAATTAAGAGATTTCTCTTTCTGTATTTCAATTCGTTTGAAATGAAATTGGATCACAGCATTTTACATGATGTTTTTGGGATGCGACGATTATACCTATCACTTAAGAGATATTGTCTATGGACGATACGGATATTCATCACATCATTACTGGTGTCGAGATTCGGGTACACGAATATGACCTCAAAAAAGCTCAACAATCTACCGAGTGGTACCACATGAGCCAAAACCCACAAATGCCATCAAGTCAAAGTCGTTGACAGTGTTCCTCGATTCTCAAGATTTCATGCAATCGAAATTCCTTCCGCAAAGTCAATTAGCTAACGCAAAATATTATTAAAATGTTTTAAAGCGTTTGTGGGAGAGTATTCATCGAAAGAGACCACAGTTATGCAAGAACAATTTATGATTCTTCCAGCACAATAATACATTGTCTCACAAATAACGCAAGTATTTGGCCAAAAACAACGTCAATATCATCCCACAAGCTACCGTGTAAATTTTTCCTACTTATCAAACTTAAGTTGCGGCTCCATGGAAAACATTTTGAGACGATTGAAGTCATAAAAAAGAGTTCGCAGAGAGAGCTGAAGGGCTAAATCCGCCTACCAAAAATCTTCTGAAGATTGAAAAAAAAAACAGTGGCACATGTGAATCGCCTCTTATGTTAATTGTCTTGAAGGGGATTAAATAAATATTGAATAATAATTAGCCGTTGCTGTTTTATTTGCACAGTCCAGTTCAATTTTGAGCAGAAATTATTTCCCTGAAACGCCGTTTCGAATGAAAGTAGGACGTAAGCTTTTTTATTTCACTTCATTTTAATAATTACTTTATTTTAAAACTGTTCCTCATTTCTTCAACTTTCTTTCTGAAACTCCTATCAAAACATAAACAGAAATTAACTGTTTTCTTTAGAAAATTCCGTAGAAACTGTAAGTTAATCTTAAAATGGTGTGTGCATTCAATAACGCGCATTGAACATAATCGGTCTTATGAGAATAAGCTAACTGCATTTCAAAGTGGTTTGTCAGAGTACAGTACGTTTATCAACATTGAAGGAAATTGTAGCTTACATTCAATGTTGCCAAATATACTGTATACATACTGTATATATAATATTTAAATCATTGTTGATTAATTTTGTGCATTGTGGGCTGGCATTGCCAAAAATGTGATCAAAATATTACAATTGCCTAGTACAAAGCAATATAGACAATAAGGCTCTTGGGAATCCAGGATTCCTTGGTAGTCCACAGGTTGGCTGCTTCCCATTGCTTTATATATCATTTATTCAGTAGTTGGTCTATCCTCGCAATGAAGGTACACGAAAAACACTTTGTAGGTGGTGCTAAGGAAGCAAGGACCAACGCATTCCTCTATCTCAGCCAGTACTCTTTTTTTGTGGACCCTCTGTTTCTTGTCCACTTAGACTGTTTTTAAAAGTCCTTCATTTTAGCACCCTGTACGACTCCGCTATAGATTACATGTCATATTTTCTTACAGGTTTAATGAGGTTTCAGATGTTTTGGTGCCTCATCCATTCGGTCTATCGTATGAAATATCATTCTCGCGTCTAGTTTTTTTCCTTTTGTCCTCTAGTGCAACTAATAGGAGTGTCTTATTACTGGACTCTTCTCTACACATGCCGCTTTTCACGAAAAATTCCATTTGCTTTCTAGTTGCACAGCTAGATTTCAACGGTTTTCAAGCCACCTTCGACAGCTTCTCCGAAGTCATGTCAAGCATTTCCATTTTTCTCCTGCGTATGGCCTCCAGTTCTTTTCGTTCTTTGCAGCCCAGATTGGTACCTTGACCTGTTAACCGATCCAGCTAATGCTAATTTATTTAAAGACGATGCAGGCTTTAAATTTAGAGAGCATGAGGTAGAACCCTCCTATAGTAATAAAATCAGGAACTATAAAAACCAACCGTGCTGTCCTCTGTATCTAGGACTATGTATGATATTAGATGGTCTCTTGCCATCCAACACCCGAATTCACATACTAACGACAACTCAGTACAGTAGCCATTCAGCATTTGGCATATAATGTTCCGCCACTAGTTAGGATATTTTTCTATTAGGAGCTAATTCCCAAAACCAAAATTACAATAGCACACCCTTCGTTTAGGAAAGATTGATTCTCGTAGCTAAAGGCTATGATACTTCGTGATATTCGGCTGAAAATCGGTTTCAATAGGTATGTTTAGTGGTGGGAGTTTCTTTATTGCGATGGAAAGTTGACCACCATAAGCGAAATGGAAATCCAAACAGTCTGCCCGCGTACCATCCGCTCTGCCTGCTAGACACAGTGAGGAAGCTCCTAGAAGAATTGCTGAAGCTACGGCTACTGTTAGCCATTAGATAAGCTTGTCATATGAGTATATCTGACAAACAACATGGCGTTTGAAAAAAAGATTCAATTATTGATGCCTCTCAGCAGTGATTAAGGTAGTAGCAAGAAAGGATGGCATTTAACAGCACAAAAGTAGTGGTTTTGCTGGTACAATTTATATTCAAAATGCCCCTCGTTACCACCGCAGAAGTTATATACTCCTTTATTGTGGCACAAGCGGGAGCTAGCATCAAAACCCACTTGAAGTTTCAGTCTCACCGATTCAGTGCACTAAGCTAAATCATTCAGCTCCTATACTGGCAGCGGGCATAAAGAGCCAAAAGCAAATTGAGCTTAATCGACAATCACGCATTTCAGCATTTCACCATTATTCCGATATAGGACCCGGTTTGAAAACTGCCTGAGTATGGTGCCACCAATTGGATTGCAAACCAGATCACAAGCCTCTATTCTCGTTAACCTTTAGTCATAAGTTTTTTTTGCTCCTACTTCCTTTAACCTACGGCTACTGCACATCCTTGCATGGCAGCTTTTGCTCAAAAGAAAAAACGAAAACATGGCATACTGCGACTTAAAAATTAATGTTTCCTGACTGATTTGTAGGAACCATTAAACAATAACCGCGTTATGTCAGTCAACATAACGCAACAAAAGGCATATCGATGGATAGCCATGCTGTAGAGCTTTTTGGTTATGCTAAATTTAACGTCATACAAGAAGTAGCTCAGCATCATTCAGCTCCTCTCTTTCCCAAGGTCGAATAATATCACCAGCCTCAGCTCATTTTGACCAGTGGTGGGGTTCTTCCCAAGGAGTCTATAATTTATGATTCAGAGCTTCGCATCGATGCCCGGATTCAGTTTTCTGAACATACCAATTATGTCATCCAACTGGAATTGATGAACGGAATCAAAATGGATTGTGGGCCGATTATCAGTGCCCAGTCGCGGAAAGATCCACGTGGGCCACTCCTTTGATGTTTGATTGGAGCAGGTGGAGACCGCCAACAAACCTCACTTGCGTGAAATTTAAAACTGGCCCGGAATCGATCTAAAAAAACACAGCTCACAAAAACACACACGGCGATTCTACCGAAGCGTTTCCTGAGAGGAGAACCAAGCCGGTTTAGTTTTGCATTACCAAACCGAAAGGCGACCAAACCGCGATGTGTGTCATCACAATTCTAAAGTAATGCACAACCCGTGTTGTGATATTGTGTGAATTTTCCCTTTTTATGGGAATTTTCGCCCTCGAAAACTTGAAAAAGAGAAAAGGGAAAAAGTGCTGCTCGTAGAACAAAATCGTGGGAGAAATCGTTTAAATGAAATTAAACACTTTCGTAAAATTTCCACCAAATATATTTGGGAAAAAATCCAAACAATCCAGGCGAAATTGACATTACGTATATGTATTCTTACATTTCAGTTAAAACCTGGGATGAAATGAACAAGAATCGCTTCTCAAGACATCCTTTTAGCGATTTTCAACAAAAAGTTTAAGTCAAAACAGCCAAAAGCAAAATATTGTGACGAAATAATGCAGAATATCGTGTGAAGGCATTTTTCAGCTTTGTAGCTTTTAAGCAATTTCAATACATTTAATGCACCGTTTCAGTCAAAGCAACTACTGATTCACAAATTGTATGCTGAATGCAGTAGAATTTTCAGAAGAATTAGCTTAAATTTTTTGAAACCTGGTTTCATTGACTTACTGGAAAATATCGAATTGAATGAAGAGCATTTAGTTCCAGATATGGATACTCATTTGGGATCAAAATGTGAAGAACACATAGCGTCTTTTGAAGAAGCTGTAAAATTAGACTTTGAAAAAATAGGAAAAGAGTTTTACATTACGACATGTTAATTTTTACCATTGAATGATGTTATCTTTAAAGAAATTGAGTTTTTAAGCCTCCAAAAGCTCTTGATAGTTCGAAACGAACGAATTCGCTGCAGTTCAAAAATTTGGCAAAAAAAATGGCTTTGAAGAATCTTTTGTAAATATCAAATGCAGAGATCTAGCAGTAACTTTTTCAAGTGATGAAAAGCAGAGATTATTGCAGCTAACAGTAGAGGAGTTTTCGAAAGAAATAGAAAAAAACAAAAAATTTTGAGGGTGCATGCATGTTTTCTCATTTAACTAAGATTTCAAAGTATGCTCTAGATTTGCCACATTCAAATACTGAGTCGGAAACAATATTCTCCATTGTAAAACACGTCAAAACTTTAAAGCAAAACAGAATAAGTGAAGATTCCCTGAACGCAGTTTGTTGCATTCGCTCAAATTTTCAGTCTAGACCTGTTACCTGTGTTGATTTCGAGCCTTCTGACAAACATTTCAATTTTCATAATGCACAAAATCTATTTGATTAGTTTAAAAATGAACGCATTTTATATTGCGTTATAATGAAATGACTTTCAAAAGAAATGAATGTATGTTTTTTTTCTTCGTTATCCATAACAGAACAATGCCAATCAGTGCAGATGCATTGGAAACAACAACAACTCCCCCTATCCATAACATGAGTTGTTATTTCCAATGCGTCTGCACTGGTTAGCATTGTTCTGTTATGCATAAGGGACGCAAAAAACGCGCCTAATTTAGGTAGCTCTCTAGTGTAACCGAGTCCGCCCCTACTCTTCAGCGTCATCTCTAAATCGCTATTCACCTCTGGAAGCATCGACTTTTTATACAGAGCCCTACCTACGGATAAGAGCGTTTTCTGGTGGGCGATGTCCAGTTGACGTGGCCTTACTACTTTCAGTGTTTTGGCCAAATGTATCGAATATATTCGTATTCGCTAATGTCACCAAATATCAGTACTAAATCATCTTGAAGCCGGTGTATCTTTGTGTAGCTTCAGTTTCACCTTCGTTTTGCCTTTTTACTTATGTCTAAATGTTCGCACACGAATCGGTTGACCAAATGTTGGGAAACCAAACTCTAAGGACTTTAAAAAATTAAATTGAAATACCAGTGAAACGCAATAACAGTAGCAGTAGAGAGAGCTCTCGTGCTAAAAACGAGAATGAAAACCGACCGTTGTTTATTTTTGTGAGAGAATTCTAACTTAACATCATTAATGTATGATTGAAAAACCATGAACAGAAAATCGGGTGGGCATCAGAATGAAACCGAAATATATGAAAACGATTTTTCAGTCTCTGAATGTTCTATCAGCATGCTTTTCTTAACAAATGGATAAAATTAATATAGCCCGGGACGTAGGTGACGCACATACGATATTTGCAGATACGAAAATAAAAGGTCATGCCAGTAGCATCAGCTTTCTGCAATTTGTTCCAGCTCATTGGTCCTCTTCCATGAAATTAGTTTCAAAACTGTTTTCTCTCATTGCCATCTTTCCGTTGAAAACAATGCAATATCGATTCCAATGAAAACCCACTGAATTTTCGCCAGCCAGAAAAGTGTTTTTCATTTTAGCATACGAGTATTAATGGCTCTGACCCCACTTCTACAATACAGCTAACCATTCTGAATCCAATCCAATCATTAAAATCTGATGAAAACCCATAATTAGCGAAAACCGTAATTAAAGCGCCTTCTGACTTGTTGCATTTCACGGTGAATTTTTGGATTACAAGCTGATATCTCTTCAAGTTGGGATGAAAATAAATGAAATCGCATTAGGACTTCCGGATCATATCAATTCGGATCAGAGTGCAGGTTTTGTAAATCACAGAAGGGTGAATGTAGCAAATGATGCATCGGATGTGACTTGAAAACGTAAATATTTTGATACAAACGTAATTACTTGTTCAGTAGCATGGGCCAGTGTTTCACAGTTCAGTTGGGGAGGTATATTAAAACATAAACGGCGACGCAGTTTAGGTTTGATGTGGTCAGAGGCATATAGTATTGATTTTCGTGCCGATAGATTTTCGACCAGGTCCTGTAGTTGATATCGTTTGAGAGCATTTTTTCCGTGAAATATTGAAAGGATATGTGTATGAGGTACATTTTCAATTTTACCTGCGAAGCCACACAACATAATGGCGTCATTGTTTTTGATGCTTTTGAAGTGGTTTTATGATCGCAAATTCATTGGGGCCAAAGTATGTAAGTTGAGTTGAGTTAATCAATGAGAAACAAGTACAATAACTGGGAGTAAAGTAGGATGAGTAAATTTAAAATGACTATGTGCATAACATATAAGGTTACCGTTATATGGAATCTTTCCATAGTACACAATTTTCGGAGTATATTAAGTGGAGGACTAAAATATTAAAATGCAAACTACACGTCATTGAATGTAATTTTAAAAATTGAACTCACTCAAGTTAGATTCGCTCAAAGCTTCCATAAGAGTGAGTTTTTTTTCCGGATATATCATTTACGTGAGTTGGCGATAGCGATATAAATTAGTGACACTATTACAGGATGAGTTGGTTCCATTAAATAAGACAAAATAGATAGAATTAATGCAGAAAAAAAGTGCGCCTAATTTTTGTCAACGCATCTTTTGCTTTAGTAGATACTTTCTGTGAAACTTTTTTTTGTAATTTTTGAAAATCGATTTGAGAAAATGTGCAGTAACATCATCACTTTTCCTACAGTTTTTCAAAATCTCTTTCTTGTATTTCTTCATTATAAATAAGTCAAATTGTAACCGCTCCTGCTATAGCTCATCACTTCTCCTATAGCTTATTTATTTATTTATTTATTTGTATGTTTATTGATCATATTCAACAGATGAAAATCCAATTACTGAATATAAAAAGAAATTGAAAAGACAAAAATGTGCGTGTTGGACAGTCTTCAACAAATTACTTAATTAGACGCAATGAGGCCATCACATTTGACGGCAGTAATCGAGGACACTACGCAAAACGGAAAGAGAGAAGTGTGCACAGGTAGAAAGATTAACGAAGGCTTTGGGAGATCTAACGTTAAAACCAGATAGTTTAGAGATGTTGGCCGTGATGTATAAAATATGTTCATTGAATTTAAGCTTTCTTTAAAGACAGAAACAGAATAAAGAAAACTAACGGGGACGTTTTATACGTAAATCAAATTTAAATGGCCAGAATATAAACGACAAGAAGAACAGATTAAAGAAGGAAGGTAGTTTATGACCAATAAAGAAAGAAGAGAACCAGGATAGTCTCTTGCGGAACACTGAATAAAAAGAAATTGAAGAGCAGGAATGAACAGTCAGAACAAAGGTTCGACCAAAGGTGTAAGAAGTAAGCCAGGAAATAAGAGTAGCAGCTATGCCATCGTTCCTCAGCTTATGAAGAGGAAGGTTATGATTGACAGAGTTAAAGGCTTCGGAGAAATCACTACATAATACTAAGATCTGCTTTCGATGGTCAAGAGCGAATGCAACCGTATGTGCGAAAGAAAGAACGTTTTGTGAAGTGGATTTATTTTAGATTTTCCTGTAGACCGCTTTTTCAAAGATTTTGTTATAACAAAGAAGGAGGCAAACGGGACGATAGTTTGAGATGCATGTGAAATCACTAACTTTATGTATTGGGAAGATGTTGGTAATTTTCCAAATAGGAGAGACAGCGTCACATGATACACTTATGTCAAAAAAGATGGAATGAGGGACGCATAGGGACGTTGAAAGTATTTTCGCCAGGATATTTGGAATACCGTTAGACCTATCAGCATTGGCATTGATATCGTACGTTAGAAGTGCATTTTCAAAATGGTGTTCAAAACGAATGTAATTCAGAAGAATATATGGAGTGACAGTCTGGGGGAGGAGAGATGAATCATAAAGAGAAGAAGGAGGAAAAGTAAGAAGAAAAAAGTCGACACACATCATGGGAATCGAGAGCTGCTGTATCTCCCAAATGCATACCACTGAGAATACTAGAAGAGTTTTCAAGGAATGCATGAAGGACCAAAATGATTTATGTACCAAAGCCAGCAATATATGTCGGTACGCATCGCCTCTCTTGCAGCACCTTTTACCTTAGAGCGTAGATCCTAAATCAAGAATGCGTGTGCTAAATCACACATAGACGATGTATAGGTGTTAATCATAGAGATATACTAAGGAGGTGGCAAGCTTTTACTTTTCACACAAAGGCGTTGAAGCCTGTATATACAGATAAATATTTACTACCACTACTGCCACCTTCCATGTACATACACACTGATTTTCGAAAGATATGTGCTTTCCGCTTATGAGCTTTCTACAGGAATGTACAAACAAGAACGTTTTTCGAAATTAAGTTCGAAATTGAATATATGTGGATATAATTAGAGCATTTTACTTTCAAATCCTCGTAAAACTACACTGAAAAAAATCCACATAGCCCCCAGAGCCATTTAACATAGCGCATTATTTATGACCCCATACGCCATTTACATAGTACTCTGAGCCATGCAATATGGCTCCCAGCGCCATAATGTCAGAATCTACATAGCGCGTGGTCCCATGTGACATGGCGCAGCATTTATGGTGCCACACGCTATGTACATAGTACCCTGAGCTATGCAGTATAGCTCCCAGCGCCATAATTACATGGCGCAGAAATTATGGCCCCACACGTCATATTACATAGTGCCATGAGCCATGTAATATGGCTCATGGCACTACAATTATAACTCGCAGCCATGCTGTGTAAGGAGATGCATAAATATCAGCAAGCTTCTTGAATATAGGAGAGGATATGATCTTTGATGTCATTAATCCCTCGGGTATTTCTTTGATAGAATTCCATCACCTAACATCAAGCGCTCTACCTCCAGGTGCTCCGAACTGAGAAAGTTCGTGGCGTTTTGTTGGATGCAAACTGGATCATCTTCAGATGCACGGAAAAAACACATAGCGCCAGATGCCATAACTTATAGACATCTGGCGCCATGTACATAGTCGATTTCGGTCGATTTGTGATCAAATATAGCGCCACACGCCATAGTACATAGGAGCAGACGCTATGCTTATAGTCCTCCACGCCATGTACTATAGTCCTCCACGCCATATACTATAGTCCTCCACGCCATGTACTATAGTCCTCCACGCCATACAGTATAGTCCTCCACGCCATACAATATAGTCCTCCACGCCATGCACTATAGTTCTCCACGACATGTGCTATAATCCTCCACGCCATGTAATATAGTCCGCCACGCCATGTACGTGGCGTGGAGGACTATAGTACATGGCGTGGAGGACAATAGTACATGGCGTGTAGGCCTATGTACTTTTCGCCATGTATTATGGTGTGTGGCGCTATATTTTATCACAATCCCTAAATCGACTATGTACATGGCGCCAAAAGTCTATAAATTATGGCGTCTGGCGCCATGTGTTTTCTCAGTGTACAAACTCAGAATAAAACGACATATATTTGTCCTTATTTTTTTCCGAAATCGAACAAATGGTAATGAAATTTAGATTACACGCACACTTTTCAAAATTTACGGCGACCGTTTTTCATCTTTTTCATGCAGTAGCCCTATTTTTAGAGCTCAGCTGCTTTCAAATGTACATATGACAGTTTGGCAGCTAATGTTTCCGAAAACGTAAACAAACCGGCACGATCAGTAGTTTTGGACTCGAATTTATTTGGCTATTTTCAGAAGATAACCAAGCTGAACCGCATAATGCTTGGTTTAAATATTTTTTCAATACAAATATTGCTTCACTTTGTTCCCGGTGTTTTTCTCGCATGAGTGTCGAAAGTCGGTTTCGGGGTACGCATACGAAAATGATCGAAAAGTAAAGTGTTCAGATTGTTAATTACCAAAGTGTGTGCTACGTTACGTTGAAATAGCTTTGACGAATGTTTTATGTCGTGTCTTAATAAAAGTTATTAATATTTTCATTAAAATCAAAACCTCTAAAGTGACTCGGTTGCATGTACAAGTCGATTTCGTGCGCCTATTTTGGGTTATATCCCGGAAGGACACGAACTTAAAGTGATGAAATGTTTCGTGTATTGTGGAATAAACTAGTGTCCATCATTGTGTCCGGTTAAAAACATTAAGTCGTGGATATTTCATTCAAAACATTTATAAAATGTTCAGAAATTTCCAGTCAAATGTAATTCCAGTGGCTTCCGAAAATGGGAGCATCACTAATATCAAACACCTCAATCTTTTCTGGAGCTTCCCAAGCTTGAAGAAGGGCACCTTTAACAAACCGCAACATGGCAACTTTTTATGCATATTTTGAGTATTTTTTGAATCGATTTTGATTTGAAATTTATTTTCAATAGATTTCTGTAAAAAAGCCGGCATATATTTAGGCCAAAAAAGCATAAGATGCTTAACTTTAATTACAGCTACAATTATTCACGAGGTCTGGAAGTTTGATTCGGTGCTCTCAATAGAATTGAAATTACAACGCTGAACATTTTCACCTCAAGTGCTCTAAACCACTATGGTTTTATTTTGGTTGCACTCAATAATGTCAAAATTTACTTTTGCTTTCCCGATTTCAACCAATTTTCTACCATTATTGAGTGCTGGCACGTTTTTCAATTTTTCTTAAAAAAAAGATTCCACGAAGAGAAATGATTGTACAGAAATGATATAAATATTTGAGCCCAGGCAAATAAATACTTCTAATACAGCACAATATTTCATTCAACAAGCCAAACCTTACACCAGCTGCTTCCTTGTGTCACTGTAATCGAAACTGTTCACCTTTTGTGCCACTCACTCTGTCACTAAACAAAACGAGCAAAATAAGAAAATCGTTCTCCTTTGAAGTTTCAAGCAGAAATCATGGATACATATAATTTTCAGCATATTTCTCCTCTTTCATCACGACTCAAGTCACAGCCTAATTTAACTGGCTTGTTGTTGTCATCGTCACTGCTATCGTTGCTATCTTCTTTCGTTTCGTCCTAACGTTTCTTCCACTGATGACTGTTCATATTTCTTGCCATATAACCAAAGAATAATGGATCATTAGGTGGATTGAGAATACCATGTTTTACATCAAGCTTGCTCCGTAATTGAGTCGATGTTTTATCGAAATGATGAAAGAGGGATTCTTTGCTTTTCTTGAGAAATAAACTTTGAGAACTTGCCAGGTATTATTTTGAGATTCTCCAATGTCGAGAACTGTTATGCTTTTAAACAAAAAGGTCAGAGAAAACAGATTGAAGAAGAATAAACTTTCTTTCACAATGTTCGAACACTTGAAATTACCGGGATCTATTCCGGTTTATGGAAAGTTTGAAATATTTTGTCAAAACAACTCAAAAAATGTTTGAAATTGTAAAAATATTTCAATACAAAATTGAATTTCATGAAGATTCGCATAAAGCCAGTACAGGTAGCAACAAAACTTGTACACTTTTTTTCACAAAAAAAAAAGCGTTACAAATCTCACACATAAGGAAACATCTGGCTCACGTTTAATTATTGTTAATGTTATTACTTCATAATTATTTATATTTTTCCAACCATATACCTCTATTTTCAGCTCAGAATAACTAGCGCCCAACGTGGGTGCAGACACTACCAAAATACTTTAGTTTCGTTTTAAAATGGATCTCCCAACCATTTTACACATTACCCTCATACCACTCGTCCTTCATTAAATCGAATTCCCTCAAGGAAATCATGGACCTACTTCTAAATCCCACATAAAAACCAGTGAATCCCCAAATTGAATCCATACCCCCAAATCAATTACATTGTAATTTGCTTTGTAAAATCGAAATAAAATTCTCAACACCATGGCGTATCTCTGCCTGAGTGCAGAATCTCAAATAAATTTCAAATCCACGTACACTGTAGCGCCGAAACAAGCCTCGAAAAAATCGATTAAGCCATTTGAGAACGAGGGACATCATGTTAATCTCGATGCCGTGAGAAGCTTTCGATTTGCGATTTAGTCCATGGTAGATGTTTAAATCTAAATCGCGGCCAAAAGAACGGTCATGCCTGGATTCCAGTAATTCGAAATTCATAATCTATTCTAAGTACACCGTCACATAAAAAGGGAGCGGCATTATGGTGGATTTACCGACTTACAAATGATTCAAATCAAAATAATCGCCAACAAATCGAACGGCGAAGAGGCAGTAGTGAAAGCACTTGTTGAAGAGTTTTATAAATTGAAGGTGATTGCTGATGAAGCACCGAAATATGACTAATTGTTTGAATTATTATTTTTAACTTAAGCTAGTCCAGCCTGATTTCTTTGGTCTTTATCTAGCAAACAAAACTTAGATAAGAACCAGTTATTTATTTAATGTACATTCAATTTAGTAGTGAACTAGTATAGTATATAGTGTAAATAAATAAAAATACTTACAGAAGAGCAGCTGAATTTAAGGTCTATATGAATCAATAACGAGAAATAAACTTAACCCGAAGCTTAATTAGATGTATTTGATTTTTAAAGATAGCGAGTTGCTAGGCATCGAGAAACTTGAGTAGTCCAGTGGGTAGATCACTGGCTTTTTGTGTGTGGGTTCTCTGGATTGAATGCAGGTTCGGACGAGGGTCCGCGCACCAAGCTTTGAGTTCACTCAGCTCTGAATAGGTATCTGAATTAATCAGGGTTAAAGTGAGTCG
Organism: Nemotelus nigrinus; assembly: GCA_947369275.1. NCBI lineage: Eukaryota > Metazoa > Arthropoda > Insecta > Diptera > Stratiomyidae > Nemotelus > Nemotelus nigrinus. Next base: position 161,375,275 of record OX376373.1, read on the forward strand.
TGGAACTAATCACTCCACCCCCGTAAGTGAAATTGAATGTTTTTGAATGATTCTCCGAGCTCTTTTTTGGTTGCTTGTAGCTCGTCACCTCAAATTTGAACGCCGAAAAAATGGTAGATATTCGAACGTGGGCTTTTGGAATTGGTAAAGAAGTTGCATCCACGGAAAAACGAAAGTTGAGTTTTACAGGAAGATAATGACTCAAACACCAAAGGCGACTCTGCAAGTCCTGGAAAGAAGTAAGTGGCGTCACTGCAATAAACTGGGCTTCCCAATCTCCAGATGCAAATCCCAACAAAAATGTGTGGAGGATTATAAAAACCCAACTTGACAGGAAGGGTGTCTACAATTTGGAATAACTGGTGCACACTTTTCACCAATTTTGGTCCTTTTTGTCGGAAAAATATTATTTACTCCGAGCGGAAAGATCCCGAATAATGGTTCTGAATTAATAGCTCCACTAAACTGATTCAACTGCATCAGTCTATTGAGGTGCTCATTCACCGTGGTAAGTTTTAAGTCTGAAGCTAAGTAACGTTTAGCACGCAGTCAGTATCACCACTTCGTGGCGACCCGCGAGAATTCTTCTTGTCCCTTGTGACGACTTCCTTATTTCATCCGTTGTGACGATGTCAACAAACACATAATTTGTTTTTGAATTAACTTTGCTTCGTTATTTACCCTTATATTAAATTAATTTGGTATCATTAAGCTGCTGCTCGTGAGAATCCGATAGAACGACAATAGCACTACCCTTCAAATTATGACAATGTGAAAGGACGGTGCTCGTCCTTTTCTCAAATCTTCGACATTTTTCCTTCTTGGTAAGCTTGATTATCACTTTTTACTCTGAGAGGCCATCACCTTACAGTATTATTACAGGTCTTCGTAGTACGCCAATTTGCGTTCGAAGCATAGTTTTTGCCAGTCAATCCGCGTCGGGATCATCATAACATTCATGTATTTTTTACGCTAATCATTCCTGGCTGATCGTCGCTTTGAACTGGCGATTGTCGGTGAATAGTGTTGCAACGACGGAATGGTAAGCAAATCGTCCGTTTCAGGCACAATGCGTTCTTTTTTCTTCTTCGATGACGATTTGCTGCCGCCGACCGATGGCCGCTTTCATCCAGATGACAACTATTTCTCCTTCGGAACGCTATGGTCATTTGGTTTCTCCGACGTTTCTTTGTTGAATCTTCGTTCTCCACCACTTCCTTGATAGCTTCTTCCGGTTGGTTGCTTATGGTTTTTGAAAGTGCAATGCTTTTTTGGTTTGTCTGGATCTTTTTGAGGCTTCCGTGACTTCTTTGATTTCTTTGACTCGATCGTCGTTACACGGAGTTCATTCGATGAGTTGCGCTATGACAGTTAGCAGCTTTTGTTGTAACAAGCTCATCTAAGCATCGCCAGTCGCACAATTATGTGTATTATGAGCACTTTGTTGTTATTGTAATTCCTTAAGAAAGGAATCTGCTTCCACCATTGAAACTCTACAGTCCTTTTTAGACATGAGTCCATGCGTCCACGCGTTCAGGCGATCTAGCGTGTTTTGCTTACACGAGTCAATTCGATTTTGTTTACATAGGCGGCTCCAGAGCGAAAGAGGTGGAATATGCTGATTCATGTACAGTAGATTTTATAATGATTTCTTTCGCGCAGTGGCATGTGTGGATGATTCGTTGATGATCATTTAAATGTGTTTTGTGGATGATTATTTTATTATATGATGACGTGGATAATATTTTTTTTTTGCATCCTCACGTGCATGACTATTACGAAAAAAATTGAATGCATTTGAATATCTAGACACAAACATATATATGTAGGTATATGACTGTATATAAATATATACAATATGGATAAATATATACAACGCATGGACGCGTGGACACATGGACTCATGTCTAAAAAGGGTTTACCAGTTTTAACTCCTCCACTGCTTTCGATTCTCGAATGTTTAGAGGCCATGACTAAGTATGCGATTTCTCCTTTAGTACTACCGTTGAAGTCAGCCACCAAGTTCTAAATCGACTGCGTTGACGTCCGTTACATTCTCCTTCCGTTTATTGAGGCGCATAGCCATCATTTTTTCCGTTATCGCTTGGCTGCTCTCGACGATACTCCACATGTTTTTCCTTCTACTTTATAATTTGCCCCGTCACTGTTTGATGCGATTTTCTAGTTCCTTGACGCGTTTGTCCTTGCTTGCGACAGATTTACTCGATATCGTGGTATTATTTGAGGCGTTCGGTAGCTCATCAACCACTTCTATTTTATCTTTCACTGATCCATCGTTCACTTGTGCCATGTTTTTCCCGCAGCTGTAGACCAAGTCGCAGTAAATTTTCTTGTATCTTTCGCAATTCTGCATGCTGATCGAAAGCATCTGAGATTTATTCTCTTGTGACTGTTGTATCTCCTGAAGCTGCTTCGTATACATTTTTATCTTGGCCTTGTATGAAACGTGGTCCATGCTACTCCTTGCTTCAAGGTCGCTCTGTCCAAATCTTAGCTTCTTGTTTTCGCATAGTAAATGACTGATTTTGGCAGTGTATTCTTGAATGTCTTTTCTGACTTCGTCTCGTTTGGTGATAACATTTCCTAGCTGATGCAAGAGCTCGTTGTTGACTTCAATGAGTTTGTGATTATCATGCTAAAGCCTACTTAACATCTTTCTGTCCCGGCGTTTTCTTCCTTTCGTAATTGCTAGTGAGCATGATTCAGTTCGTCTTTCAGGCTTTGAATCAAGCTAACTTTCTCGTTGAATTCCTGCCTCGTTTTGTTTTTAGTTCGCCTTAAGCGCCGGACACAATGATCCATTCCATTCCAGAATAAACGTCAAAGTTGGCGACATAGAAAATGTACGAGACTGAACACATAAGGCTGGAATGGAATGGAATGGAAAGGACGAGTTGACCAACTTTCAACTTTTCTGGATCAGAAGAGTATTATTATTAATACTAAAAAAAAATTTTGCTGTGATTTTTGTTTATACAAGGGTGCAAAGAATATTAGCACTACAAATAACTTTAGGAAATTGCTATCCATCTAAAATAATCACGCAAAACTGAAATTTCAAAACTATAAGTAAATTGTTGCATACTAAACGGAATGGAGACGATGTGTTCAGTTTGCCGGAATAGACATGAGCTGGAGAGTGCTGGATCGGAATGGAATGGAATGTGCTGGAGCATTGTGGCCCGCGCTTTACTGATCGGACGAGTGATTCAGGAGCTTTCTAAGCTCTATAACGGCTGCCGTAAGTTCGTTTTTTCGTTCTTTCGAATTTTTTCCTTTATGACCCATTTTTCAAAAACTTATTTCAAACTCTCCAAGATTTGCACAATTTACTTCCAAAATGACAGTCACATTCGAGTATACACAAAAGAATGCACAGTTAGCTAAAACGGTGTCCTAATCTTGCGTAGAGATAGATTTCGAGAAAAAACCGAATAATAAATTAACGTTGAATAATTGAGCTATCTTTTTCATATTAGTATTCCTAGAAAAGTGTTACTCTTAATATTAAGGTTTCATGACTTATGTAATAAGCACAGTAGCAGCATAAAAAATTAAACACAATTTTTTTTCTACAAGTTAATCCTTATCCTTTCATTTGATTACCAAACCTCTTATAAAGGTTTGGCCGAATATTAAAGTTAGGACTGAATAATACAAATTTGAAATCATCGGATCCAACAGGCCTGTGTTTAATAGTCAACGTACCGGAGAGTGGATAGCTGTATCGCGCTTACACTTAGACATGAAAGAGGAAACGTCATGTTTGGGGATACTTCGATGGAGGATGAACTGGTGACTTTGTGAGAATTAACGAAAGTTTAACAGAAGAAGGATACAAGAAGATATTGAAAGAGAATGCTGTGCCATTGTCAATTAGACTTTTAGGTGAAAAATTCATTTTTCAAGAAAACAGTGAGCCTTTTTACACGATGTCCTAAATTTGGATTTTGAATATACCCGATTCGTTGAGCTTTTGATAAATATCATTGTATTTGGGTGCACACGATAGTTATGTGTGCGCACATGGAAGATTTCAATATGAAGGCTTCTGACTACTGTTGTTCACTTCATCCGAGCATGTACGTGCAAAGAGGTTTCCAATATGGCGGCTTCTGACGAACGATGCTCGCTTTGTGTCAGCACGTACGTGTGGTCAGATTTCCAATATGGCGGATTCTGACTGGCGCTGTTCATGTCGTGCGAGCATCTACATGCAGGAAGATTTCCCCTAGCGGCTTCTGATGATTAGTGTTCACTTTGTATGGGCGAGCCACGATATTGGAAATTTCCCTTTTGGACGCGCCCTATTGAAAACAAATCACAATCTATGTGTTTGTAAGCCAGATCGCCGAACAAATTTGTATGGTTACACCAAATCGGGATTTCAAACCGGTTTTAATTCGAATCTCATGTAGCCATACAATTTTATTAGGCACACACACATAGAAACACTTAATACAAAATTGGCCTTCAAAAATCAAGCTCACAAATTCAGGTATGACCACCACAATCACGAGATTTATCTCCTATCGAACTTTTGTGGCACCAGCTTGGTAGAAAGGCCAAAGCTTTTTCAATGTTGGAGCGAGAACACACCAGAAACTTTCAAAAAATTACAAGAGAGAATGCCAAAAATTGGTGATGCAGTCAAAAAACAAAAGGTGCATGAGCAAAATAATGTGTAATGATGTAAATTTATGTATTATCTAGCTTCATTGTTGTTTTTATAATCTTTTTTTAATATATCTCAAGGAATACAAATCTGTAACACAACTCGATTAAACTGATTTATTTTAAAAAAATTATTCACCCATAATTGCAAAAATATTAGTTGTCCGAATAATTATGAGCGGTAGTGTATATAAGCAAACAAACTAACTACAAATGGAAACAGTACTAATAAGTAAGCAACAAACAAATAACACATAAATAAATAAGATAATACAAATAAGATACAAATAAATAACAAATAAGAAACGAATAACAGTTAATGTATAACATATCTAATGAATGCCGTTAATGAATAACATTTTTACAAAAAGCTTTAAAATAACGGAGAATGGTTTGGATAAGAAAAGGTTTGAAGGATAAATTGGAAATTGTTGGGGAATACAGGTTGCTAAAGTTACCAGCTTATTGGGCCTTTCTACACTTGTATTCTTGATGCAGTCCTTTTCTGGGCAAGTGGCAGAAGAATCGGGGGGAAATCTCTACAAAAAGTGATGCACTTGGAGAGAATTTTTCATCACTTTTGAAACTGATTGAAACTGATGCAAATCACTAACACAACTATAAACATAGTTCACGGGTCAGGAATTTTTCATGAAACACTCAAGTCGAAATGAGAAAACAACAACACGCACACATTCATATGCATAATCGTTATATGAACGGTTCCGTTGCTGAAGAATACAAGTGTGGAAATGGTTGATTGTTGTAAAACCAGTTTGAGGAGTGCATCAAGAATACAAGTGTAGAAAGGCCCATTAGCTGCATGTGTGGTGGAATGTGGATATTTCTTTAGCAAACGATTGTGCTCTGTGGTCCTTACAGGAATCTTATTTTGCAGGAATTCAATTCTAATTAGGCCCTTAATGACATTGAACGTAAAGCATGGTAAAATACCAATTCTCCTGGATGTCAGTGGAATTAAGTTTAAATGACCCAGTTTAACCTCATAGAGGGTAAGCTATCAAAGTCGCAAGGATTGTACTCATCCCTAAAAATTGTTTTTCTATAGACTCGAGTTTTTTATTGTTCCGTTCCGTTTAATATATTTCTGCTGCTGTTACACAGCATTTATTAATGGTAGCAACAATTTTTTTTAATCATGTCGAACAATACGAAAACTGTCCCACGCTGGACGCGAAAACGAACAAGGTCTTTTATGAAATTTCAGCTGCACTTAGTTACCTAGTTTTCAATTTATACTGCAGTTGACATTTTACAAAGGCTAATACATCTGTGAAAATCATATTAAATGTGTTTTCATTAGCTACTTAGCCTTTTCTGGTTCAACTAAGTAAAAAAAATGCAATGTGAATTTACAGGAAAATAGAAATTGTTTGATCCTTGAGCATTACTTAGTGTCCAACAATATGATATATTACGTTTGCGGATTGAATTTATTTTTGAATAATTTATGAGCATTAAAATTTAAGTATTATTAAATATATTAAGTACAATTCATTTATAAATTTAGTATTATTTAGTATAAATTGAATTATTTAAGTATTATATAATTTTTAAATTTCACACCCTTTCATCGAAGTATATAAACTTATTACATAATTCATCCAAATATTCGCGTAACAGTTACTAAAATTTCATACTACTATCAAGTTTCCCTACTTCAATATCCTAACGAAAACATAGAACTGGCTTTCATACAAAATATACCAACTATCAAAAAATTCACATAATTTACCCATAGACCCATTAAAATAAAATTAATTCTCAATTATGAATACCTAAGTTGCTTTCCTATCGAATTTCATCAACAGTAACAACAACAACAGCATCGACCGCATCAATTGCCCAGCCTCACTCTACAAGGCACTGCCACCACCCACGGCACTGCTATCTTACCATCATCATCGAAAGCTATTCAACAAGAAACACCATCCAAACTTTCCAACGAATATATCAAAAAGTATTTGTACGGCCGACGAAGCGAATGAAAATGAAATTTTAATTCAAAATTCAAATACAACGACGACACGAAACCTAATATCGGGACCATCAGACAACGTATGACTGTATGTGTGCATGGGTATTGTGAATTTTAGCATTAGTAAAGAATGTAAGCGGAACGTAGAGTAGGTAGCGATAAAGGGGACGATGGCTGGGGTGGTTTGCTAAATGTAAAGATAATTTGAAACATTTTCGTTGAGGTAGGGATAATTTTTCGCATCGTACATTGATGTACCGTTTCTCGATGAGCGAATGGATGACGAGAATGTGGAATGGAAGGAAATTGATGGGCTGTCAAACTTCGAAAATTTGAATCAATTGATAACAGACGCTTTAAGAAAACTGTAATCATCAGGTGGAATTTGTTTGGGTAGGATTTGATCAAATTTTGGAAGCACAACTGAAAATAAACCAAATTTTTTATTGATTCCGGTTTAAGCATTGTATATTTCACTTAAGTATCGAGGTAATTGGCTGCAAAGGAATAAGAATTTCTTAATAAGCATATTTTAAAAATGATGATAATTTTCCTAGAACGGCAGCACTCTTTCATCGAGTATATTATTCAAAAAAATATTTATATGAAATAATGTTGTTGACGTTACCTTACCAACAGAATATATTTCACATTTTAAATCGTAATTTCTACAGCATAAGAGTGTGTACTTGCTATTAGATGGATTACTGATGGTGGTACATGCAAGAGGCATTATTTAAAACACATCTCCATTTCATTTAAATTAAGATCAAGAGAAAGCTTGGTTCACGGTTTCTATTCCCAATGGAGGCAGTCTAAGTAAATTGGGAATATGGATCTCAGCACGACAGAATAAATGATGTATTTCTTCGAGCGATTCTAAGAAATTGGAGTGCCTGCAAGATCTTGAAAATAAAATTTCGCATTGATGGGTGAATTAACAATTTTCCGAGAGATGACAGCTAATCTTTCTATGAAATGTTAGCAGGGATCTTTAACCTCGTTGCAAAAAACATAATTGGCTCGATTTAATATCTTGTGGAAATCTACAGCATTTGAATGATTCTATATCTTTCGTTCTCTGATTTCTTGCTTTTATTCAAAAATGGCTTAACCGGCTTACTGACATCATTCAGTACAGTTAAAGAATGTCGATCTTAAGTGCAATGTTATGGTTACTCCATCAACAGGAGTTTAGTTTTCATACAAATGAATAATTACTTACAATTTCAACCCTTAAATACAAGTATTTAAAAATAAATCGTGTTCTCAAAATAAAACACGTTACCACAGCTCAAATAATATACCACGCACCAAACAACAAGCTTCCAATTAGTTCAAAAATAAATACATTTCCTGTACTCAATCTTCCACCAAAAACCCACGCATTTTAAACAATACAGCTTTCAATGCAAGAAATCACTTCAAATAATTTTTCTCTCCCTTGAAAACAATGTCATCTTTATTTTCCCTCTTACCCCCTTCTATATTAACAAAAAAAACAGCTTTTTTCCTATTTTTCCTTTTTACTTCATCCTAAACTTTTCAACCGTTCCAATTCCTACCTTAAAAAACTTCCCACGTATGATCCCCGCCGAAATCATAACGGCTATAAGCAAACTGTTGCGCTCCGGACGACCAACTTGAGATGAACAAAAAATGGGAGCCATGCCTTAACGATGCTGGTATGGTCGTCTTCTATAGACCTATATATAAATATATGACCGTGACCGGAAACGAAAATTTTTTGACGAGTCTGCGCACCCCCTTCAATAAGCTGAGGAGCTTCAGAATAATATTCTCTCGTTTGGAGAAGGTGGAGTTGAAAGAGAGATTACAGGAGGTAAGTAGCTTCTCTTTGAGAAAAGAAATACTAGCAAATCCTGTTGGGGTATGTTAATTGAAAATGGTGTAGGCCTGTTGTCTGAGACCTAGATTAAGGATATTTTAGTACGCCTCGCAATTTGTTGGGCACTGGTAGCTAATTGTAAAAGATTGACCTAGTTTTATGATGTTAGGGGGTTATAGGCTTAAATTTTACAGTATAAAATTGAAATAATGATATAGTGAGGCAAAATGTCATGTACAGGGAAATAGAGTTTGTTACAAACACGGTGACAATTAAATTGAGGTTTTATATAAATGAATGTCATTAAAAAGATAAAAATTTCGCATTTTGTTCAAATCGATATGTCTATGCTAGCCTCAATATCACAAAATAAGCTAATAAGTTCGTCGTTTCCACCTCACAGCCACATGGCCCCATACCAAAAAAAAAATGTTGCCCCTTCACCATGTATCCGTTCCTATTAACATTTCTAGTTTACAAAACATCCTAATCATGGCGCCCAGCCAACTTGACCTACTACCAACTACATCAGGTCACTTAATATTAACTGCTGCAGGTGGCCTGCACTTTAGCCTATTGTCGCATATTACTTCAATTGAAAGAAGCTAATTCGCAACGTCAACTGCACTGCGAAGCTACGTTATACTTAAGTTCCTTCTGTTCTGTGCACTTGAGAAGAAGAAGAAAAATGAAAGAAAAATATGAACATGGGAAAATAGGATTCATTACAGTTTACCGTGAAAATGGTGTAGTCACTTCACTTACGTGCATAAGTTCATTAAGAGACTTTATTTTATTTATTTTTTCAGAGTTCACTTCCTTACATAGCTTACGATTCTATCAACGCAGCAGGAGCAAATATACACAGTGCTGTGTACTATGCATAAATACAAACACGTATGCATGTGACCAAATGCAACTGTAAAGTAGAGAACTGTGTTGCATGTATGCCAATGGGTAACATATGCGTAGACAAGTCGTTCAAGCGGAGCGGCGACTTTTGGGCTGCCATTTGCAGAAAACTTTTTTTAATTAAAATGAAGCCATCTATAGGTGCTTTTTTTACATTCTTGGGCAGGGTAAGTTAAGGGGACATAGCACCTTCAAATTTTTTTGAAGGTTAAGGGGAGCACGGTTTTGGGTAGTCTGCAATATAAAGCGCAAAGATGAAAATTTCGGAGCATTTCAAAACACAGGTAAGTACAATGCAAAGATACCTAGCAAAGAGCATACGCTATTTGAATTTCCAATGAGCGTCACAATCACTCAGCATGCAAAAACCACACATACTGAGATACAATCGGCTGCCGGCCAAAGCTTTAATTGGTATTCACCGTAGATGACGGTAATGCGAGAATACGATGTCGTACTTTCCAAAAAGCTCTTATACATAAAGCTATAGAGCTAAAAGCATGAGTTTCCCCTTGTATAAATCTTCCCAGCCTAGGATATGCAATGTTAAAAAGAAACAACACGTAATGGTCCGGTAATGCTTACACGCATTACGCGAAATGCTTACCGAATATACCCGTAAGCATTATTTTTCCCGTTGGGATTACACATTTTATTACTGTGTGAAGTCTTGAAATTGAGCAGAGTTCAAATGCTGTCACAATGCTCATTTGTTTGCGTTCAGGTAGTATAAGTGTTTCCTGAATCGCACCTAAGCAACATGTTTTTGAAACCAAGCATACATGTTTAACTTGTTTGAAAATATGTAACAGAAATATAAACTGCAATGGGACTTGAGACTAGTTTCGGTAGAAATAGGTCATTTTTGATTTCAACCTCGTTGGTTTTACTTCTCACATGTCTATTAAATATGGAAACTCCTGAGAACTAATCAAACTTTTTATTTTATCTGTTTGATTTTTATTTATTTCAGAACCTTGCTTAGTTTTCTTTAGCTTCATAAAGATATAATGAGGTAACCCACTGGGCAAAACCATAGCAGCCATGGCGATGCCAATGCAATTTCCGAAAATGTAAACAACTAAGCGATGTACAAACTTTTCTTTACTTTACACGAAACCTGTTGAAGTCCTGCTGAGTTTTTTGCTCGTATTTTGTACATATTGAATCATTTTTTTGTAAAAACACACGCCAATCACGTTGGAATTTAGCTTAATTTAGCAAGAGCCATCTACACACTTTTATTTCATTTTCTTGTCAATATTTTTAAGTATTTTACTATTTACGCACTAAAGCACAGAAACCAAATCTGATTCTGAACCGAAACCACTAATCAAATTTGAAATTACTGCAGTACAGCGCGAACATTTAACAACGACTTTTGACTGCTAAGCCAAACCAGGTCCAAGCCAGAGAGAATAAATGAGCGCGTTTTCGTCCTATTACACAGGGTGGAGTAGGCCCTCAGAAGAGAGAGATATAAAGAAATGAAAACAATAGTGAGAATTGAAGCAATTTGCCTGAATCAGAGCGTTAGTAGAAATGAAGGAAAATTATGGGCCCTATGGGCAAATTTGGCAGACTTTTACTCCGCAAACAGGAAGATAGAAATAGCAGGCCGTGTGTACGCAAATGTGACAAGTTACAGCCAAAAGTTCGTAGAACTTAAGTAGCAGAGAAACCAAAGGAAATATTTTAGGTAATAATTCTCTCGGTTTGTTCTATTTATAGATTTTTCTTTGTAGCAAAATTGTTTCACTAACTTTTGTATATGTATGTTTCATTTCCTTATATCTCTCTGTTCTGAGGGTAGACCGCTCCTCTTAGTTTTCTACTCTCATGTTTTTCACCCATCATATTTGCCCTCAATCTATAATGTCATAATTGTTTTGCTTTGACCTGAAATATTTAGGCAATTTCAGGAAGTGTTTTCACATGGCTCAGGTGTGGTAAATTCTTACCTTACTGCTGAGGATTTCATTTCCGTACTACACTCGTTTAATTGAATTAATTATCGTTTTAGACTTGTTCGAAAGGGCACATTTTCGGTAAATATAAATCTTCCACTTTGAATAAATGCATTTGCAGTTTATCGCACATACGAGATATGATGCACTTGTTTTCCAATCAGAAATATATAGCCCAAGCTTTAAAAAATTGAGTTGAAAAAACCAGCTGTCCAAACAAAACTATAAAAAACATTCTAAAAAACGTAATGAAAACAATTGTCTTGCTATGGCATCTCTTTTATTCCATATATTTGATTATTATATTTATTTGAACTTAACTCATAGCTGCATATTTGCAAGAATACTTGAAACTTCTCATTGTATTCGCAGACTAACTACAGCCATCCCTCTTTTGAGCAGTCATACTTGACAGGTGCAATTCATTCGGGAACATAACAGAAAAGCATTTCTTGCATTAATTATTTGCTTTCAACTAATATAATCTATGAACACAAATTCATAGCAGGAGCTATATATTTCTCGTCGATTCTATTTTGTTGTTTATCTATCTAGTATTTCTGAGAACTGAAACAGGATTTGTTTTTGAAACAAATTTCTTGGAACTAATGAAATAGAGAGTACTGCATCTTATTACTATTTTTGAAATGCTGATTTCCATATGTGAGAATATGTGAAATTATAAAAAAAAATAACTAAAGGGAGGAGAACTTTGTTCATTGGTCGAAATATGGTAACAATTAGACACAGAATTTTTACATAAGTTTGTGTTATAGGAAAATTAGAGCTGGAGGAAATGTATGAATATAATTACGGTGGTGGCAGTCATATTTGTACGATCATTTGGCTATCAAAAATTTACATCTTCTAAAATGCGCCCAACGTGGGTACAATACTTTGGTATCCTCCACAAATAAAAGTCAAAGAGAACGAATAAATGCTTGGAAATCATAGATTTATGCTTGTAATAATTTTTGCTAGTAATAAAAACGATAAAATTGGACCCGATGGCCCATACGATTCAAGCTTTATAAGAAGAAACTTGTGATTAATATAATCAAAGACTGTTGACAATTCCGTGTACACTACGCCAGCTTGTCTCTGCTGGTTTAAATGCATGAATCAAAGAACTATAAGATTACGACACGCGCATGTCTCTCTCGGCTCGCTGCTTGTGCGTGACGTCACCGGGAGAGTTCGGTTCATTTATGAATGCATTAAATTGTATTGGAATATAAATATTTGCATGAAAAATGGTTTGTGGTTTTCTTTTGCAGCATTGTTTTAATATTATAAACTATCAATGAGCTTATTTAGATCATAGTAGATTTTATTTGCAGGAGTATATATGTGAAAAATGAAAAAATTCAATGTAATTTGTGTGTTATTGCTGTACTGAACGTCAAAAAAAGAATACTGTGACAGAAGAAAAAACTATTTTAAAAAATTTGCTCCGGAAGTTGTAGAAGCTTGCAGAGAAAATTGGAAGAAGGCTGAGCTAGAGTTGAGGCAAATTGAAGGTGCCCAGCCTAAAGAATATGGAGTAAATGATACTGCCGAAACTTTATGCGCTGTGCAAGCCAAAGTGCGAAAACGGGCAAGAATGCCTAAATGTGCCCATAAAAAAGAAAATATTGTTAGAGCACGAGCTGAAGTAGGCACCACCGAACAGCACATATGGGTGATTGTGTTGAAAAAGCCACATAAAAGCAACGGCCGGCAAGTGTAGTTGGCAAATTCTGGTTCATTCAAGAGCTTGGCGTTGAATTCAGAGCTTAACCCAAAAAAAAAACCGAGGCGGAAAAAAACGAAATTGTCTTGTTCAAAAAAGGAAGCTTTGGTAATTAACCCTACCCGAGGGAAGAGTTGTGCAGAAGTCCTTCAGCATATTTGGGCAGGGGTAAGCCCAAGCAAAGTGAGGGCACACGTTCACCAAATCGGGAAGACTGCAGACGATGGGGTACTTGTGACACTGGCAAAGTGTGAAGACATCTCGAAAATCGGCGATGCAACCCGGCAGCTGTGGGGGGTTTCAGAGAGGTTAAAAGGCTCGTCTCCAAGGCGAAACTCGTGATACTTGACCTCTACAGTATTGAATAACGAACCATATCGAAGGAGAAATCCAAAGACATGGTATCCAGATACGTCGGGCTATCCAGTCTTATGAGTTGCAGACACTCGGAAAGTCCGGGTTGATCGGCGAGGCTCACGCAATGGGTATGTTTGGATTGAAAACCGCGGCATCAGCTTTGTCAGCTGCTATTTTTCTCCGAACGACCTAATAAGGGAATTTCATAGAAAGATAGGAGCATTAAAAGACGCTCTGGCAAAATGGTAGTAGCTGGTGACTTCAATGGAAGAGCTTTGGAATGGGGGGAGCCGACTCAAAACACAACGGGCAGATTAATTATGGAAATTGTGTCGAGGCTGAGTATGGTTGTGGTGAACAGGGGCTCAACACCGCCTACCGTAGGTCAGCAGTTTATTAGACGACCAGAAACGTTGCTACTTGCCGCTACCCACAAAAAGGAAAAAAGAAATGGAAATAGCTATAAAACGGAGGAAAAAGCAAATGTGGCAAACTCTTTGCAAAGAAGTGGTCCGGGACCCGTGAATCCAGGGCTAAAAAATAGTATCGAGTAGGCTGGGCCGCATGGGTCCCGGCCCCCCCATGGAGACGGATGTCTTGCGGAATATTGTAGACTCGAATATTGTAGAGAACGACCACACAGTCCACCAGGAAGATATCCTTTTGTTCACTGAAGAAGAACTACCAGAAGTATCAAAATGTACAACCGAAAAGCCCTAGGCCCGGACAAAATACCAGTAGAAGTCCTAAAAGTAGTGGTGAAGAGACACTCGACTACATTACTACGTATGTGCAATGAATGTTTACTAGCGGGTGTCTTTCCGTCAACCTGGAAAGTGGCACGACTTACCCTAATTACAAAGTGAAAGGTAGATCCTAACATACCGTCAGCGTACAGACCTCTTCGCATGCTTGATACTGCGGGGAAACTTCTGGAAAGGTTGCTGAAACATCAGCTCAAGGCAGCTCTTGAAAAACCAACATGGACTCCGCAGTGGCCACTCAACAATAAGCGCCATCTGCGAAGTAGATCGCGCAGTAGATCGCTTGTCATCGGGCTAGACCCATAGTGTTTTTGGTAACGCTGGACATCCGTAACGCTTTTAGCTCCGCGAGACGGACAGACTTATTTGATTCTTTTCAACAACATTTTCAAGTAGAGGAAACTTACTGGCAATGGTACGAGATTACTTGAAAGATCGCCAATTGATTTATGAAATAAATCAGAGAACTGTACGCAAAACCACTACAGCTGGAGCAGCGCAAAGGTCCCTTCTCGGGCCAGACCTATAGAATATTGCGTATAATGATATCTTACGGCTCGAAATGCCGGAAGACGTGCTCTTGGTGGGCTATGCTGATGATATAGCTGCTGCCATCACATCTAGAAATCCTCACTTCGCCCAACTCAAACTCAATCAAGTAATGAGAAGGGTTGCCATGGTCTCCAGCTGGCAATGACCAAGAGAAGCGTTGCCATGGTCTCCAACTGGCAATGACCAAGAGGAAGATGCCAACCATTATACCCATGATGGTTGGCTCTGAAGTACTTGAGACCAGAAAATTTGCTAAGTTTGCCAGAGTGATGGACTCGAAGCTGGCTTATGGAGAGCACATCCGAAAAGTATGCGATAGGGCGCTACTGGCTGTTATCTCGCTTGGGAGACTCATGGTAAACGTCCGTGGCCCAAGTCTGTGTAAACGTAAGCTCCTTATCACGGTGGCTCATTCAATCTGCTCTATGGCTTGAAAAGTATCGAGCTAGGGTGGTGTGCGTTCAGCGTAGGCAAGCGCTGCGAATTGCAATCACCTACAGAACAGTTTCAGGAAACGCCGTGTTAATGATATCGGGAGTAATCCCAATTGATCTTTTGGCGAACGAACGCAGGGAGGTATTCCTGAACAGAACAGAAATGGGTTGAGAAATTTTAGCTGCTCAAGCACGAGTGCAAACGCTTGAGCTTTGGGAGGAGCGCTGGGCTACGAGCTCGAAAGGAGCGTGAACGATCAGGCTAATTAGCGCCTTAAAACCCTGGCTTAATCGCGAACACGGTGAAATAAACTTCTACTTGTGCCAGTTCTTATCGGGCCACGGCTACTTCAGGAACTACCTTCAAAGAATAAGGAAAGTCAGAACGGAGCTCTGTAAGTACTGTGCTAAGAAAAGTGGTGACGCTTTGCATACCTTTTTCCTCTGCAATTGGCCCAGTGACGCCAGAGTCAATCGTGGAGATGATGCCACAGTCAGATGACGCCTGGTCAGCTGTGTCAGCATATGTGGAGCTGATATTGCGTTTAAAAAAAGAGGAAAGATGCCTCACATACCCCTAAAAGCCTGACAGAACGGAAGTAAGCCAATAGGACGGCTAATAGATGGAAATAGCACGGCCGAGTTGAAGTAATGCGAAAGCGGTTCCGGTTTGGACCTCCGTGGTCGGCGGGTGATGTTTTTTAGTGAGTACGAATCTCACATAATCTTGCATCGTTCGCAAGATACCTATTCAAGGTTTTTGACATCCAATCTCCAAAAAAAGCAGACACTATCAAATTAGCTCACTAGTTTTCGTACAGGTGACTTTGACCTTACAAATGAGTCACGCGGTCGACCAGAATCAAAGTTCAATAAAAACATACCATTGAGTCTGAAAAATCTCAAAATATATATTATTTATAGTTGATATTTGGTGTCAGCCATATTAATTAATTCAGCTCAAATCGGTAAAGTGAAAAAATTCGATAAGTGAGTTCCACTTTATGTAAGTGAAATACAGAAACATAAGCATTTGGAAGATTGCTTGCTATCTTGTCACAAATCTGATCCAATTTCGAATCGAATAGCCTCTTGTGCTCAGAAATGGATCGACCATGGCAATTGCGGTTGGACGAGAATGGCTCAACATGACAACAGTTTTTTTTAGGACAGAGATGATAATGCTAACCCGGAGCTTTTCACGAGCAGGTTTCACTCTGCCGCTAGCAAGCCAGCAAATAAATATGTACGTCCAGCTCAGTGCGAAGATCATCGTCAGGATGACTAAAACTAGATTATATAGAGTTACCATTGTTGCACCACGTGAAGGCGATCTAACTACATTCCTAATTAAAGTATATTCGGTTAATAGCTAAAAACAATCTAGTTAAGCAGTCTATGGAAGTCACAGCTAAGACATTTTTTGAGCTACAAAGTGCCACTAAGAAGATCTAACGGAAAATCGATAAACCTACTCCTGCAACTTCGGTTTTGATCATAAAAAACAAGCTTTAGATATATAATAAGATAAACGTTATTAGACATCTAACATGTTACACAAGACAGAACATCTGTTAGATAAGAACAAAACGACAAGAATTACTTAGTATACATACTAGGGTTACTAATTGCGTTCGTAAATCGTGTCCTACTTATAATTCGTCGTTTTCGACTATACTTGGACATTGATTTTCTCGTTTTTCGTACACAGGTAATACAATTTGACTAATTGACTTCAAAATTCTTCAAAACAAATCTTATATCACCGAGACAATGAATAGTAATAGCCTCTAGCTCAATCTGCTTCTGACGTATTTAGTATCGATACTTGTACATCATTTTAACTTCAGGCTGTTAACTAGAATCACATAATATCTCATTCAAATACATTTTCCTCGATGAACATTTAATTTAACAGCAATAATCGCATCACCTAGATACAGTGAGTAGTAATGCCGCCAGGTATTGGTGATCTTTATTCACCGTCACTGCCATCGTCTTATTATCTCCACGCTATAATTGCGTTCTGTCAGTTTATTGTTGAGCCAAACTGAAACCACAATATGTTTTGCAGGTAAGTTGATAGATTCTTCTTCGTTATACTACGATACCACTCTATGTCGTCAACGTCGTTGATTCGCTAACAAAGCGGACAGGCAAGAAAGCAGGCAGGCACATCCTCAGCAGCACTGAGAAGTTATTAGAAATATTAAGTAAATAAATACGAGAAAATCGTATAATCATAGCCTCGGGACAATATACCGGATATCCGGTATATACTCGCTACTATATTCAGTTTTCTATGCATATGTTTGCTTTCAGCGGTGGTAACGAGAGCCTTGGAATCGGAAATTAGCCCCGGACCAACACCAACACGAGCTCGCGTTACAGCTGGACCAGGGGCAAGGGGGAGTTGGCACCAAGTGTAGCTGTGCTATGGCAGTAGGGTCTTTGTGACTCGGAACGGAATTTCAAGGCTTTAAATTTTAGCAGATGATCCTTGATAAGGAGGCTATTCAATGGTGATGTTATCAGACTGAGACTAATTTAATCCTTAAGAGGTTAATCTGTCTGAAAGATTTTCGAACTCAACTGAAACCTTTCAGTAGTTCCTTTCATGGAACATTCACGAAATTCTGTTCTTCTGTTAGACTATTTCTCGTTAGACTGTGGTAGAAGAACAGCAACGTGCTGCCTTGTAACATTTCCTCGGGACGCTTGGTCTGAATTCAATATTCCTTTTCCGAAGTACAGCCACATTTTCTTCGCCTATCTTCTTCGATTCAGAAAAACGACGACCCAATCCGTTTTGTTCCATTGATGGAGCCTAAAGCGGCAGTTGAATGAATGTTGTTCGCAAAGGACACGAGCTTTGTGATTTTCTCGGAAACCCCCGGAATGCTATCTTACCCATTTTCTCGTCCCCACTTCAACACAACAGGCACCTGTTGAATTCTTGACTAATATGAATACCGACTCTAAGCCGTACTTCGTTTTCATACCATGCTCCCTCTGTTCGCGAACATTTTATATTTTCGAACGCGTTTGCTTTTGATTCCTTCTGTTTTGGACTGATTAAGCCTTTGAGGGTGGTTTAATATGGGATGCTCGGTTTTGTCCCAAGCTGCAAAAGTTCCTTTCTTGTTTTACGAAACCGGTTTTTTCGAGCACGTTCATGTTTGCTTGGAGTCCAAACTCGAAATACTGAGATACGTACAAACTGTTATGGCAAATTTGACGTTTGTAAAGATTGCGCGCATCTAATTAATAGATGAGATATGTTTTTGATCAAATATTTTCGGCACAAAAGAGCACTTGATGAGTATGGCTTTTTATTTAATTTCAGGAAAATGAAAAGCTTCCGTTTTGTTTATTTTATACTGATAAGCGGAAAAAGGAAATTCATTAACGATGATTGGATGAGGTTAGCCAGCTTTATCTTTTCGTGGAAGAATGCTGAAAATAGAATTTTCTTGGTTCGTTGAATTATTTAGCAGTAAAAGTTTTAACGTTCGCTACAATTTCTTCATAATTGATTAATCGATTCATAAAGAAAAAAAAATGCAAGAAACTTTACGTTTATCAAAACTTCTTTGAAGCCACCTGTGAAACAATATTTTGGAAATTTTACGGAAACTTAATAGAATTTAACTAAACTTTCAAACTTAGACATTCAGTGATATAACTAACTAAATACACATTTTATCTTATTCTTTTCTTGTTTATTCGAAAGATCAAACTAACATCAAACAGTTTATTAAAATAACAAACTAAAATTAAGTTTTCCACCAAACAGCAAAAAATATTCTACCTAACTTAAAATCACATTTTAAAATTATGGAAAACTTCAATCAAAAAAGTTTTGAAATCTGTTTTTCATTTCACCTCGCTACGTTGTCATCATTGTCGTTCGCTCGTCATAATTTTATCGGTTGCCATTGAGCTAAGTTTAGCGATTCGATGATGGAACACTGTCAGCCTGGACAGGTTTGTACACGTACCGTTCTGATAATAATTTTCATCATCCAGCAATGCCTGTAGATAAATAATTGGTTGAAAACACAACGAAGACCCGGAGAAGCGGAATTTGTTTACTCAACGTGCAATATGAACAAGTTCGAAATTAGTTTCATCACTATGGTGACGGTAAATGGACAAGGACATTTTACAAGTCCTGACTATCTAGCCAGCAGGATATTTAAATGGGCAGAGGGTTGCAGCCTGCAGGCATAAGAGAGTTGTATGCGCAAATTTTTCCATAACTTTCGACGTAGCAACAAGTGTTGCAGAATAGTTTTAGTCAATATGCAAATGTTGTCCTTGCAAACGCTTTTCCAAGGAATTTCTAGGGTAGTGATGAATTTATTTTCAATGAAGTGTACGATGAGTAAGAGCGTCCGCACACGGGTCGACATTCAATCGGCTCGACTGCGACTCGACTGCGACTCGAACTCGAACTCCTTGCGATTTCCAATGTAAATGAATGGAGACCCGCACACGGGTCGACTTGCGCTCGACTCGGACTCGGTGCGACTGCGACTCGACTGCGACTCGTCTCGCTCGAAGTGTTTGGAACGGGAAAAGTCGAGCAAGACGCGTGATATTTTTTTCGAAATATATGAAATTGATTTTTTTTTATAATGTATGTATTATTAATTATTTTATTTTATGTATTATTATGATTGATTCTTTGAAAAATATTAATGTTTCTGATAACGTATCACGTATGTATTTTTTTATATGTTTGCATAATGTAATGTTACATATTGTAATGTTCTATACATGAAATTTTCCTATATTTATTTTAATTATGTTGGCCACAAAATAGTTGCACCTATATGCTCATAAAGGTTATTGATATGTGATAATGGTTCCCTTCTTGTCTATAAATCAGCATAGATAAAGCAGAGCATAATTGATACGGGAAACTCGATCGTTTTGCGGAATAAGCTGCCGAAAGCAGAATCAAAGTGGAATTGTTTTTGCGGGATGATTAAAATTGAAAATTTTATAGAAAATGTTTTTTGTACAAAATGGTTTCGAAAGTATGCACTGATTCTCATCAGACTCCAGCTTACAGTGCTTACTTGACTGATGTGACCACTTGCAGTTGGAAATCAGTAATTTTTATTTACGTTAGTTGTGACAAATTTTAACATCTCCGCAAAACGCAAAACAATCCAGTTTGTGTGAGCTGGCGTCTGATGAGAATCAGTGTATACTTTCGAAACCACTTTGTTAAAAAAAAAGTTCGATAAAATTTTCAATTTTAATCATCCCGCAAAAACAATTCTACTTTAGCATCTATATATTTATTCAAGCAACAGCGAAGTGTTTATAATATAGTTTCCTAACAAAGAAACAAGCTTGCAATTTTTCAGGATGAAGTTCCACTTACTGGAGAAGCTTTTATTGAACACTAGTTGTTGCTGCCAATGGCTAATGATTCGATTGGTATTGACATTCTTAGATGATATAGCAGTGCCATCTGCGAGGATAGGAATTTTGCACTTAGAGTGTGGAAGAGAGGCGTATAGCTATTGAATTTAGTTGGACCCTGGGACATGCTTGTCAGAATATTAATGGAAGTGCTTCATATCGCATTCAATAAAGGTCGGATCATTATTACTTGTAGTAATCCATAGTGGGGGAATATAAGTTACACGTGACAAAGCGACATATACTAATAACATACAAGTATATAATATTATTGAAGATCTCTCTAGTAAAATTACTTTCAATAACCGACCAAGACGCACCATATTTGCAAATCTGCCCAATGAATTCAATCATCACACTACTAATCATAAAATGAGCCCATTAATAGGTGCTGTGGAATACTCAATTCTATAAGCAGCCACTACTCTTCGGGGATTACCAAATCAAACTTCAAAAATAACTGGTCCAAAGCCCATTCCACATCCGAACCCGCTTAACTTCCATCGTTATTAGCCTAAATTTAATTAAAATAATGTAGAGTAACTGCTACAAAATTTGTGATGTATTGAAATACTTTTTACGGACAGTTTTTATTTTATATTTATAATGATTAATTGTATTTTAGATTTATATTATGGTTTCTTGTTGTGTATGTTGCCTTGTTTCGTAAAATAAATATCTAAATAAATAATATATACTATTGTTTGTTTGTCAAAACTTCGCGTAGAAAACGACCCGTTTCGAGTTCGAGTCGCAGTCGAGTCGATTGCATGTCGACCCGTGTGCGGAGGCTTTAAATGTTTTTGAAGTTTTTTTTCAAATGTTTAATTTTTGCTATGAGCCTGTGATCCAAGGTAAAATATCGTCATGAAATGGATGCTTTATATAAATGAAGTCTATGTGTAATTAAATGTTTTGTGCATATAATTGACGGCAAAAACTATGAAAATCAGAAATATTTTTTTTTTCAAATTTGTAAAGGCTGAAAGGTAGGAAAGTAAGACTAATATCTACTACCAATCCTAGCTAATGATATGCATAGACACAATAGGGGCCCATTGTGATACCAGGGGCATAACTCTAAACTTCACAATTTCCATTAACGCGGTGAAAGACAGATCAGTCAGACTTGAGAGGGAGACGGTCCCAAGTGAGGTTATTCTGCACTTCCCTAAAGCTGAATACTGGCATACTTCTTCATTCTCCAAGGGGATACGTTCAATGCGAATGGGTTGACAAGAGGCATTGCACCTCTTTTGCTGCTCTTTTTGTCCCGAGGTTCTTCTGATACGTCGGTAGAACATCATGTCTGTGCTTCTGAAGCACTTCTAAAGTACATTCATCAAAGACTTGGTAATTTCACTAACTTTCTGTGCAAGAAGCTAATATCAAATGAACGTTTTGTAGGCTGCTTTAAGCTGTCTTTTGGCACATCAATACCTTTAAACTTCGATGGCATCCTGCAAATTTTCCAGAAATAAATAAAAATAACACTCTAATTATCGATCGCAACTTGTATTATCAGACTGTTCGTGGACTCCGAACCAAATTGGAACAACTCAAGCTTCCTTCTTAAGCTTCCTCTGATGACTTGATCCGTAAAACTGAAAATTTGCTTTCTGTGATTTTCAGTGAGAAAATGCTAACTCTGCACTATGTATTCATGAATGACCAGGATAGAACCTTAACCCATAAATCTTTGCAATGTGCACCCTGTTATTTTGTTGCGTCATTTCCTTTTGAATAATTAACAATCTGTGTTCTTATATCACATGACACCTGCCTGCTACTAATAACTGTATATATTTTTTCCACTTATGGGTATTTCTTCAGTAATCTGTCATGTTACATTTTAACTAACTTCTCTCAATCCCCTGTGGTTATCTGTAGATATTTCTATTTGCCATCTATTCAATAGAATTTTTCTTATTTGGGAATTGTGTTCAGCAAACAAGCGTCTATTACTCTTTCCTTCCCTCAGCTACTGTGCTTTTTCTCAACTTAATTATATTTCGAATTGTTTTTTGGACCTTGTTTTCTCCAATGTTTCCTGCAGTAACACATCACTCACATCATGTCTTCTTCCCTATGTCTATCTTGATTCTCGTTATCATACACGATCATAAAATATTAAGTTCATTCACTCAAACCAAAGAAGAGCTACTATTCTTACAATTTTCAATTTATTCAAAGCCGATTATGTGAGTTACTTGCAAGATAGACACTATCAATTGGGTTTTTTCTTTCGTGACCTAGACATTGTAACAGCTATTGTGAATTCAGTTGTCCAACTTAGATCTCTGTTGCTGTGTCTATTACTATCCATGAAAAAGTTAAGCCTGGAATAGCTACAAAACATATCTGATCAATCGCTTTAAAACTTCCATAGCTCCCATAGAGAGGTAGCAAAATTTATTGCAATAGCTTAGCAGATATACTTTGTTCATATAGAAACCTCTTTCCTCTGAAATAATCTTTAATTTTTCTGGTCCTACATTAATTCTAAGACCGTTACTTAAAGATGTTGAAAGAATTTTTCTTTCTAGAACTATGCCAAAAGAGAATCTCTCTCAACTCTGTGTGATTTCAGCAAGATGTTGCAACTTCTCATATAACCGGGGATGTACTGACACAATTGACGCGAAAATTTCTCAATAAAGTGATTTCCTAAAACTCTACATTCCGTTAGATCCGAAGGTCTCCTGACCTTACTGTGCCTAATTTTTATGTTGCGAGCAGGGGTTCGCCGCCCTAAGCCTCAGAAATATTTGCTGCCCTTTTCGTGAATTATATTGCATGTAACAATGCGCGGTTTTTTTCGATTCCCTAGAATACTTCGCTGCTTTTCGTTGTGCCCGAGCTCACAAAAAAGGAGTATCAGAGCAAAACCGCCACCGGTTTGTTCGTAAAAATTCCCTATTATTGCGCCGTTGCCACACAAATAATTATTACGCACACGGTAAAGAACCTAAAAGTACCTAAAAAAAAAACGAATCCAAAAATACCAATTTTAACAGTCCAAAACCGTATACTCCTTTACATCGCTTATAATCCCAACGTCTTCGCTCATATTTTTATAAGTAAGTTTACTATTCCGTTCAAAGTTTGCTTCCGCACTTAACTGGAGATCAACTATGAACTCGACTACTGTAAATTAATGTTCGATATGTTATTAGTTAAGGAGGAACCCGAAATATTTTGACTATGATGTTCTAAATTTCATTTTATAGAAAATTTTTTACGGAAATTAAATTCTGTAATGAAGAACAATTTAAAATACACGTCAATAATAAAACGATTCGCATGTAGTTGATATACCCTGTACCATAATAATAAAAAAAAAATTCGCTGAAAAATCAATGCACGCAAATATTTACCTCTGATAAGCTTTTCCTAAATTGAAGAGGTATTATTTGGCTTCTTTTTAGGCTCTTTTTATGTGATTTCAGATACTTTCTAGGTACTTTTGATGTATTTTTTAGTTTCTTTGGTCCTTTACCGTGATCGCGTTTCGATATTTATTATAAGTCAAACTTTTTAAAGTCCGAAAAAAATCATCAGAGGTGAATTTTTGCATGCATTTTCCGGGCCTACCGAGCCTAGTTGCAAGATTATTGCAAACAGGAAGTTTACAAAATAAAACCAAAAAGTTTGAATGATTTAAAGCTATCCCTTCGAGGCGATTCCCGTTGCAACCCTCCAGGCAGAATATATATTTGAATGAATATATTTTCGATAAGATCTCGCATATGAGTCATTCGCATATTGTTCTTGGATGAATGTTTCCTATGTAAGCTTTATGTTTATTTGCATTCCTCGAATGTTACTAATTTCCGATTACTGTCCGTACGCAATCTCAGTCTACTCTTGCATTTCGTTGTCGCACACAGAGCTATATTTTCACTCACTATTGCTGAGAATGCTTAGAAGTGAAGCCCCTCAAACCAAGCCGGCCACAAAAGTCATTAACGTACAAAATGGCGGATTTAAGGAAAAATCTTTAACCAGTCCGCAAAATATGTTTTTTGTATAGTTGAGAGATTTCCGGCACTGAAAACTGGCAAGTACATCAGAGATACCAGTGAATCTTAACAACAAGAGATTGGTTTCCTGTTTCCTGTGTGCAAAACGTATATGTCCTAGTTTAGAGGGCCTTGTCAGAAGTCATGATTTGCAGCAGCTCTTTTTTCGTGCCTTTTTTTGATTTCAAAATGCGTATTCTTCACCCACTTTCGAGGATGACATTCATTACTACTATAAATGGGAGTTGTAAACTCTAAATCTAGTAGGGTGTCTGAAGCAGACTTATCGTAGATGCATATATGCTCGGAATGCAAAATTAACGTATAACCGATTGAATTTTCAATATTATAAACACTAGCAAGACAAAACTAAGACATATCAGACAATAATCGTTTGGTCTAAAGGCTGGTACTGAGTTCGAGTTCACGTGAAATTTTGACATGTTTCCATTATCTGGTCATTCTTCCGAGCGAAAATTTTGACAACGGAGAAAAGCAGAGACACTGCTCATTCTTGACGGATAAAATGTCAAGAATTTCACTTTTCGATCGATTTTCTTATTGGAAAGTCATTTGCACTGCTCAATTTTCAAATTGAAACACTAAATGTCACTTTTTCGCTCGAAAGAATGAACTGCACAAACTAAATTGGCGTGAAATGATTGACAACATGTTTCAGTGCCATCTATGTTTTCAAAGCGAAAGCAACTTCAAAGTAACTTTTCATGCTAAGAACACAGTACCAAGCACAGTACCACGTGAAATTTTGTATGAAAATTTCACGTGAAATCGAACTCAGTACTATGCTTAACGTGCAAGACTTTTCCAATGAACCCAATTCTAGTTTCTCGCCAGTTGATGGGAACATAAAAGAGGTGCCAGCTTGCATTACAGATCTACTTCCACCACGATAGTATTACTTCTATAGACTGACGTATGCCCTCTCATTACTATACAGTAAATATTTCTAGCGCCCAGTGTGGGATTTTTTTTTGATAAATGTGAATTGAGTTTGTAGCAATACTACACTGAATTTCGCAAAGGTCCTTCATTTATGGAATTAGTTGTGCGCCAAAATATTAGTATAAACATTTTCGCTCCGGGTTGCATGCGAAGAACCGATAAAAGTTGCACTCAAGCAGCTGTGAGACTCTTAGAGTTTTGGTAGACACTTACTTTCTTCGTATTAAGGAAACAATAATTCCTGTCATTTTGAGCGTGCATATAGGATGAACCGTTCAATATACTGGCCTATTAAAGGCACTAGATTCGGTTGGTATAATCCCGGCTGATTTTTAGCAGACAAAAGAGGATGCAATGCTTTGGCTCTGGGCATATATGATACCTAGATAAGACTTTCGTAAAAAATTTTCAGCTAGTGAGAAACGATAGATGTGTGCATTTCTAAGGCCAGAAAAGCATTACATTACAATTTGTCTTACCTCCTTCCTATCGAAGATTTTAGACAGGGTTTTAGGGTATCGTACAACCAACACCTTAGAATTTACTCTGATGTTGAAATCACAACATGCTTACACTAGGGGCAAATCTGTCGTACACTTATTGAGTATGATGAAAAGTCTCTGGTTTGTACCCATGTACAGGTTTGTACAGGCGTACACTCTAGCTGAATTTCTAGACATGGAAGGAGTATTTAATGATGTACGTCCTCAGGGGATTTTGACTACTCTCCAAAGCCTAATTGTCCATTCGCAAATAATCGAACATATAAATCAGCAATTTAGAAACCGGGTAAGCGTTACTCGTCTCCGAGTAACACAATCATCAACAATCCCCGTATTATTCCTCCTTATTTTTCAATCTCCATAATTTTTTATATCCTTTATAACTGGCTGATAATTTAAGTGAATGACATCGCTATTACCATATCCGGGAAACTTATTTTGACTCTATCGAAGAGATTAAATCTCTCATTGCACATTCCTTCGCAATAGTTCCGAGAGCGACTTGAGCAATAACCATGAACAATATTTTCAATTTGAATTTTGATTTTTGATGATTTTTATAATTGCTATTTGATTGTTATAAGTAAAATTTTCTTCCACTAGCAATTATTCCAAATTATAAATACTACTGCTAATACTACTACTCTGTTTTCCCTAAAATTATCACAAATAAAGAAATCTCCAGAATGCAGGCGAAATCTCAGATTTAGGTACTAATTCGCAGAATCAACTGATTTGTAAACATTACTTACGGCAATAGATACAATTATAGAAACATATTTCTATTGATGACGCAAAACATGGCGTGGTGGAATAGCTTGTGGGAGTAATTGCAAATACAATATCACAAATTAATGCTTGAGTTATAATTTCTTTAACAGAATCGTTAATGAGAAACAAGGCACATGTTTCATTCTAATAATTATTATTAATGTATGTTAATTTACTTCAATAATCTTCAGCTGCTTTTACATGTTCACGTAATTCAAACTAAATTCATACACAACGAGAATAGATTTGATCATTTGAAGAATATATTCACTTCTTTTACACACTTTAAAAATTTAATACGTAAATTTATGCGAACAGCTCAGTTTTAAGTCTCCCAATAAATTGCTTCGCTTCAAATCTAAAGATTATCACAATGAACAAAGAGTAAAAGGGCAACTAAAAAGAAAGCTGTGAAAAATGTCCCAGGGGTGTTTACATATATGACAGTGACAGCATGTCGCCGACAAATGTACCTCCCACGAGATGTTTGTACACTTGAAAGTTCAAAACAAACAATTTGTGGGACGGATGCACCTCCGGTGAACACATGCGAAAAGGAAATGCTATGTTAGTTCGCGCTAGTGTGTGGTTGTTCGCATGGGATATGCATCTTGTTTGCAAATAAGATTGTTCTTTAAGGTGTATAATACTTGGAGATTTGCAACTATGATATGAGCTCAAGTGAGAAAGGATATGGCAAGAAGATGTTAAATTTAGATTCTGGATTTTAAAATATTTGACTTTAAATTTAAGGCAACATTTGCATCATTATTTTTCTGTCTGATAAATCAGTTTATTTTAGGCTGTTATGCTATTTTCCGGTATATTAAGAGATTTTGTTTGTAGTTTTTTAGTTAATTGCTCGTTTTAAAGCAAAGCTCGTGCTCGTTTTAATTTGCATTGTAGCCCCTGTTCATTTTTCAGCGTCCCCGGGGACAGATTTAAGTATGGGCACTTATGGGCAACTGCCAGGGTGGCAAATGTTTGGGAGGAGTGGAAGGGTGGAAAAATTTTTAAGTTTTGCTGCAAAAATATAATTCTAATCTTAGAAAATCAAAAGCTGAACCAATTATGCGTTTCTTAAAAAGAATAAAAAACTATTTACGCTGCACGATGACGGAAGATCGCTCAACAGCTCAGCAATTTTGTGTATTGAATCTGAGCTACTCCGTTCTTTAGACTTTGAAAACCTAATCCCGCAATTTGCTAATAAAAAAGTTAGGCGAGTATTTATCTAACAAGTGTAAGTATCTAGTAAAAAAATTGTTGGGTAAATATCTAGATGGTGGGACCATCGGCCGGACGGGGTTGAAAAAGGGCGAAACTGGTAGAGCTGACCTTGTTTAACTGTACAAAAGTGATTTTAGGTGGGCGCGGACAAGTGGAGGTGAAGTAGATGGGGATAAAAATCCATATTTGAATAATATGAAATGCGACTTCACAGAACCCCCATCTCCACTTTTAAACAAACTGAATGAAGTCATCCGACCACCTTCGACCCCCTTCACGCCCTGTGCGCAAACACTCGATCCTCTTCATGCCCTGTGCGCAAACACTCGACCCTCCCTTCCGGGGATGGAGGAAAGTCCGATGTTTCCATTCCCTTTTTTTTAACCATCAAAATGTAGTTCATCAGAATGAAATAATCCGATGATCCTCCATCGCCTACGTCTTCAACTCCCTACCCCTACTTTTAAACGATCAAAAAGCTGTCATTTAACCTTCTCTTACGCCCTCCGACCGATGGTCCTATCATCTAGACAGCACTGTTCCCTTGAAATTTTCCCAATCTTTAATGTATACAGAAATATTCTAGGCCTTACGGGATTGAATTTTTCGATTTACAAATTTTGTACGTCATTTGTCTTTGCTTATTCGAGTTTAAACAAGATGCTTATTCGAGTTTTAACAAGATGCCAATATTTGTGTTGTTGTGCATAGTTTGCCATCGCGACGAGTTTCTCGATTTTTATTTCGTTTTCGCGTGTTAACAGAAACAGTTTTGTACCAGAAGTACGGAAAAAATGTCCGCGTAAATCACGACACCTTGATTTTAAGATGTCCTAGAATGATTTATAAGCAGGTTGACGCCATAAGCGACAAAAAATCAGGTGCACATTTAAAGTTTCTGCAATGACGAATACTTGGTTTTCGGGTACCCATTTAAGTTTGGAGGGCATTTTTGGCGTTTTGTTGCATATTATCTTACATCTCCTTCGCCACATGTCATCAGACTCTAGAGAAATTGATGCTTTTGAGACAAACAGTCATTGATTGGCTAAGTTTTTGTTGGCAAATATGGTGTTTTTGGACCAGCATGAAGAAAAGCAAAAAACATAAGTCATCTAATATTACTCGTACGTCTATGAGCTCTTTTATGGAAGAAAGCTTGTTTAATACACTACTTAAATTAAATATAAAAGGAAACAAAAAAAGTAAGATTCATTAAATGAAGAAGTCCTCAGTGTCACAACTCTCCTAGTACCAAGGTAAGTTGTGACAGGGTTTGAGGTAAGTTGTGACAGGGCTCGAGGTTTTGATGGGCGAGTCAGTGAGAATAGCGAATTTTATCTTACTTCTGTTTGGTTGGTTCTTAGAGGTACTTTTGGCAGTGGCCTGAGCACTTCCAGTGAAAATAAATTAGATTGAATGTGGCATAGAATAAGAGATATAGTTCCAAGTTTTTTGGTGGTGGATTATAAGCTTGTGATGTGGGGGCAACAGGTTCTATTTCTGGAGGCTGCGCATTACAGATGAGAGATCTGGCGATGAGGGAGTCCGCGTTTTCGTTCTATGGATGCTAAGATGTTGAAGCAACTGGTGCAAAACTATCGTACAGAGGGCTGCGCTTCTTGAAAGCAACATGATCTATGTTTTCAGATTCGATAGCAACAGTATGTACGGACTGGAAGAACTGTTCTTCTGCATCAACAATTATGTTTCGAATAACTGTTCTTCCTTGTTGATCTGCAGTCGATTCTCGGTCTGACATTGGATCGGTCCAAACTCGGTCAGTAAATTGTTCAGGCCAAGTTCCTGTAGCTGTGAAACCAACACTGATGTTGCTTGCCGTGATCGCTATGTCAAATGCAGTTTTTTCTATTGAAGGAATATCATGCATGGACATAATTTTTCCATCATTTGAGCGCATCCAATTGTTACTTGCATTATTAATAGCCTTTTTCAGAGGACCTTAAATAGCACGATCCATTGTAGACATGGGTAACGCAGTGCTGCGCCGCGCAATTGCGTTGAAGCACTAGCCATGATACCACTGCGCTGATACCGATTGTCGGTATCAGTAGCGCAGTAACGCACTTCGGTATCAATGGTGTGGCGCTGCCGCTTTGCAATGCCAACACCATTTGGCTTCGCGCTATGCTACGGCGCGGCGCAAAGATATGAGTTGTGAATACTTACCTCAAGTCTGTTTGAGCAATAGAATTTCATTATGCTTCAATACTACAACTAAATAATACCTTTATGGTATATTAAAGCAATGATGTTAATACTTGTCTAATTTACACTTATCAAAAAGTCAGGCGTACGCACGTTTGGAAAGACACCTGAATGGGTACAAGCTGCGCCGCGCAATTGCGTTGAAGCATTAGCTACGATACCACACGATACCAATCGCTTGTCTATTAGCCATGATACCACTGCGCTGGTATCGCTTGTCGGCATCAGTAGCGCAGTAACGCACTTCAGTATCAATGGTGTTGGCGCTGCCACTTTGCAATGCAAACACCATTTGGCTTGGCGCTATGCTACGGCACGGCGCAAAAATATGAGTTGAGTTTACGTATCTCAAGTCTGTTTGATGCAAAGCAATATACTTACGCGTACGCACGTTTGGAAAGATACCTGAATGGGTACATACTATAGCCTGGGTATTTTAGGGTATTTTATATCGGAAAATTAGTAAGTTCAAATGTGGGTTGCTCTCGTTCCATACAAGCTTTTTCATCATGTTTTTTTTAGTGAATCATAGCGTCATGGTATTAGCGCAATGCTACCAGCGCCGTATGTAAGATCATGGTATCATAGCGCAATGGTATCAGCGCAGTGCGCTGATACCACTGCTGGCGCCGGTATCAGTGTATCAGCGCTTCAAAATTTGCTGCGTTACCCATATGTAATCCATTGGCTGTAATCTGTGACTACAGTACGGGGGAAACGTGAATAAGATTATGTCATTTTCTCTACAATATGTTTCAAAGCCACGTGTGACGAATGGATTTCCAGTAATAGCAAAGCTTTTTGTTCTTTTGACGGTCTGACATGGTTCTTGAAGTGTTCCAGAAACGTATGAAAATCATTCTCTTGCATCCACTCTGGGCCGTTAGCTGTTTAGCTAGCTAAAGTTAGCTAAATATCTTTTTCCGGGAAGTTGATGCTTGCTTAAGATACTTGTATAATTGGAGAAAAATATCGCCACATTTGTTTGATTGAAGCTCGTTGCCCGAGCTATACTTGTTGCTTGAGTCAATCTTAGTAATAAATTTGGATGTCACTCCATAAATAGCTTAAGCCATACCTCCGCAGCCACTTTGTTCTCTTCCCAAGACGCCGGAAACTTCTTATTATGCTTATGTGCTAATCTGTATGCCAAGCTTCTCGTTTCTTTAGTAGGAAAACCATAATTTGAAGCCACACAAGTCAACATATACTCGCATAGCATATTTTTTTCATCTTTGGTGAAGACCCTTGGAAAAGCATACACAATAGATGGTGGTTTTTTCGTTTCATTGGCCCCGTAAGTTTTTTTCTTCTTAATATATCTTTGGCGCGATATGTAGCTCAAACCGTAAGAGGAAGCATTATTTTTAAGATTGATTCCACCTAATGTAATCTCCTCATAAGCTAATTCATATATTTCGATACTAAACATAGCTCTATTGGTTTTTCTTGTATATTTATTTGGCATTCCGAAACATAAAAATTAAAATAGGTGGGTAAAGCATGCAAAAATCCACCACAAAGCATGTTGCCGAAAATGGATTTGTTTCAAATTAGGAGAGCTGTGACAAGCTGTCACAACTCTCCTAGGAGCAAAAAAACATGCGTCGATCAGAATAATGGCTCATAACCTTACAAATATGAGGCAAACCAGAAAAGCTATATCAAGGTATGAAACTAGAATAGACACTGCATATCAGTAAAAATATCACAACAGCACTAGTAATACGTATATAAATTAATAGAACATTGAATTATTGATCAAAAACTTACTTTTGGCATTTTTTTTTACAACGATCTCGTATTGACACTACCACTTGCAGTGCCGGCCTGCGCGAAATAACATGCAATCACTCGTCAAAAAAGCAATAAATGCGCAGTGCTGCTAGCTCTCTAGCTGCCATAGGCTCCGAGAAATCGAGTATGTCACAACTCTCCTCTGTCACAACCCTCCTCGGTCTCCCCTAAAGCTACACTTATTTGAGAATACCAAGTAAATTTGTTCATCTTTAAATGTTTATTTTAAATTTTTATTGCTTTATTTGAAACTAGTTACAGTGAAGAATTGTTATCCTTATTTGTTATTAGTATTGCCAATAAATTATTGTCACTATTAACTACATTTTATTACGTTTTCGATGTATTTTTAACATCTTTGCGCATTAGATCTCCTGCTCACTGTTTGAAAACGGGAGCGAGGAGGTGACGTTGAGTTTTAAATTTGAAAAATATGAAGAATAAAAATCATTTTTTTTATCTCCACCCCTGCGCTCTACTTCTACGCCTCCACCCGAAAATACTTTTATACTGTTAAGCATGGTCAGTCCTATCAGCTCCACTCTTAACTGCCCAGAGGCGGTAAGAAGGTCAAATCCGGGGCTGAGTGTCCCAGTTAATTTTTCCCAGCAATCAAACGTGCAAAAATTTACGTCTCCAAAGCATTTTACACCAAAATCTATAAAATCTAATCTCGGAAATTATTTTCTTGCTTCATTATACTGCTCTTGCTTCCTTCTTTACAATCGGCCTCCGGTCTAGGACATTCTTTAATGTTTCTACATCGTTCACACACCTATTTCATACATCATTCTTCTATCTATCGATAGTTTTTCTAATCCTACATTCCTTAACCTAGTCATACGCTCAATAAGCATATTTACATGCATCCTATGATTATAGACGACGATAATTCAATCCCATAGCAGCCATTCGCATGGACACCGGAACCATAACAGCCAGAACGTGCTCCTCACTGACTTCCTCTGTCCTCCATACTACATATATCTCACTACTTAACTTACGGGATCGCACATTTGCACTCATCGTACTTGCCCTGTCGTACACATATAATTATTGTAACGATGAAGTGATGAAAGGCATAGAAATCTCCAACAAATTAAATATTCCTTCGAGGTCAACCTCTCCGTTTCGGTCTCGGCCAATAAGCTTGTATGTGAGTGGAAGCTTTAATGGAGATGGTCTTAATTGGATTGGGCATAGTAATAGTTATTCAATAACAGTATGCCTGGATGGGAATTATTGATGGTTAATTATTGGTTGCCGGTAGTTTAAATATTAAAATAGAAATTAAGTTAAATAATATTTTTGTGACTTTGCATACGGAGTGGTAGAAACAATGATAAATACATATACGATGATATCAAACTTTGTGCTCGAAAGAGGTCACATTTGTTCCAGTAAGTTCTAGGGGCTATTACTAGGCTAAATTTATATAAATTAAATACCTTTGCGGATGACGTTGCCATACTATGCACTGATTCAAATCCAGTTACGGCATCCCGTACACTGCAAGCCAACATCTTATTTCTTGAAGAATGGCTAGCAAAATGGAGAATCAGCATAAACGAAACCAAATGCATTCACGTTACCTTCACATTGCTAAAACCTCAAAGTAACGAAGTAAAGTATCTCGGAATGCACCTTGACAGGCGGCTCACCTGGAAATGGCACATTGAAGTTAATAATCAACAACTGAAGATCAAATTCATAAACCTCAAATGGATGCTCAATAGCATGTCAAAACTTTCTCTCGACTCTAGAGTGCTCATCTATAAGTCTGTCCGAAAGCCAATCTGGACATATGGCTTACAGATATGGGGTGCAGCTCGCCCATCAAACATCAATATCATCCAGAGGACCCAATCAAGAATACTGCGATCTATCACCGGAGCCCCGTGATACTTCCAGCGACTTTCATAAAGACCTGCGAATCGAGACGATTTCAGAGAAAATTAAGAACCGTAGTGGAAAATATATTGCAGCTCATCACCCCAACAAGCTGGCAACGAAAATACTAACTCATCGTAGATTTCAGCGATTGAAAAGAACTGACCCGTTGGACCTTCCATCTCTAGCGTAGAAAAAACAACTTGCGTTGCCACTTTCTTTGCTTTTCAAACTCTTTTGGATAAACATTGAACATTGTAGTTTTATAAAGTAACTTGGGCTAAAAATGTTCACGTCTTCAACTGTGAGGAGTGCACATCACTTGTCTTAGCATGTAAGATTTTAAAACTAACTGAAGCTTCTTATAGGTAGCAGTTTAATAAAAGTATTAAACAATAAAAATTGAGAGGTGTGGAATGAATTATTGGTTGCCGGTAGTTTTCAGGCAAACAACGCTTCTCCACCAACTCTTTTCGGGCTTACAGGACTAGAGGAGCAGCCTTCAAGGTTCTGAGGAAATTAGAAAATGTTCCTCCTGACACAATGTCCGACAAGGACAAAACGTCCTTTTAATTGACAAAAACACTAGTTGGAGTGCACTCGCTCCCTCTAAGCCCCACAGATTCAGATCAGAAACGACAAATGTTGGCTGAGCACAAAAATCAGGCCAGCCAGGACTGCAAAAAGCAGAAACATATGACGGCTTCAAAGAGTGCCTTGTTTGGGCCACAATTGATGCCAGCAAGGGAGATGAAATCATCTCCTCCAAAAACTGGCTAAAGATAAGGCAAGGTTTATTTAGAGTCTGCCGCAGTCAAGCTGTAGAAGACCAGCTTGAGTCCTCCCCCTACGGTGAACGACGATGGTTTGTACAAAGGAATTAAGCTGATTGCGTGCAGAGACCAAAGATCGGCTGGTTTCTCTAAACGGGCAATCTCCGAGCTGGGGGAACTCTGGACAGGCACCCAGACAAACGTGATGCATAAGGATGAGATCCTCAGTCGGCCAACACCATTCCATTTGGATCCAGTGGAAGTCCTGGACATAGTTCGGCTGTTCAACTCAGATCTTCCTACGGTGAATTGGAGGGTTGCAAATATTGGGGAGCCAGTAGGTAATCGGTGGGAGGCCGCTTTCATTAAGATTGAAGAGGCACTGCTGTCATTGGATGCCCAAAAGGGCTTTATCAGGCACGGAGTCGAGAAATTGGCTCTTCTGATTTACCGAACCGACGAGCCAAAGAGCTCTGCTTCGGGAGATCCGATACCTGTGAAGCCTGACTCAAAACAGATGGATCAAACGGTAGGGGAGCCACCTGGAAAGGGCTCTATCGCTTGTTTGAGGGTGACATCTGAGAAAGAATCAGATAGGGTATTTCACGTGAAGCAGACAAGGAAAAAAAGTCTAGGTTCTGGATTTCGTTCATATTGTGCATAATGATACTCCTAGAGAATATGAACGTGGACACACAAGTTTTTTTTTCTATGAGCTTTAGTTGCCAAGCTATGGGCTTCTGAATAATTGACGAAATTGATAAACGGTTTTTTTTAAGCCGATTCTGCGATTCAAATAAAATTTAAAAAACATTGAACATTGAAGCAGAAAAATAAAAATAGAAAATAACTATTCTTAGATAGGTATAGAAAATAAACTGTTCTTTTTAATTTTAAAATTAGATTTGAAAAATAAATTTTCCTGTGTAAAACCGGAAGTAAACATTTCAACTCGTTATTTGAATAATTTGGACCAGGTTAATTTTATTTATTTTTATAACAAAACAAAGCTTAGAATATATTTATTTTATCATAAAAGTTTTAGAATGGCATGGCCAATCGCTTAGGAAATAGGTGAATATCAATAAATACAAGTCACATGGGGCGTGGTACCGAGAGCATGCTTATCCTCTTCATATCCTTTAGAAGTACCATTATACACAATATGAACGAAATCCAGAACCTCGACTTTTCTTCGTTGTCCGCTTCACGTGAAATGCCCCAGATGTGGAATTCCTCCATGCCGATGGAGTTAGCGTCGGAACTACCTCCGAGCTGGGTGGCTGCCTGGACCTCATGACTGTGGATGCAGAAGATGGGGATAGAGCAGCTTCAATGTCCGAAGGAGAAGACCTCGACCTAACCTTAAGCAATAATTAATAATGGGGAAGATACTTCAAGTAAACCTTCACCATTGCAAAGCAATGTACGTATTCTCTGTCCAGGACAGAGAATACGTACAGACTGATAGCACCCGATGGCTTACATAAGCCACCTGTCTGTATTTTTGTCAAGAAAACCTTTAACGTCCTTGTCCTACACAATTTCTGTGATAAGGATAACAAAGATAACATGGCTGTTGCAGTGCAAATCGATCAAAGATTATGTTGATTTGATTCTTGCTATATGGCACACGATCATGACACTAGCTCTCCCTGCGACATAGTCAAGGGTATTGTGGCCGAAGCCATGAGAACTGGTCTGCCTCTTATTCTGCGACCTGACTCTAATGCTCATAATGAAGTAAGCTTTTCGCTAATCCTATTGATATAGCAAAATATTTTAAGTCGTAACGGAAGATGATTGCTAAGTAATAAATATAAAGCTTAAGTGTGTAAATGATGACGTATTGCCCTATATTATGGTCTCTTTTTCCGAGAGTGAACGATATCATCTGGCTACACTACAACGCGCCAAAATGCCAACCGCACAATGACAATTTTTTGGTTAGAATTCAATTTCCACAAGTGAATTGTGATTTGTGTCAGCGTAGTGGTCAAGGTCAGTGGGCGGAGACATCAGGGGCCTGATGCTTTATGTAATAGAGGCAATTTTTTCCCCCGTTTAGATTTCTTCGCATGTTTTTCGGTCTCCTTTTTCAGCAGAATGCTAGCAAAGTGCTTCGTCACGTCTCGGCTGGGTCTGGCTCTGGTCCTTTACGAACATAAGCCTCTTTCCATAACATAAGAACATAAGCCTCTCTCCTTTTTTATTTGCGGCTAGTATATATTCAACTTTAACGAATGAAATGTACGTAGCGTCCCCTTCTGTTTTTTTGGGAACAAGTTCACTCCATCTTCTAGTGATCCACCCCAGCTACGTAGATATAGCAAAGCGGCCAACCAGCATTCGTCAGGATTGGACTGAAGGGTGCTTCGCTAATGCGGACAAGGGGCCTTCACGGCCATTTCTAGGGCACCCTGCTCCGGGGCACTTCTTTTTTTTTATTTGCCCCTGTTGATGGTTCTCCATCACCTTACCGCTGCTTGCCAGGCTCTTCTGGACTTCGGTTCAGATGAGGTGCCTGCTAGCATTCTCTCATTTTAGAAATTGCTACAAGATAGCCAAGCGCCTATTAAGTCCCTTGCTAGCCCTCGTACAGTGCCCATGATTATTGCTGCATGCCGTGCATCTCCTAGAGAGATGTCGAGCCATTCGGCTGTACAATTGATTTGGTTAGCTGGACATAAAGGTTTTCAGAGCAGCTGTGAGGCCAATGAACTAGCTAGGCTTGGTACCTTACTATCAGATGACATCGGTCAAATTGGCCATCAGACAAAAGTACCTTGAGGACTCCTGGGCAGATGAATCATCCTGTGCGATAACAAGGCAGTCCTGAGTCTCCATAGATATACATTGCACCAGGCAGCTATTAGGCTTTGCTCGAAGCGCTCTGCGTCTTACTGTAGGCGTTATAACGGGCCGCTGCCTCATAAGATGGCATGCCCAACGATTGAACGCAAGGTTCAACGACTTCTGCCGGAGTTTTGGCTCTGAGGACGAGGAGGTATCGGTCCTCCATCTCATTTGCCAGTGCGCGGTTTTGGCGAGGAGTAAGATGACGGCACTTAGTGCACCCTTTCTCTCAAATCTGACCAAACTGTCCCTGGTCAATTTAAAGCGGATAGTGCGGTTTATCAATGGAAGCAGGTGGTTTCCTGACTTTAGTGAGTAGAAAAGTGTCAAAAACTATTGTGGAACCACAACTGACCTCTTTTTCACATTTCAAACTGAAGTTTTACTCAATATCAGTGACTAGCTTAAAAGAAAATCTTTGATAAATGCCAGAAAACTATTAATTTGCCCATTGTTTCATTCACCATCATCAATGACGCAACAACCGGTAGACCGATCTAGGCTCGCTACAATGAAGAGCTCCAATTTTGTGCCATCGTCGTCGTTTGATATCCTCAGCATAGTTTTTGCTTCCTGGCCTACGCCAGTACTCCGCCGAGAACAGGGCCTGCAGGAGGCAAAAAGTTTACATCAGGATCTTGACCACGGATAAGAGCTCGAATTTCCCTTGTTAGCCTTCCTGTTGGATATATAAGGACTTTCAAGACCAAAATCTTGTACAGCAGGAGCTTTGACTTATTGGAGAAACTTAGAGCCAAACCACACGAGCAGAGCGTTTTTTCGCGTATATTTTAAAAATATTTGGGTTTGTATGAAACAAAACACGCTGCTAAAAACAAAATAATTCAACTTCTTCGAAGCTGAATTCGCCTATCTTTTTCAAATTAGTTTGTCTATGGTATTTTGTCTAAGTATGGTTTGTCTCTGCTTTCAGCACGCTTTTGTTATGTTTTATGGTTTATTTTGCTGCTGCTGCCAAGAAATTGTTTTTTTTTCTGCAGCATTTTTTTCTTAACCTACTAGTGTGCTAAAATGTTGATGTATGTTGAAGTATAAAGTAT
The DNA here is from genome assembly GCA_947369275.1 of Nemotelus nigrinus. Lineage (NCBI taxonomy): Eukaryota > Metazoa > Arthropoda > Insecta > Diptera > Stratiomyidae > Nemotelus > Nemotelus nigrinus. Next base: position 161,414,070 of record OX376373.1, read on the forward strand.
TTGTGGAGAGTTGTGGATTGTATATGGAAAGATGTGTTTCTGTAAGTGTATACACAAGCTATTTAAATAAAAACTCACTGACGGCAAAATGTTTGACTTGACAGCAAATTTTTCCATTACTAGTGTCTAGAAACGATCTTTCCCCTAATAGACTCCAAAAGCTGTTTTTCAATCGAAATAAGCGAAAAATTGCGTAATCTTTCGTCATTCTGTGTAGCTCTTTTAAAAGTGTGAGTTCGCTTTAGAGCAGAAAAAGATCTTTCAACGAATGTAATTATAGGTATAGTACTAATAAGTTTGGCTAAGCGAAAGGTTTCGTTAAAAGCATTTGTCAAACTTTGTTCCAATAAAAAGTTTATTATTTGTCGTGGAGTCTTGAAAAATATCCGTTCTGTAAACAACTAAAAATTCGTTCTTTAAAGTACAGTTCCTAAGATTATATTAAAGGGTACCTTATGCGGTATGAATCAGATTTAAATTATAAATGAATTCATATAACTTAGTCATATCAGACGTGAATCTTAGCTGAACTTTTAAATCTAGCTCATTGATAGGCGTAAAAAATTAAATTAAAATTAATACAAAAAATAAATGCTAGCTTGACGGGGTACACAATGGTTCATTGGATCCACCTATACGGCCAAGTGTCAGAATCAGTCAGTCCTTCTATCTATCTGTATAAAGTTGTTCCTAATTCCACTATCCAGTCTTTAAATGGATTCAATATTAAATTATGCTGTGCGTACATATTTCTTTATCAAACTACTACATTATATAATTTTTAAATCCCATGCAAATTGCAGAATTGACTATGGGAAATTACATCACGACATTTTAAAAACTCCTCTGCATTTTATGTGCCATTTGGCTCGTGTCAATAAGAATAAGTAGCCGCTGATAACCTATTGAGAAAATAAACGTCAATCTCGCTGCTGACGATTTTATTACATTTCACCAGAGCACCACTCAAATTTGTCCCCAAATATATCTACGCGACTGATGTGCCTGTATTTTAACATTTTACTTCTACAAAGAAGCTTTGCATTGACTTTTTCTAGCTTTCGATTTTCATTTGATTATAGCATTTTATAATTTATATCAAATTGATAATGCTACAGAAAAAAAACAATTAAACTAACATGCCAGTTTTTGTCAATTATATATTCAATGTAGACTATAAATTTTTATCCAGTATTCAAATCATCCTCTTCTGCTACTGCCTCCTACCAATAAATTAGATTATCAAAACTTTTTTAATTATTAGCTAAGAGTAATATATCTTTCGATACATTTTTTTTTGTTAAAAATATTTGTAATCTAAATTCCAAGTAATTTCGCTATACTTAAATTTATTTCCTCTTTTTTCATCTAAGTTATAAGGCAGAATCCGGGTTTGATCACTCTTTGTTTAGACATCAAGTCATCAGCTCGTGTACGATAACAACGTAATAAACGAACAGTAAATCAAAGCCAAACTTGTGTCTTTTACTTTGGAATTTATATTCGTTAATATCGGTCCTTACAAAGCTATAATTATTAAAAAGTGCTATAAATTAAATCAGTAGTAAACGAAACCAAAATTAATTTACATACCTAATCGCTGAACATTCCTAACTTTCAAACGATTTGAGCCGTTAAAAAGGACACATTTTCACCACACTGAATTTGTTACTAGACTACGCACTGCTTCTAATCAGATGATTACCATGACGTTTCTAGTTGTTTGACGTTTGACAGCTCCTATTTTAGGTTAACCTACTACATTTGCTGAGGATTTTGAGGGCTCAAAGTTCGTACGTTTCTAGTCTTATATATCCACAGTTCGTTAATAAGTAAATCATACATTTTGTCGCTACTTGTGGAAGGTATCCCAATAAACATCAAAAATGGAAAAACCACAGAAAATGCCAAAAGTGGCAAAGGTAAGTGCAAACATTTCTAACCTATGGCTGCTTTTACAAAAACGTCGTGCACTTTCTATTTTCAGGTCAAAAACAAAGCCCCAGCCGAAATTCAAATCACAGCTGAACAACTTCTTCGTGAAGCAAAAGAACGTGACTTGGAAATCCTTCCGCCGCCACCCAAACAAAAAATCTCCGATCCAGCCGAACTTGCCGACTATCAGCAACGTAAACGTAAACAATTCGAAGACTGTCTCCGCAAGAATCGGATGGTGGTCAGTCACTGGATCAAATACGCGCAATGGGAAGAATCACAGAAGGAAATTCAACGAGCCCGTTCGATATGGGAACGAGCACTAGACAACGATCACCGGAATGTTACGATGTGGCTCAAGTACGCCGAGATGGAAATGAAGAACAAACAGGTGAACCATGCCAGGAACCTCTGGGATCGGGCAGTGACTATAATGCCACGAGTCAATCAATTTTGGTACAAGTATACTTACATGGAAGAGATGCTCGATAATGTGGCCGGTGCCAGACAGGTTTTCGAACGCTGGATGGAATGGCAGCCGGAAGAACAAGCCTGGCAGACTTATATTAATTTCGAGCTGCGGTACAAAGAGATCGACCGGGCGCGGCAGATTTTTGAGCGGTTTGTCATAATTCATCCCGAAGTGAAGAACTGGATAAAATACGCTCGGTTCGAAGAGAATCATGGGTTTATTCATGGGTCCAGGCGAGTATACGAACGTGCTGTGGAATTCTTCGGAGAGGACAACATGGACGAAAGGCTCTTCATTGCGTTCGCAAAGTTCGAAGAGAATCAGAAGGAACATGACCGAGCTCGAGTCATCTACAAATACGCTTTGGATAACCTACCGAAAGACAGAACACAAGAACTGTACAAAGCCTATACAATTCACGAGAAAAAATTCGGCGATCGGGCAGGCATCGAGGATGTAATTGTGTCCAAGCGAAAGCTGCAGTACGAGCAGGAAGTGACAGAGAATCCTAGTAACTACGATGCATGGTTCGATTACATTCGACTGGTCGAAGGCGAAGGAGATGCCAACGTGATCCGAGAGACGTACGAACGAGCAATTGCCAACGTTCCGCCCGCGAAAGATAAAAATCTGTGGCGGCGCTATATTTACCTTTGGATCAACTACGCAATCTACGAAGAACTCGAGACTGAAGATATGGACCGAACCCGTCAGATCTATCGCACCTGTCTGGAACTAATCCCGCACAAGATTTTCACATTCAGCAAAATGTGGCTTATGTACGCAAAGTTCGAAATACGACGAATGGATTTGAAACAGGCGAGAAAGATTCTGGGAATGGCAATTGGGATGTGTCCGCGGGACAAATTGTTCCGCGGCTATATTGACTTAGAGATTCAGCTGCGCGAATTCGACCGTTGCAGAATTTTGTACCAGAAGTTTTTGGAATTTGGACCGGAAAATTGCATAACTTGGATTAAATTCGCGGAGCTGGAAAGTTTGCTGGGCGATGTTGAACGAGCGCGAGGAATTTTCGAACTTGCCATTCAACAACCACGTCTAGACATGCCTGAGCTCCTTTGGAAAGGGTACATCGATTTTGAAGTATCGCAAGGCGAAACAGAGCTGGCCCGTCGAATATACGAACGCCTTCTCGAACGCACCCATCACGTTAAAGTCTGGATATCTTATGCGAAATTCGAACTTTCGTCGCCTGCTGAGGACGACGAGATGAATGTGGCGCTTGCACGACGTGTCTATGAACGAGCGAATGATACACTTCGACAGGTAGACGACAAAGAATCACGTGTCCTGTTGCTGGAGGCATGGCGTGACTTCGAAAAGGAACATGGTACACCGGAAAGCTTCGAGAAGATCGTCGAGAAGATGCCAAGAAGAGTCAAGAAGCGACAGAAGATTATTTCCGAAGCGGGAGTCGAAGAGGGCTGGGAAGAAGTATTCGATTATATCTTCCCTGAAGACGAGATGGCACGTCCGAATTTGAAATTGCTAGCGGCAGCGAAGAATTGGAAAAGGATGCGGGAACAGCAGCAAATGGCAAGCACAAGCACAGGAGGTGAGACAGGTGATGAACATGGGGAGAGAAGCATAGAAATTGGCAGCGGTAGTGTACAGAATGGAACGGAAGAGACGAGTGATTAGTAAAATTAGGTTGATTTAAGGATTTGTTAGAGATAAGTTGTAATAAATATTAATTTTTAACTAAAATAGTCTTGATTGTGTGGAAGGCCGATGGCTTGTAGTGGCCGATAGGGGTGAAGCATGAAAACGATTATGGCCGAGGATGGCTTTGGGAGCGGTTTTCCTCAACACATAAAAGCCGCCCATCATGCTCAACCGAAAAGTCAGGACTGGCCCAGTGTGTATAGAAAACTTGGTGATGGTAACTATGGTAATTTCCCGATACTTCCACCATCGAGTCTCTGGTGTAAGGACCTACCCAAGTGCGAGTCGATAATAGTTCCGAAGCACGCCGCTTTGACGGAGTTTGGCCTTGACATATTTATAGAGTGTAGTTATGCATTATGATAATACAAGAAACACTAGAGATAGCGGTACTAGAGTGACCATTTATTCTCTCTGTGCATGGCCTCTAGGATTCACACTTTTTGAGCAAAATTCGAAGTAGAAGTTGTTGTTGGAGTAGAATGATAAAAAATGAAGTAGACTACCAATTGGAGTGGTTGTATTTAAAGTATTCGATTAATTTTCATAAAAATTGGCCGAAAAATATCATTTTTAGTATAACGGTAAAACTTACTGGGTAAAACAGCGCCAATGAATTCAATTTGTGAAGTTTTTATAAAAAAAAAATAAGTCAATGTAAATTATACAAGCAAAACAATTATATTCACGGTTTTTATCATTTCTTTACGACATAGTATTATTATTATGTTTTTTTTTTTTTTTTGATAAAACCCGTCAATAAATTTGATATAGTCAATATGTTCTTTTATTGATAACAGAGATTTAAATATACTTTGGCATAAATTCATTAATCGTTTCACCAAATAAGAATTTCTAACAGTTTTTACATGCAACCGATCCCAATTTTGAACTTTAACATACGAAAAATATATAAAAATGCTATTTGTAAAATAAAAATGTTATGATTTTCTTAAGTGTGTTTTGAAGAATCGTTTTGTATTACTGATCTCTCAGACCACGCTACACTCAGAAAAAGGGAAAATTGTGTATATCCATGAATAAAGATGGTGGTTTCACCAAAAATAGAAAAATTTCGTCTGATTCGATTGAACCAAAAACGGAGTAGATATTGAAGAAACTGTAGTAATGAAGTAGTTATCATTTTCAATTGAAAAATGTAGTAACTCTACTTCAAATGAAGTAAAGTGTGAACCCTGGGCGTCACCGAGAGAGTGTAAAATATATGGGCCTATTGACTCGTTTATGCAATCCGTGATTAAAACTTGTTTGCATACATTCTTGTACACAAAATCGTTACTTAAGGATCATAATATTCAGTTCAATTAAATTATGTGCTTAGTAGTACATGTAAAACGTATGTACAATTTATGCAAAATGTAATTAAAGCATATTTCATAACTAATTCTACGATGTAGATTTAGAAGAAAACCTAGGTATATTGTTTGTAAATTGAATAAATCAAAGTTCACTTTTCGTGATGTGTCTAAGCAACAATATTATTGTAAACAACAACACAATTTAATCATGCACAACTTCGAAAAATACAAAAACTCCAATGGCTAGTTTAAGACTCCTATGGGGAAATATCAAGGAAATACCTTTCAAAATTTATATCAAATATATGAGCTGAGAATTGGAGGACGTGCAGTGTGACGAATCGGATAACTAAACCTATCATTAGAGTAGGGTAAATATACTAGTACTCGGGCAGTTATTGCATATTTCAACTTAAGTTCGGTATTATTAATTAGAAGCTTAATATTTGGCTTACATGCAAGCTTCTTTATACATTGGGTTTGGTTTATTTTGTACCAATTTTGTATTCAACAAAAGAAATAAGTATGCTGATATTCGAAGTAAATGAGCTTGAGTCAAATTGTGCTAGTCTCCGGACACTTTGAAGAGTCAGTACTCGGCGAGCTTTGAGCTAGTATCCGGACAGTGCATATTTCATCTTCAGTTTAGTTTTTTGAATTGAAAACCTAAGCTTAGGTTTAAACATAAGCTTTTCCAGAAGTTTGATGTGGTTTTGATCCTTTTTTGGGCTTTTATTTCAATAAGATGAGTTCAAGTATATGAACAAAAGTCACATATTTCGGTTATTAGTGCCATATTTCGGACACCACCAATCAGTATTCGGACAACTTTGAACTAGTATTCGGATGAAGCTCTAATTACTCCATTTTACCGGAATTTAGGAATGAAATCTCTTTTACGGTTGTTTCGTTGCGCGTGGATACAAAATTGTTCTTGTCCAAACACTAAAATCTATAGTTTTAGTGTTCGGACAGGAGGTCTATTTTATTTTAAACGGTATGAATAGCTATCATACCAGCATAATATTCTCTTAGAGTTTATAAAAACTAACGTTAATCTTATCATATCCAGTAACCAACATGTGCAATAGCATATTTGACTGATTTTTTAAGTATTCGGACGCTCTTGTCCGGATACTGAAAAACTGCTCAAAAACGGTTCTAGTCTTCGGACATTGATAATTTCCAATAATATTTCCATAAAATATGCTTTTGAAGGTAGAAAATTTTACGCACAATGGTTTTTATGCTTACAGAACAAGGAATTCCAGAAATTTAGCTACGGAAGGGGAATAGCTTACGTTTAGAAATTTCACCTACCAGTAGCGAAAAATTACTTGAGACAGAACGTTGACAAAAATAGTAAGCGCGTTCTAGACTGGCTACTGATTGTTTATTTGTTCAACCTTAGGGCTCTCCCAAATCGAAAGGCACATAAGAATTAGTCAAAAAAGAAAAAATGTCAGAAAGTGAACATTTGAGTCGGAGTGTCCGGATACTAGCACTGTCCGGAGAACTAGTGCATTTACTCTACCTTATGTGGCTCACATAGTTCAAAAAATGTTGGTCGGCCTATAAAAAGCAATTCATTTATATCTATGGGGTTTTTGAGGGGCCTTGATTTTAAGTTTGAAAATATATATTTATGGATTGTGAGGTTTCCACATCTTAAATCACTAACGATTGTATGGATTGAAAATGTACTTTTATTAAATTGGCGAGCCCTTGTTTCTTGATTCTACTTTGGGGGGCATAGTATTTTGGTCGCTTGCAGTTTCCGCGTAAGCCTCGAATCATATAATTTCCTTATGTAGTCATTTCCCTTCTCATTGAATGAGAAAACAGATACTTTCAGAATTCAGCGGAGCTCAGACCTCTACATAATTTTTGTCACCGTAATAAGAAACCCTGATTGTATTTGGATATTCTACCACCATCTTCTAGAGCTGTTATTGAAGAATTTGGAGAACCTGTTATAATCTTTTATAATCTTTCAGTTCATAAACTAAATCTACGCTGGCTGATTTATTTCCATTTTATAATAGAGTTGTCTTTTTTTTATTTTAAATGAAAGATGAGAAATGCATTTTTCTTCTTTGAAGGATCATCACTGAAACTAAGCTTTCTTTCAAATTTATCTTGACTGCTAAGTTGTGGGTTTCATGTTCGATATTGAATGCTGTTTGCTCATGCTCGATACGTCGACATTTGAAAGAAAGGATGAAATATAACTGATTATTTACAAGAAGGTCTTCGTAGTCAGTGCATTTGAATTATAGTTAATTTTATAAATTAAGGTGTAGCAATTTGAAATTTAGATTGATTTTCTTTTGGAAAAGTTGTGAATTTTATTTACTTATATTTTAGCAAAGGTGGAATTAGCCAGGTAATGAGAAATAGCTCAGACATTGTTTTGTTTTCTTCTTAAAAATAAACTTTCAAGCTTATCTTACGAAGATAAAATAATTGCTCAAAATTAAGACCGTGCCCAGAAATAAAAAAAATGTTATTTGGAGATCGGAAAATTTTCACGTTCAATGGTACAAGAAGTGCGAATGACTTACGGGCAGTAAAATAACGTGCAAATTATATTGAAGGAATTGTTTGCTTTTTAATGACAAGTCGGTGTCTTCGTGGAATTCAAGCGGTTATAACGATTTAAAGCATCTAAGCGAATCTATTCAAAAACACAGTAAATCAGAGCATCAAACATATGCTTCTCTAAAATCGAAACTTTTTGGGGAAGCAAAATATTGAAACTTCCATCAATTCTGCATACCGGGAAAATATTATAAGACACAATAAAATCGTCACTGCCAATATATCAATGATATCCCAGCAAATAGACATGACGGTTTACTTGACAGAGTAAGAGTAAGCTTTCAGGGGTCACGATGAATCACAAAATTCCTTTAATCAAGGAAATTTTAAAGAGTTAGCACACTTACTAACTAAGTATGACAGTAAATTTAAACTTTTCCAAGATGAGTTTTCCGTTTTTAGTGGCACTTTTAAAATAATTCAAAACGGCCCCATCAATAGTATATGTACTATATTAAAAAACTTTATGTTTTCTGAGAGTCAATAACAAGGAGGCAAATCGATTTGATCACTGACACCAAGTGTTTGTCCCAACTATCAATGATTTTTCGACACGTCACAGAACAAGTCATTACAGGAGAGAGTTTCATGGTTTTTTTTAGGTAAGTCAAGTAAAAAAAGCTGGAGATATCTCTAATTTACTAATTAAACCATTTGACCATTTTGATATTGCCAACAAACTGGTGGGCAAAAACCTATGAAGGTGCTTCTATGATGTCGAAGGACTTGAATGGCTTGCAGATATTGTCCCTTAAAGACATTGCCCCTTATGCATTATTTGCACACTGCTACGCCCATAGATTGAATTTAATTTTACAAGATGCTGCTTCCAAAATTTAAGAATGACGCATTTACTCGCGAATTTGACTGGGTTAGTAGCATTTTTTTCAAACTCTACGAAACGAACGACGATACAGGATGGAACTTTAAGTTTCGAACAATTGAAATTCTTTCAAATAGTACAAATGAGTTGCTGGAAGTCTTCGAAAAATTTTTAGAAGATGAAGCATTTGCCCAAGATCAAGAAAGAATCTGTGGGTTTCATGCACATTTTATGGGACTTCTCGTTTTTATTTTTGCTAAAAACGTTCAACCTTATATATATCAACTAACAGATGTTCTATTTAACATTTTATAATCGCGAATTTCAGATATTAATTATTGTAAAGAGGAAGTTAGTAGTTAAAGTCCTATAAGAGGACAATACATAATTTCAAAAAAAATTTAACGATCTTTGCAGTAATGTTGGGCAGCCGGTTAAAAGACGTAAAATAGAAAGCGATGGCATTTCAGACGCTAAAACTTATTTTAAAAGGCTTCACGCGAAAATTTTAGATTTGATAGCTATTCAAATTGAAAGTAGATTTTCGGATATTAAAAAATTAGATTTTGTCAACTTGATTAATAGTAGTACTAATAGTAATTTCAAATCATTTGCAAAGGCTTTTCCCGAAAATCTACTAGACTCTCTCATCGACAGCTACTCCAAAATGTTTGGCAAAACTAAGCTACGAAACGAACTATGTGTATAGTACTCTGATCCTAATATATTTGGAATAACGCATAGTTTAACGGACGTTTTAATTTCTATATCTGATAATAAGTTACAAACGGAAGTATTGGAAATTTATAAATTTCTTAGTTGCTTCACTGCCATATTCTTCCACAGTTTCACAGCTCTTAAGAGAATAAAAACCTGTTTTCGGAATCCAATTTATCAGACAAGGCTATCCGATTTATGTACAATAACAATTGATAGGGATTTAGTTAAAATGTTGCAAGAAGATGACAATTTCAAATTTCACGACAAAATAATTGATCACTTTGCTTCAACAAAAAGTAGACGTATCGAATTAATTTACAAGCATGTATAGTAAATTATATAGTTCATCACAACATTTTAATCTTTATATTTAAATGCGTTTGAAAAACATTGTATTTGATGTGGTTGCACACCGGAATCAGGATCGCGTAGTTGCTGGCTTAGTTGATTGGCAACAATTGGTGTAGGCATCTCACATCTAAGGTATCGTGCTGACTTTACTATCAGTGTAATTTTGGCCATGACTGTGATGTTCCAGTTTATCGGGCATGAGCCAGGATCTAATATTTCACTTTACTATATATCGACAGTCTATCAGGTGCGTAAACGTAGTAGATAGTGAATAAAGCATTAAATTAAATCATTAAATTAATTTAATTAAATTGAAACATTAAATGACCAAAAATTTATTCGGATATCAATAAAAAAACTGAGCCCATCCAATCTCAACATGTACGAGCCGCCACTGCTCATTTGCTTTGCGTGTATTTAAATATTTATTAGGAAAACAATACGTAGCATGACTTCTAAAATTTTGCACCGCAATCTGTGATCATCCACCTATTCCACATACTTATATGTATGCTTGCTTGCTTGGGCAATGAAGAAATATATATATAGAAGAATCTTTTAGTTTTTTTTTTGGAAGAAGTTTTTTTACCTGATACAAAGTGTTCTACCTCTAACAGGACAATAAAGTCCTGGAAAACCCAAAAGCTCAAGCGGATACGTAATTAGAAACATATGAAAATTCTTTTATTTCAGCAAATATTTTATCAAATTAAAGCAATAAATTGCTATAAAAGATCCGTATCGTTTCGGGAAACCCTTCTGCTTCACAACCTCTTGTAAGCCATTCGGTATTTTCATTTTAAGTCTTTTGCGTCTCTCGACTGGTACAGATGCCCACTTTTCTTTCACCGCTTCGAATGGTTGGTCCATATTTGTAAAAATTTTTACTGCTATAGTCTGTTTTATGTATTTCTACAAGTGCTCGGTTCGATTTAAGTCTGTACTCGTTGATGGCCAGTCTAAAACGGTAACGCAGTTGTCCTCCAGACAGTTGGACAGTTGTCGTGCTGGAACTCCCATATAATAGGATGATTCTCCTCAGATCATGGCAACATGATATTTGCTAAGATGATGTACTTTTCCTTGGCTAATAATTCTTCCATACGGTGGATTGGTTCAACACCAAACCACGACAAACATAACCCAAATATTGATGGAGCCATCTCCGTGCTTAAAAATGATACAAGTGTAGCGAGAGGCGAGATCCACAAATCTCCCGCCATCAGGGCTAATGTAGTTTATTTTTATTTCGCCGCACCAATGAATGGAATTTGTACGAACTCCAGTCTTTTTCTCCGATTGACTGCCATTATCAGGGGTTTCTTTCTCTACCTACCATTTAGTTTGACTTCCACAATTCGTTTTCTGACTGTTCTCAACGAAATATCACTACTCAGTCCGAAAAGTCGCCGATGAATCTCGACAGTTGATATTTTTGGGCTTCGTTTTGGTGTGGAGACAATTTGTCTATTCATATTATGATTTGTCTTTCTAGTTCTTTTAGCCCGGGAAATATCTATGGCTTCCTGCGGGTTTGAGTGCTTCAAAAATCATTTAAAGGGGATAGTGCGATTTATCAAACGAAGCAGATGGTTTCCTGATTTTAGTGACCAGTGGGAGAGTTAATGACTAATTAATTACTATTTTATGCATACGTCTGTCTGTCAGCAAACATCTGTCGATCGACCGCCACTTCCACCTACCTACCTATCTGCAGATAATAATGATGATCTTGTACTGAGAACTCAATTTGAAAATTCGCAAATTTTGAAATTTTCTCGGGTGGCAACCTTAAAAACCTTTTTACTCCTATAACTCCTAATGCAGTTATCGGATTAAAACCAAATTAACAGCAGATTTGTCATGCTTTTGGCTGTGGTGTTGACAAAGAGGTGCCGTTGATTTTTCATTTGAGAACCATCTACAGTGAACGTAAGTAGAAATTTTCCAAATTTGCAAAATTTTTCGGATGTCAACCGCAAATATATTCCCATTCATCGGATGAAAACCAAATTAACAGGATGAGTTGATCTTGACATGGAGCAGTTGTGATAGACTTTAATTCCAGTACTAAACAAGTGCTGCCAGTATTGAACGTTTATAAAATTATTTTACTAAGAGATGCTGCCATCAAATTTTCAGAGGATAAGCACACTATAATGAAAACAAGAAACAAATTTTACTCTCCTAAATTTTAATCCTCTTACAAGTGGCAACCCTGCAAATCCTTCAACCCTATGCTTTCCGGTGCTATTATCGGATCAAAGTCATACATGACCTTCAATTTGGTAGTACATACATACTTCCAAAATCTAAACGATCCCTCTATTTTTCTTCGAATATCAGCCTTTCTCCAATAAAAACACTCTTTTTAATTTTTATACAGTTTCTTTTTTATATAATACGATTTTTTTTCTGGTTTTTTTTTGTCCGTTTTTAAGTTTACTTTTTACATTGAAAATTATATCTTAATAGTTTTGTTTTTTACTATTATTTAATATCCTTACTATCGATCCTGTTTCATTTTTATCTTTCACAAATATGAATGGAGTTATTTGCTGTTTTCAGTTTTAAAATGTATTATGAAAGAAAATTGATCATTTGTTAGAATGAGGAATTTATTAGTTTTGATACACATGATTTATAAAAAAAATTAACGAAAATTCCCTAAAAATTGTTTGACATAATTGATTGCTTCGATGATTTTTTCATGATAGTTTCAGTGTTTGCAGGATTGTTTGCTGCAATCAAAAATCTCTGTTTTGAATAAAATGCCTCATTTCAAGCCACAAATAAATCTAAAACAATTTTTAAAATGCATGCGAGACTAGTAAACAAGCTATTTATTGGTAAAAGATACATTTATTTTCAACAAAAGTAAACTGGAATGAGAAATATAATTGGCAAAATGGTAAATATGCAAATAGAAAACAATCGTAGAAAAATGGCAATTCGTGTTTGAAATCGTTTCAAAGCAATCAATTTGACAACGTTTAAAATGCCTAGTAGTTTTTTATTAGTTACATTTTTGCTTGTTCCATTATATTTTTTTTTTATTTTCTTTGAATTAGAATCATATTTATATATTTTACATTGCAAATTTAATTATTCAACAGAACAAACATATTTCTTCATAACTGAAATCAATTACTGTTACACTTTTTTTGGAAATCTGATATTTGATTCCGATACGCTTCGTCGTTTTATCAATTTCATTTTCAAATTTAATTATTTTCTAAGCTCACAGCAAAAATTTAAAAAATAAATCTAGTTTCATCATACATATTCATAAATTTATTTTCTTTTGCATACTATCCACGTTTATGATTTTTCATTTGATAAACTGCTAAGTTTTTTTTTCCCAATTCAAACTGGTATATGATGTGGTATGATACATATGTGCTTAGGCTGAATAAGTCAAAAAAAATTTAAATTGCAGCCAAATGATAAAAACACAATTTCAAAATGCCAACGGCTTCACTTCGGACTTTATTACTTAAAACAAGATTTTAAAAGAAGAGCATAAAAGTATAATATTATACAAAAGCACATTAATAAAATGATCTTTCTTGTTTGATTTTCAACTAAGAAAGCATTTAAAGTTTAGTGTAAATAATAGCATTGATGATATTTTCATTCAAATTTAAAAATAATTTCTCGTACGAGTGTATACTTATAAAAATCACATTAACAAGAATTGAAATTAAATAAAAAACAAAAAGCATGAAACGAAAAAATACATCGATGAAATTTGAAAGTTCACGTGGTTCAGTACGATTTTCAAATTAAAATCAAATTGATGGTATTTCAGTTGACTAACACATCGGTTTGATTGTTGCGTATAATGACATGTTTACAAATTATTTCCAATACGAAATCTACTGGATACGAGTCATATTTATCAGGACCTTGTTATTTTGTTGTCTAGTTACTTTACACTAACAGTAAAATATAATTATTGTTGCAGATCCGTGGTACATTGTTTTCCCGACTTCTTTATCTTTTTCTATGTGTAAAAAAATTATATGTGATTTACTTTTGGGTTTTATTTACGATTTTATAAAATAGAAATTTTTTATTATCATCTTCGACTTGCTCGTACTGTTCAGTTCAATTAAAATTTCATTTTTACTTTTATCACTACATTTTAGTCATATCATCTTTTGCTCGTCACTTTTTACTTCAATTGTATCTTCTTCTATTTGCTTACGAACGCTACATGCATATCAAATTCACATTTCGTTTCAGTATTTCATCTTTCGTGCAAGAAGATTTTCGATTGATTTTTTTCGTTTCAAATTTTTTTTCTTTTTACTTGTATATCAATCATTAAAATTATATTTAATTATTATATTTAATATTAATTTTATTTATTTATATATATACTCCAAGAGAAGTTATCCATCTTTTTTATTTTTTGTTTGTTTGATGTTTCATTTTTTATGCTAAATTTACTTTCATTATATTTCCGTAGATGTTTTTTTACTTATCTTGGATTCCTTGTTTTATTGATTAGGTTTTGTTTGATTATTAGAAGTAATTTTCTATAAAAGTGTACAACAACAATAGCTTTTCTTCTGTCGTTTTTCCGATGTCATATTCATTTCCCGTACAACAGTTGCAAATACTTCGTTAACATTTATACGATCTTTGGCCGATGCCTCTATGAATGGACAGTCCCAAAGTTGTGCTAGACTATTTCCTAAAAAGATACAAGAAAATATTGAGTTACATATGCATGATTCATAAGAAACTTTACAAAATATTTATTTTATATATTGTTTATATTTAACACAAGGTCAAATATAAGATAGATATAAATACGCTAGACACGCTTTCTTATTAATAAAAGGCTTAAGATAAAGTGGAGCGCTGAAGTAGTGCAGACTATGAGCTAAGTTCAATTTAAATGCGAAAATCAACTCAAAAACACGACCAATTTATTATCAATCGAAAGGTATTAAACTGCTCGAATTGGATTAAGTTTTTTTTTTGAAAAGTCTATATAATGCAGAGTTAATGCCAAACACACTCATGAAATTTCAGATAATAAATTGGCATGGGCCCATTATAATACAGCATTAGCCGTACCGTAGTGGAGAACCCTTATGAAGTGGGTTCTCCACTACGGTACGGCTAAATCGAGTTCTTGACGAACTGGGTTATCCCCTCGGGGTCCACCAGTGCTATATCGGTTAGGCAAATGAAGAAGTCTGAGCCAAGTGGTTCCATCCTTCTTCCAGCGAAGGCCGGGCATTCACATAGGAGATTAATAACTGTTTGCTCTTCCTCTTCATATTTACAGCTCCGGCAGAAGTCGTTGTAAGGGACACCCAGCGGTGCTGAATTCATATATTTGTTTATTTATTCATGTACAACATACACATTATAATCCAATTACATGCTGTAAGTTAGTTTATTCTTGCTTTTAACAAAATTTTGAATGTTTAAAGGATTGAGGTAAAGGACCAAGCTGGAGAGAGTTAAATGTTCTCGTTAATCTTGGTATAGGCGAGTTAAAGTAAGCTGAGAGTCCCACAAACGATACTTAAAATGTTTCTGGGCACCGAGTTTCACGCGCTTGATAGCGGAATTTGACATTTTCACAAATAGGATCATGTGAAAGGTTGCGACAGATTTGGAAGAGAAAGTATCGATCGTGATAGATACGACGGGAAAACAGGCAAGCTTAAGAAAAGAAAGACGATCATTATAGTCTAAATGAGGAAAACCGTCTTTGTAAAGTAGCGAACGAGTGAATTTTCTTTGTACAGATTCAATGGATTTTTTATCACATTCATATTGAGGAGACCACACAACAGACGCATATTCCACAGTTTACCGGACAAGCGAAGAATATAAAAGTAAGGTTGGTTGCATAGATTCGAATGTTTACGACGATCTTAAGATAAAGCCTGACAGTTTAGAGGCTCGATTGACCAAATCTGAGATATAAACATCAAATCTGAGCATGTCGTCAAAGATAACCCCAAGGTCTTTGACGCAGGCAAGAGAAAAGAGCCCATGGGTATCCAACGAGTAATGGAATACAGTAGGTTATAAGAGAAAAAAAACAGTGTTTGGCATTTCTTTGTATTCAGAAGAAGCTTGTTTTCCTTACACCAGCTTTCGAGGAGAGGATTTCAAGGTTGAACTGAACAAGGTCACAGTCATCAGTGGAACTTATGGTCACGAAGAGTTTCAGATCATCGGCATCAAATAGACATTCACATGAAAGAAGCGGCGGCAGATCATTCACATAAAACAGGAAGAGGAGGGAACCTAGAATAGAACTCTCGAAAGGATGGCACATACAGGAATCATACCGAACATAGCAAGATCAATCGCATAGGTATCATTCTGTCCATTTGATAATGTATAAAGAAAAGCCAAGTCTGTGTAGTTTAGAAAGAAGGAGATTGTGGTCAACATGATCAAAAGTTTTAGAGAAGTCCGTATATACAGCGAGAGCTTCAAGTTGAGAATCCAAAGCTTTAGCAACAAAATTCGTCATATATACGAGGTTTGTTGATGTTGAGCGACCTAGGAGGAAACGATGTTGTTCTTTTACAATGAGATGTCCGTAACGGATTACAATAAAGTCATGTAGGTACCGTTAAAGGATCTTGGAAAATGATGAAAGAATCGATATTGGGCGAAAATTGTTTGCAGAGGACACATCAACTGACTTAGGAATTTGATGAATTATAGTCTGTTTCCAGAGGGAAGGCGAACGACCCTCGGATAGGCTCTTATTAATGATGATGGCCAAAGAAACACTTATTGAAGTGCTCGTCATTTTCAAAAATATTGTTGGAAGTCCATCAATACATATGCTTGAAGAAGATTTGAGTTTTTTTTATTATGGATTTAACAATAGAAGGACTAATGGAAAAAATAGGATAAAATGAAGTCGGTAATATACTAGAGAGTTCAGCAGTAGGAAAATTAGGACACAGAGAACGACGAGACAAAGTACTGAGCGAGCAAATTACAGCTACTTTGAGAGGAAGTAGAAATTCATGCTAAACAGACACTGCCCAATTAAAACAGTAAACGCTGCGCGGAGGGAACCCTTCCTAGCTCGACGAGTTCCCTAGTGCGCCCAACGTCAAAGCCTCTCTACAATCGTCTACCGAACGCACAGGAAGATTCTTCCACCAAAAATGCAACTGCATCCTTTAAGTGTTTTTTGTGTAATGGACAATTTAACTGAAGCTATTGGAATGCCAATGGAGAGACTGCAGAGCCCTTCCGGCAAAAGCATACCAGCCATTGCAAGTTGGTCCGCTTAACAGTTCCGTTGAATGTTCCTATGTCCTGCATCATCGAATCTCTCGACATATCGTTAACAAAAAAACGGCATTCAAGGACAAGTTTTGAGGAGGCGTAAACTCTAGCAAAATACCGTAGAGTAACTTGGCTGTCAGTGAATATGCAACTTTTCACACCAAATATCTGATTGCTTAAGGCCCAATTGGCCGCTTCGAGAATCACCAACATTTCCACCTAAAAGACACCGCAGTGGTCCGGCAGGCGGACGGAAAGCTTCAAGTTTACGTTAGTGGGAAATATAACACGCCTCACACTTTTGGTCAGTTTGGAGCCATCGATATATATTTTCACAGCATTTGTTCCTTGCCGAATTCTCTCTACATGAGACCCTGGCTTTTAACCTCTGATGCAGAGATGGTGAAGTAGTAGTATAATCGATATAGTAGATGAATACGAAAGCCTTGCAACAAGATTTTGGCGTGGATCCAGGGATCCATGAAAATAAGGACTAACACAATGAAGTAAATTAGGACATATTGAAAGTATATGAGAGATCGTTATTTTTAAGCACTTTTGAAAATATACATATAACGTTCATAGAAAAAGACCAACGGCGAATGTACTGACGAGGCAAAAGGAAAATTGGGGAAAATAGGTATCTGTAGGGGCAAAGAAAGAGTAGAAAGAGGCCCTATTAGGGCGGCTCGGTTCTTTGACAGAAAAGTGAATGCTGGGTCAACTAAAGCCGTCAAAAAGTTTAAAAAAGATGCACTCGTGGTGGAACACTCTTCGAGACGCAAAAGAAGATATTTCTAGAATTGAAAAATACATACTGTAATGGAATTAAGGAATACTTATACAATAACGAGCGGGTGAATCGACATTGCACAGATTCAACCGAATCGATCAAACATATATAAAGAGGACACCATTTTTTTGCAACAATATTTTAGGACATTACGGGTGAAGAAAAAAAAGGGTTGTAAGGAAGTGGAAAGGTTTACAAAAGGTTTACAGGATCTACTGATGGAGACAAAAAAACGAGAGGCGCTAGCAGTAATACGCAATACTCGTATATTCAGGTTGAACCTCAAATTAGAGTCAAAGATCATGCTAATGTCCTTCAAACAACCAACAACACTGAAAAGGGAGTCGAGAATAGGAAATATGTTGACGAATTTCCAAAGCGATGAAAAGGTACCGGTTGAAAAGCTAAAATTAAAAGTCAATGACACAGGAACACACAGAGAAGATAAAAATGATTTAGCAAAATGATTTGTAATGCCATTAGAACAGGAGCTAGTTCTAGCATCAACAGTTTTCATTTATAATTCAATTTCCAAAGGATTGGTAAAAAAAGCCGACAGGGTACAAGTATACGTGGGGAAAATTGATGACCGGCGTAGAAAGACTGTCATGGGAGGTGAAAGAAGTGCTACAAAAAGCTCTCTGGTATTTTTTGGAGGGGTGGCAGAGGTATTATAAAGATACATATCAAAAGGAATGCCAGAGAAAGTTTTAAGGATATTGTTATAGAATCAGAAAGGCTTAGGATTGCCGAACGTAGTAGAAGCTTCGACATGCTCGAAGTAAGTACGCAATTGCGTTATTGGCAACATTTTTAGCAGCAGTACTATTTATTTCGTTATATGAAGCGGAATAGTAGAAGTGGATTTAACTCTAGACGAGCGTCCATAAAAAGATGTGAATGATAAGGATCATGGCTTTCTTACGGAGATTGAGAGTTACTCAAGCAAAAGCAAGAAACAGAAAAATTAGTCAAAACAAGATCGAGGATACTGTTAGCATTGGGTACAGTGTTGAGTTTGGAAAGTGAGGAAGGGGGAAAAGGGAAGAATTAACGAGTGAAATAATGCTGAAAAACAAAATACTTGGTAAACAGTTATCCCAATC
This sequence comes from Nemotelus nigrinus, assembly GCA_947369275.1. Taxonomy (NCBI): domain Eukaryota; kingdom Metazoa; phylum Arthropoda; class Insecta; order Diptera; family Stratiomyidae; genus Nemotelus; species Nemotelus nigrinus. Next base: position 161,433,166 of record OX376373.1, read on the forward strand.
CAACGAAGGTGTACGAAGTCCCCACATATGAGTACGCAGGCAGAAATGAAGCGACCATTGAGGGAGGATGAGAATACGGCAAAGAAACGTTCATAGACTAAAACAGGCTTACTACAAGGGATGTAGATTGTGGAGATGAGCAAAACTGAAGGTGGCAAAGGAGACATATAAACAAGTATACATTCAACGGGCGAGGAGAAAATCAATTCACTGAAGAGCGTTCCATTCAGAGATTTAGGAACACCAATTATAACATCACCACCTGAAGAAGTATTACAAACAGATTGGTTCCGATATGGAAGACAGAGTGTAGGAGTAACATTTTAATGCTCAGACACGATTACGAAGGAAACCTTAATATCATTAACTTTGGTCTCCAGACCGCGATTGTACTTATAATACATTTTCAAATGTCGGCTGTAGCTCTGCTATTTTCGAAGGTCTGGAACAAGAATTCCATAATCAATATTTCAGTAAGCTAGGCATTCTTCTTAAGCAGATCTATAACACCAGTGCTGACGATAATATAGAAGGAAAAGATTTGTTGATGGTCGAGATTGTCTCGCGTAAGCATTGGACGCAGTAAAAATGGCGGATTGTAGCTGAGTTCAGCTCGGACATACGTTTGGCTGTGGTTCTGAAAACCAAGAAACAAATACTTTGAGCGGGGGCAGCGTACATGGCAGTAGCAGGATTATGCCCAGGAAAAAAGGTATTTGTTCCGGATACATACTGGAATCAATTGTAACAGCTAGAGGTTTGGATGAAATAACTGGAGTTCGCAATTTGCACCGATTACGAATCGTTGCTATAACAGGAAATTTCCAAGACCCACAATGTAGGTAGAAAGGTGTAAGCCAAACGAAGAGAGATCAAAAAATCATGCGATTGAATTTTGAACATAATCGAAGGAAGCAGAATCGTGGAAAAATATACTGTGGATAGATAAGTAAGCGTTTCAACTATATGGTAAGCAATGTTTTTATGCTATAATCCAAGCCAAAAATAGGAAACTGTATAAGCAAACACGTGACTCAAGTAGAGGCAAAGAAATGATACGGATGTTTGTACCTGGATGGTACAGGATACTAAATTTGACTCCCACAAAAAAGTACCGGCATCATCGACCAGTATTACATATATACTTGTGGCAAAATATGATAATGCTCCTATCCACAACAATATTGCATATGCGCATGTTTTAAAGTTTAGAAATCTTAAGAAGATAGATAGGACAGCATGTGATACATGGAAGGGTAACAATTTGGGTAACAATTTGAAACCAAATTGATCGATTCAATTTCTCAAGGGCTTAAAGTTGCAATCGCAGCAAAAGCAGGGCGGATAAAGTAGTAGCGATGTTTGAAAATAATGTCGACATAACGATAATTTACCTTATTTTGTATTATTTGTATTTCTGGAGCCCTAACTAAAACGATAGGATACAATTCTGGTAAATATATATACATGAAAAGAGTGGGCTACAAAATTTTTCGCACATATTATTTTTCAGAAATTTTATGACTTAGAAGGTAATACGTCTTTTTTTAGTTGCTGAGTTGCTAATAAATTGTCGTTTTAGTTGCTAATAAATTGTCGTTCACATTAGACATCACGAATTTCTTATTGTATTTAATTTATGTAGTTCAGCTTCTGAAGTTTTTGGCACAAAAAAACACTGTATTCCTGAAGAATGACAACCGAATTGCATATCGCAATGAAAATTTTGTTAAGTTAGGATATAGCTCTTTGAGCTCGTTGAGCTCTGTGGATACACTTTTGGATATCCTTTAGTCGTAGAGACCAAATCATATTCAAGTCAAAGAAAATTCGTGTAAAATTCAAGATGATTTCGAAAACTATTAGTAGAGATAAAGCAGCATTCAAAAAAAAAATGTTTAAAGCCAAGTGTCTAAAAATACAATCAAATAAATATTTTTGTTTCATTTTTAATTGTAAATAATTTACCTTCAGCTGTTGAAACTTCTCTTTGGCATTCTAAATCGAGTTTGTTTGCGACTAGGAGGATTGGTGCGGGTTGACTACCTTTTACACGACTAATTACATTTTTCATATTTGATATATCCTAAAAAATATAGAAAAAAATAAACAAATGTCAAATCAATTATATCCAATATACGAAATAATATATTTATCATAAATTAAGAAAAATAAATAAAAAATACTCACTTGAAACGTTTGATGATTTGTTAATGAATACATTACAATAAAGCCATGACCGTTTTTTATATACAAATCTCGCATCGATGCAAATTGTTCTGTACCAGCGGTATCTAAAATTTCTAGGACACATGGTGAGTTGTCAACCTGAAACGTCAAATATAAAAATTACTAATAGGTCATAATAGCTGTGAATGGGCAAATATTTGATGCATATTATATATATAAATCAACATTTATTTGGGAAAATATTGATTTTATTTGATATCTTCCTATTTGATTATATTTTATTTTATTAGTTCTTATTTTATATCTACCTAAAGTTGAGATGCCAGAAAAAAGTGAGTTGTAGTGGGAATTTATATAGTTATTTCTCTTTAAATATATAATAAATTTGATTTGTGTAATAATTGTTATTATTTAGTCATAAATCTTATTTTAAGTTTGTAAGTACAATATTTTTAAAATAATTCAAGCATTTTCAATTGCTCACGATTGGAAATTTTTCATATTTTTCAAGGTGGTTATTTGTCAAGGAGTAAATATATTTTTCAAGAGTTAATTACTGGAAATGGCCAAAATTTTAAATTAACAGCCAATTTCAACATTCCCATTCAGACAAAGGAGTCGTTTCAGCCCTGCAAATTTTAATTATCAATCGCTCTTATGCATTTATTGTCTTCTTCTTATCGACATTATTTTCGTCTTTTGAAGAAATACTCTTAACTAAAAAGCCTCATTATCTAATGACTTCCACTTCAAAACACGACTTTTTCTTTATGACGTTCCTCCAAAGTCACCAACGATAAGTAGCTGCCACTCGTCATTCTAATCAGCAGCTCCAACCCTAGTGTGTTCAACGCTTTGCTAGCAACAACAACTAGCATGAGGTAATTATTCTCAAAGAATTCATTGTGATAAAGAAGATAGTATGAAAAAAATGGAGGAGGGGAAGAAAAGTATATTGCAGATACCAGACGAATTCTCATCAAATTGATGGGCTTCGCTGTTTCTTCTTAGTTTCTTTTTAATCCAGAGGCTTGTTGCGTAGTTTGTCTATAGTTTTTGTATCATTTTATCTTAGTACCAAGCTTTCATACGCCTCAAGCGTTGCTCTGCCTATTTCGAAACTTATATTGTCCTGCGCTATCCTTCTCTGTACTACACTCAGGTCTTCGAGATTATATTTTATATCTCTACGAATTCATCATCATATGTTTGATTTAATTGATTTTAGATGTGTCTTAAAGCTGTACAGTGGAAGGATATATACAAGAAACTGTACATTGATTATTCACCCTCAGTTCAATCGGCGAGGGAAATTTCTTAACAAAACAAAACAAAACGCCTTAAGCCACCGAAAGGAGACAGAGCAACTTTTCAAAGGAGACCAGGCAGGAGTATTTATGAAGATACTAATACCAAGCGTTACTTGCACATACAGTTGTCAAAAAGTCGTTCCAGTTATTGTGGTGTGAGGGTTATAATGAAAGTTGTATAATTTTGATGGCAGAGAGCGATTAGTCGTATACCGAATGCAAGCTCAGAAATCACGCAGAGGCTTAGTTTGAGTAATTTTGAATAATTCTTACTCACACAGAGCTTTTGTTTACTGGCCCAATGAGCACAAAATGTGCAAGCAATGAACTCATTTCAAGCCAGGAATTCATTTCATGTGATCATTTTTTTTTGATGCCCTACTCTTCACCTAGTATAACTTTTTCATTTATTCCGGTAATAACAACATCAATCAAAATTCTCGAATCATCTAAAAATTGTCTTCTCTTCCACCACTCAGTCCGAAATTGCCAGCTTCCTTTCCCAAAACGAACTTAATAAGAATCTTTTTATCGTTAGCAATTAATTATAAAGTTTTCATGTCCGTCATTTAATACTCATCAAAAACTTCCGACTCGTTTTACCACAATCTTGGCAAAATACTACCAGCATTTTACTTCTCGCCACTATCATCCGTAAAAACTTATTAAGCTAAGCTATCACTTTACTACGCGCTACATGTACTCAAACTCGATCGTATGGCTTTTGCTCGTATTACGCGAGTATCTTTTTAGTACACTCAACCAGAAAATTACAACCGCATCTTACTTGCATTGGCGTAGTGTGATAAAGTAAGCGTAAGAAAAATTATGTGTGGATTTCGTAGTTGTCTGATGCTCTACTAAGAGTCAAATGAAATTTGAATTTTTTTTTTGTTCGTGCTCCCATTAATTTCTCGGAGACCGACTAAAGCAATGACGTGCAGTAGCATAGAGTAATGTCAAAAAAACTAGAAACATAAATCTGATGGATTTTCGTGTTTTGCGTGTTTCAAGCATTGAAAGTTTATTTGATTTTTTAATTAAGTCATACGTAAGAAAGTGGTGTTTAATTTAAATGCGTGTAGATTTGAAACGATTTCGTCGACATGAAACGTGCATTCGTTTTTTTTTCGTTGCAAAATAAAGATTAATTTATCTGAGTGAGATTTAAGTAGTTTGCACGCATCGGCACTTGTGTAAATATTGCGATAAGTTAATGAATGTTCGTTAGATTTTTTCTGATTGAGGTAAATTTCTGGCGTTATGGAAAAATGTTCTGTTCGTTAACAGAAATATGCTTTAGTTGGTATAAAATTTAAATTTAATGACTCCACTATATTTGTTGCAGTGTTGAAAAAAATAATAATATTGCTGAGAAAGTTTGCTATAGGATGGTAGAAGCTCTAAGACCCTAAACAGTTTTTATCTACTTCTTTCGAAAATCTTAGTCTGTCAATTTTCCCCTTACGAAGTCAAACAATTCAGAACAGGATAAGGAATTATATTCATTGCGGTGTATGTTGGTGAATTTTTTTTGTTTTTATTCAGGAGACACTCTGCAATTATACTTGAAGTTCATTTAATTTTGAATTTCGGAAATACACTTGGTAACCGAAAGCAAAGTTGCGGATCTGACAGCACCAAAAACAGGCCACGACTCAGCTATGAGTCAGACATATTATTTGCTCACTTCTTTTTTTTTGTTTTCCGGATGAATTTTCAAGCAATTGAGTCATAAGACTTCTAAAGCTTAGATTGAAATTCATTAAATTGCAATACATATCTATCTGTAGCCTTACTTTGCCTACCTATGCAGATGCCTGGTTCAGGAACCAACGAACCCACATTGGGCGCCAAAAAATACGCAATACTTTTTAAGTTTGTCATTCCAAAGTAAAGTTGTTTTTTTTAACAGGTGTCCAGAAATTCTAATAGAGTTTATTCCGAAAGAAACAGGATGATGTGAGATTCCTACGCACTAAAAAACATCACCCGCTGGCCACGGGAGTTGGAGCCAGGACCGCTTTCACATACTTCGATGCGGCCGTGTCTCGAGAACTTATCATGTGCCTCAATGACAACTTTTGTTCTATCAAGCATCCCTCTTCTCTTCTCAGCCGGACAACCGTCTCTGCATAAGCCGAAACATGCACATGTCTTATGAATGCAGCTTCACCTCCAAAATTTTTACCGGCGTCGCAGGGCTGATTAAAGACAATACGCTTCCCGTTCTCATCACTTTCTTGAGTGCAACATTTGCAGAAATTGCAGTTCGTTGTGACGAGCAATTCTATAAAGGTATTTCCCAGAATAGCCATGACCTGATAAAAATTGGCTCAAGTCGAATTTGTTTTTATTTTTTACGAGTATTTATTCTTTCACGAATAAGCCAAGATTTTATGTTTTGGATAAACCTACTCATTCATGCTCCTGTTGAGCTGGCAATTACTGAAGCTTATGCTTGAGCCATTGTCACCTCTGTTAACAGTTTTGAGCCATCCAGGAAGACCTCCCTAAGCTCGTTTGCCAGTGGGATTATCTTTACTATGACCGACATGGCGTTTCCCTACATAATAGGGTTGCTTCTTCTGATTTTGGCACGCGCCCGCGTTGAATACTTGCCATCCTAGCTCGATTTCTTTCAAATTTTCAGACTGCGGCCCATATTTCCGCCGATAGACCCTCCATAGGTGTTGAGCCCCTGTTTAGTACACCCATGTTCAATTTAGCTACGATATTCATAATAAACTTCTCCTTTATGTTTCGAATTGGCATTCTACACTCCAAAGATTTCAAGTTGAAGTATCCCTGAGTACTTTCTCAAACTTCCATTTTTCTGTGAAAATATCTGATCTCTGAGAAATAACAGTTGACAAAGTTGATGCCTCAGTTTCGAATCCAGATATATCCATCCCGCGAAACCGACCGATCGACTCGAACTGTTCAAGCATCTGCAATCCATAAAACTCAATAGCCCGAAGAGTCTGTAAAACACGTCTTTGGATTTCTTTTTCGTATCTTTTTCGATGAATCGCTAATTATTGCGATTTGCGCAATGGATTCACACAACAACTCCGTGAACAAATCATACGCAGTGCGACGAATCTCTTTTTCCTTTAGAGGTTTTTTATGTACGAAGCTTCTTCTTGTCATAGTTATTGTTCCGATCTGATAATTTCCAGTCCTTTTTTGAGTGAGCGTAACCCTTGCACTTCTACGAGCGCACCACTTGGGTTCGCCGCCTTACTCTGGCACTTACCCTTAACCGAAGCCTCTGAGCACCGTTTGAATCACATCACCGAATCTCGCGATATCCTCGCATTTACCAAGCGTCCTCTTCTTCTTTGATGTACCGGTTCCCTTACCACCTATTTCCTTACTTTGCTGGGCTCATGTCTCTGCGGATCTGCTGAAGAACCTCCACATAAAATTTTCCTGGGGTGGGCTTTATCATCACTGCTTTCTGTTAGCCCTAGGCACTTGTGTTCTTTTTCATCTGTTATTTGTTGTATTTGGGCTGCAATGCTAACGGTAGTTTTTTAAGTGAAGTTACAGGTATCATTTTCTTCTGCTTACCGTTACATTTTTGAGATTTTTTAGCCACAGTCACCCAGGGGTTATTCGAACTAGATTCGGGCACCCACCCCGGTTTTTGTGCCTTAGAACTCACGGCGCGTGAAATTTCAGTCGGCTCTGTGTGTTTGCATTTTTTAGGCAAATCTACCAATCGGCTCAATTCTAGATCAGACTTCTTTCGATTCACTCTACAGACTTCAACTATTTCGAGAGCTACCTAATGTTCGGGCAGACCGTTTGTTACATTGCAGAGCAAAAATGAGCAAAAGAAAAACAAATTTTGATTGTCATTTGCATATGACATTTCCCATTTCCCGGACTCTCATAGGAACAGGTGGAATTGGATATTTTCAAAAATGTTGTTGCCATGCCAAGTTTGAGATATAAGCAAACTCTGCTGCGCAACAAAGTTGTGTTGCATCATTGTAACTGCTCTCATACGTTCTCATGGGCTCAAACTCATTTTGTTGTGCAACAAATGTTGGTTGCATTGATTGTAACTCTAGCTTTAGAGAAGTGCCTATTAAAACAAAGTTACTAGCTATATTCTTTTAAACTAAAACTCGTTCCATGTGTTGAGTTTCGTCACTACTACAGAACTTTGTGCGTCAGACAATTCCAGCACCCTCAGATCTATTCTCAAAGAAATCTTGCCAAGAGGGTTGCATTCTGGCACAATTGATCTTCCAATTCTGGTAAAATTGATTTACGTCCTTAATCACTGACGCATCACTGTCAATAAATGCCGCTGTGCTTAGCCGCTCTTTAAGCACAGACGGACAGTCGCCTTGATGATCCCGTAGTGATATATGCAAGCAGGAAAGTCACGTAAAGGTTTGTAAATGCACATATAGGAACATCTGCTAAGAGCTAGATCAGCGCTAATCAAGAGTGTAATTCAACTGAAGCTGTCCCGAAAAAAAGAAAAACAAGAGATAACTTCAAATAGTTGGTGCTCCTGACGGACGTACGGTCAACGAATTACCATAGCTATCATAAAATGCTAACTACCCTCAGAGCACAGAGGTACTTTCATTCGAAGTGTCATCATTTTCATCATAATTTCCATGATTTTCGAAAATTTTCCATAATTTTCATAAAATTAATAGTTGATTAAAAGTTTTCCTATTTACTATTTTGTTGAAAGCTACATGATTTTTCTCTGCAATTGCATGTTATACTTAAATATTGCCAACAAGAATTATACTTCTTCAATTTATTCCGAAATCTAGCAGCAAGAAATCGGTTTCCTTCTCTGTCTCCCTAAAATCGTACACAATTTCGGTGTCTTTCATTTTTGCCCCCGTACTAGTTCCAATTGGCTACTCACATTACAGCAATTTCATTTGAGTTTGTCTGTGCCCAATGATCTGAATCAATTCCTTGATTGCAAATACTTCGTGCTTATGCTAGTTCAGTCTACTGGTTCTCGAAAAATCTTCTAGTTTCTATTCATTCGAGCTTTAGAGGGTGAAATTGTGTTTATGTTGGGTTCTAGATATACATTATTCCACGAATGAAAATGATCTGAAATCTCAATTAATTTCCATCCCTCTTCCAAGAATGATTCTTGAGCAAGCTGTAATTCTACCCAACCTTGCAGTCAATAATATGCTACTACTAATCCATCGAAATCTCCTTCTCCGAATTTCGCTCTTAGCTAACACACACAACATATTCAGTTTACTCCAATTCTCTCCAAACCAGGCAAATATCAATAAATTTTCGAAATTGTTTGCCGACAATTTTCATATAATCAACATTCTGAACACATTCTAAATATTTACTTGATTTCATCATCTCATATTCAGGTCCCTTGTCTCTTTTGCTTCTAATCCAACAACGTACAGCCACCATAGATAGATGTGGAGTGCTTGAGATGAAATTGAACGAGTGTCATGCCTACGTTAAAGTGGAGGAGCGGGCCAGCTCAGGATTTCGGAGGATGTCTTGGATATCTTGCTAATCTACAGTCGTTTTTCTTAACTCCTCTTGGAACGATTGCGCCCGGTCGCAATCAATCACAGATCGATTCTGGAAATATTGGCATAAAAGTGTATCTTCCTTGAACAAGACTCCATGATTGTACTTTTATAGGATGTAGTAGAATTAAGACGATTTTATGAATTTTTTTACTATTTGAAATTAGAATGCAGTCGAAAAAACTATTTTGTTCTGGAGGAAATATAGCACCAATTTGAGGAACATATATGTATAAACCAATACAATTGCTTTTTTACTTTTCACTTTTTCACATACATCTCCAGTTACTAATTGCGAATATTTGCTCTCGCAATCAGCAGAAATACTTTAACCAATTTCGAGGCTTTTTTAACATCAATTCTTGCTCAATGGACGAGAGCTCCAGTTTCATCCCACTCATCATTTTGTCGATTCGAGAAGCAATCGTAGAGTGAGTCCTAGAGCACTCGAAAGGACATTGGTTCTGCTTTGCAATTTACTACAAGATAGACAACTACAATTTGTCTGTATCGTATCTCTTGACGTAGTAGTACTTCTGCTACATAATAGCATCCATCGTTCCATTCCATGATATACTTCAAGAGCTATCAAATTTAAAGTACTAGCTTTGTGCTACAACGATAGACAGACGATGGACAGACGATAGAAGGATAATCATGGTTTCTTCTTCGTGGTCCGTGTCCATATAGGTTCTTTCTGGTCTAGACTAAAGGATAAACAAATCGCATTCAAACATGGAGTGGTGAGTGTTATCGATATATTTTGTTGTTTCGCTGTAGATTGAATGATTTCTTAGTGGGTATAGAAGTGTTACGGCAAAGAAGTTACCTATAACTAGGATTGAAATCAATTCAACCATAAAATTATCGTAGTATGGAAATGTTCATCATTTTAAATTAATGATTACTACAAAGAATACATTTAGGGAATTATAGAATCGGTGAGATAAGCCGAAACTTGACAATTTTAACAGTATGATTAAAATGAAACGGGATGGATAAGGCGCTATGATGCCCAGTTCACCGTGGCAAACAGGAAAGTTCAGTTTTGATAACAAAAACTCAGTCAGGTTTCCATTGCGCAACTTCGCAGCGAATAGAGCCTTTAAATTTTGACGTCGAGTTTCAAGAGTGCCCATTGTTAATAATTGCAAACGGCTTTCATAAGAAGATAAGTGAAAAGGATCAGCAGAAAGAACTAAGAACGAAAATTAAAAATCTCTTTTGCATAGACTCTATGCGATCTATATGCTCCTTATAATACGGAGACTACATCAATTACCCATATACTAGGATAGGGCGAACCAGAGAGCGGAACAGGATTTTTATCATAGGAATATCATTGAATTCTTTAGGTCATCTTTTTAAGAAGCCAAGTGCACAGCAGTGGCGAGGGGTGAAATATCGATGGAGGGATGCCAAATAATTATCTACCATTTTATATATAATAATACTGTTTTGCATGCTGATGTTAGTCATACTTCCTAATTATTTTCTATTTGATTGTCGTCACACTTGCAGACAGTGTAAAAAATCTTCATTCAAAAAATGATAAGCACATGTATACCAACAAATAAAAAATATCAACCAATAAAATCACTGCCAGGGCTTCTAAATTATCCGGTTTTATTATTAGATCCTCTAAAGCTTTCATTAACATTTCTACCTGTGCACACCTTTTCCTCTCCTTTGTACGTAGTATCCTTGAATATTGCTGTCAACTTTGGTGGTCCTCGTTTTGTCTACTTAAATACTGCGTTCGAGTCGGTTCAATGCAGATTTACTCACACCCTGTTTTATAACTTTCAGCTTCCTTACCGTCCTTATAGTGATCGTCTGTCGTTCCTTCATCTTCCTTCCCTCGAATCACGGAGACTTTCCCTGGATGAGTGCCTACTCTTCAAATTGTTTCATAGGTTGGTAGATTCCGACATCAGCAGCCACGTTTCTGTCCGTGTTGCAGTGCATGGCACCCGCACTTCTTTTGAGTTTAGTGTGCCATTTGCGCGCTGATATCTTTTTTTATTCTCCGCTGTTGCGATTACTAAGGCAACATAATGATCTATGGTTTGGTCCTCTACCGCCGACATTATATGCCTTTAAAACTTTTTTGAAAAATAATGTTTTGCTTACTACTAATTCAATGTAGTTTTTTTTCCTTTTCTTTTTTTTTCTCTATTTTCCTTATTTTGAATTTGTACTTATTCGCTTTGATTTTGTTTATTATTCTTCTTTATTTTGTATCATTATCATCTCATTATTATTTTGTGCATTTTTTCATTCTTTCGTTAGTGAATTATTTGTATTTTATATTTTATATATTCAGTAATTGTATATTTTATCTGTTGAACAATAGTAAATAAATAAATAAAGAAATAAATAAATAAATAAAAAAGATGGTATAGGGTCACCTTCAATAAGCATGAAACCATTTGCTTTAATGTAAATTATAAAAAAGAAGCAATAAATAAACGTCGCTCTGAGCCTGTAGAACGCTAAGTGGAAAAAATTGATAGCAGTTATTTTTCATCCATTAAATTTAAAAATATCTTAGAAATGAAACGGTTGAAATGTAAAAATTCACGAAAATGTCAACCCTTAGAGCGTCCGCACACGGGTCGACATTCAATCGACTCGACTGCGACTCGAACTCGAACTCCTTGCGATTTCCAATGTAAATGAATGGAGACCCGCACACGGGTCGACTTGTGCTCGACTCGGACTCGGTGCGACTGCGACTCGACAGGCACTCGTCTCGCTCGAAGTGTTTGGAACGGGAAAAGTCGAGCAAGACGCTTGATATTTTTTTTCGAAATATATGAAAGTGTGTTTTTTTTTTATAATGTATGCATTATTAATTATTTTATTTTATGTATTATTATTATTGGTTCTTTGAAAAATATTAGTGTTTCTGATAACGTATCACGTATGTATTTTTTTATATGTTTGTATAATGTAATGTTACATATTGTAATGATATATACATGAAATTTTCCTATATATATTTTAATTATGTTGGCCACAAAATAGTTGCACCTATATGCTCATAAAGGTTATTGATTTGTGATCATGGTTCCCTTCTTGTCTATAAATCAGCATAGATAAAGCAGAGCATAATTGATACGGGAAACTCGATCGTTTTGCGGAATAAGCCGCCGAAAGCAGAATCAAAGTGGAATTGTTTTTGCGGGATGATTAAAATTGAAAATTTTATGGAAAATGTTTTTTTTTACAAAATGGTTTCGAACGTATGCACTGATTCTCATCAGACTCCAGCTTACAGTGCTTACTGATGTGACCACTTGCAGTTGGAAATCAGTAATTTTTATTTACGTTAGTTATGACAAATTTTAACATCTCCGCAAAACGCAAAACAATCGAGTTTATGTGAGCTGGTGTCTGATGATAATCAGTGTATACTTTCGAAACCACTTTGTCAAAAAAAAAAGTTCAGTAAAATTTTCAATTTTAATCATCCCGCAAAAACAATTCCACTTTAGCAGCTATATATTTATTCAAGCAACAGCGAAGTGTTTATAATATAGTTTCCTAACAAAGAAACAAGCTTGCAATTTTTCAGGATGAATTTCCACTTACTGGAGAAGCTTTTATTGAACACTAGTTGTTGCTGCCAATGGCTAATGATTCGATTGGTATTGACATTCTTAGATGATAGTGCCATCTGCGAGGATAGGAATTTTGCACTTAGAGTGTGGAAGAGAGGCGTATAGCTATTGAATTTAGTTGGACCCTGGGACATGCTTGTCAGAATATTAATGGAAGTGCTTCATATCGGATTCAATAAATGTCGGATCATTATTACTTGTAGTAATCCATAATGGGTGAATATAAGTTACACGTGACAAAGCGACATATACTAATAACATACAAGTATATAATATTATTGAAGATCTCTCTAGTAAAATTACTTTCAATAACCGACCAAGACGCACCAGATTTGCAAATCTGCTCAATGAATTCATTCATCACACTACTTATCATATAATGAGCCCATTAATAGGTGCTGTGGAATATTCAATTCTATAAGCAGCCACTACTCTTTGGGGATTACCAAATCAAACTTCAAAAATAACTGGCCCAAAGCCCATTCCACATCCGAACCCGCTTAACTTCCATCGTTATTAGCCTAAATTTAATTAAAATAATGTAGAGTAACTACTACAAAATTTGTGATGTACTGAAATATTTTTTACGGACAATTTTTTATTTACTGATTCTTGGTTTTTATTAAATATTATCTAATTAGAAAGATAAAAAATAATTTTAGGCCGAACAGGTATCATAAAAGAATTTCACGCAACATAGGAATTCGTACCAACATAAGACAAATTTTAGTTTTTAGATACCCAGTAAAATTTTATCTTCATACTCATATGTACATAAAATATATAATTTTCACGTGCTGCTTTTTATGTGAGCAATACATCTATCGAAAATAACGTTCACATGAACATTGCACAACGGCAATATTGAATCAGCCGATCGAAATTTTCTTCCATTCTCGAACCATTTGCAAGCCGATCCACCACGGCTTATTTGTCGCCTATTAAAGCGAGACGACACTAGCATTTCAGCAAGGAATGAAAAGAGACAGACACAAGGCAATACACATTTGATCACGCAGAAGATGGTACGATCTTTAGTAAATTGAAATTTTAGGTACACGTTAAGATGCATCCACGCTTTGGAAAATGCACAGTAGGTCCAAATTCGAAAGAGAAGCCGGAAGGAATCGGGTTGTATGGACGCTTCGCAACTGGTGCACAGTTGGGTTTTATTATTGTTGAGTCAATGTGGTCATTAAAAGTAAAAGCAGAGTTTAATAGTACACCTAAGTCACAAACTTTATGAAAATGGGTTAATAGAGTGTTTCAAGAGTAATTGAAATTACTTTTTCTTGAAATTACCCTCTTCTTCAGAAATTACCCTCTTCTTCTATTGACACTGAAGAAGAGTTCTCCAAATAAATCTAGCTTCGAAGGAAAAATTGGTTTAAATCAAAATAATGGATAATGTATTTGCAGCATTATTCGTATCTTCTTTTTTTTTGTTGTGCACAAAAACTGAAAAAAATAGTTTTAATTATTTTTACCTCTAAATTTTAATTAATTGTAAATTTCAGACAATTTTTTTTTTGCAAGTACGAGTGTTCTGGTATGAATTGGCAAACTGTCGGTAATGCAATATGAACAATTCTGTTCTATTCTCTATTCCATTATGGGTAGAGCGCAGTGCCCTGCGCGCTACCCTCGCCAGCTAGCTCAGTTGTGACGGTCGTGGGGATTGGGTGGAGTAAGAGCTTCATGCTAGAAGCACAAAAAATTATACAATCACGGACTATACTAAACATTGTAGTGTTAGCAGCGTTTTAGAGCACTGATATGCAGTGATGAATATAAATTTAACCGGACACTCAAAATCATTATTATTTGAGCATACATACATTTCTAGTTGCTGTGCGTCACGACCGTCGTCCAACAATGGATTTTCTACTGTTAACACTTGAGTTGGCGATTTACACTGTTCCACTCGGTGACCAATTTTTCCGCATTTGAAGCATGTACCTTTTTCTCTGCGGGGTTTCGTGCATGTTCGACTAGTGTGTCCGAATTCGCTGCAGTTGTAACACCTAAGAGGGATATCCCGTGCCATCATTCCTGCTGAACTCTGTCGATAAGATGTATACTGTGGAGATGCTTGTTGCGCCGACTTAATTTTTTCGTACTTCTTTAGTGCTACTTTCAATTCCCGCAGAGTATTGGCATTATAAAGCAACATTTTGTTCACATTACTGTCACTGATTCCATTTATAATGTAATGAATTAGATCGATTTCTTCGATTTCACCTAGTGATGCTATTTCTTGCATATGCAGAACGAAGCTTTGAAGTGTTTCATCAGATCTCTTCTTTTTATCTCTTAATTTGTTGTGGATGTCTGCGTTGGTGATTTTTTCAGAGAATTCCTCAGTTAGAGCTGTTTTGAACATGTGCCATGATCGCAAACTAACTGTTCTTAGAAATAACTTTGCGGTGCCCGTCATTAACCGTTTTGCGTATATGAGACGAGTGTGTGAATCCCACCCGAATAGTTCTGCTGTTTCTTCAAAATTATATAGCCACTTTTGGACACTGTAGCTATCCTCGCCACTGAACTTCGGAAGAGACTCCTCAACATCTCGAAAACTGTAACACGATTTTGAACCAACGGTATCTTCACATTCAGTTAGCTCCGATAACTTTCTTTTTAATTCTTGAATTTCCATTCTCTTTTGCAATTTCGCTCTCAATGTGCTTAATTCCGTATCCAGAATTTCGTCTTCTGCATCCTCGAACGTATTCGTCTGTGGGCACCTACTGTCTCCAACGTCTACGCACGGCTCCAAAAACTCCTGGAAATTCCTCGGAAAATGTAAATTTACTTCGCTAGTTGGCAAGTTATGCAGATAATCTCTCAATCGAACTATCAAAGCTGCTTTCTGTCCCGTTGTCTCTTGGCCGAATGCTTCTAATTTTTCTTTTAATTGAGCTACCGTCGCCTTCTCTAAAAATCTCGCGACGTGCGCTTCCATTTCATTAAATACTTCACTACTTCAACAATCAATTCAATATTTCCTATGATCAATTTTTAAAACCAATTAATAGACTCAATAGAAAATCACTCGCGGACTATCAATTTTTCAATACTCAATTCGAAACTGTTTTTTTTTTCAATATTTAAGAATTTGAAATTATCCCACTTCTGAATAATTACTGTAGCAATAAAAACAATTTGATCCGAATTCAATCACCGTTTATTATAGAATGTTCGCTGTTCATAGCGATGATAATAAAATACCTCTCTAACCGTAAGCGCTGATTGGGAACACTAGAACATAGTACCAAAACTGGTTTTTACTTGTTTCAAACAACATTTATGTACTACAACATAAAAGGGAACGAAGCCGATGCCAGCTGAATGGATTTCTTACTTATTTCTTTTTAGTTCAAAATATCATTTAAATTGATAATGATGTATAATTTCAAAGTAATAAAAAAATCTCAAAACAAAATATTTAAAAAAAAATCCTACTTATAATAATTATTCACTAAATAATTTGCAATAATATAATGGTAATACTAATAACAATAAATAGTGAATTCGCTAAGCACAAGCTGTACACCTTTTTTGGGAAAATTCTCCACGCATTTCGAAAAGTCAGTATTGATGATTAAGGTAATTGCATCAACTGAACATAAATCAATTCATTCATATAAAAATGAATCTAAATTATGTTACTTGTACCAAATTAAACGGTTCTTTTAGTTTCAGCAAAACGCATAATCTTTGATTTATTTCTCATTAGTTTATTTAAAATCCAAAACCCTCTATAAATAAATATACACAGCATTAGCGACACAATTATTTATCTATTTATTTATTCACCAAACAAAGGTACAAGTTACAAATTACATAAACGATACCAAATAAAAATTGAAAAGTAAAGTAAAAAAATAACAGAAATATTAAATAAGTAACAAATAGATTAATAAATAAAACATTGATATATAGTACATGGCTTGAGGTTAAGGGGTACGGTGGTATGCAAAAAGGAGGATTTGAAGGATAATTTGGAAATCGTAATTAAATATAGATTGCCTATGCTGTTGAATATCCTGCAGCATCTATTTATTGGCGCATTAGCTGCATAGGTGGAAACAATTGGATCTGGTGTTCCTTACAGGGATATATATCACAAATTTGCTATTCAGGAATTTGACATTAATAGCACTTCTAATGATGTCGAATGCGAAGTAGGCCGATATCACCATTCTTCTGTGTTGATAAAATTAAATGACCCAGTCGAAACTCATAAGGATGTAGGAAATCATAAGGGCTGAACAGTTCTGTCAAAGCGAAAAGTAAAAATTGGTTTTGTATTGACTCGAGTCTGTCACTGTGGGTTATTCTCTCAGAGAGCCTGTGACATCAGGAGTGCCACAAGGTTCTGTCACTGGACCAATTCTTTATACCATATTCACCGCTGACCTTCCTATTCCAGTGGGCCAACCCCAAGTTCAAACCGTCCAATATGCCGATGATACGCTCCTATTCGCGTCGAGCCAAGACCCGCTCAAAGCAGCGAAGAGCCTGGAATACTACTGGGTAGAACTTAGTCTTTACTTTGACGAATGGGGCATCAAACCAAAACAGTAGTAAGACTCAGCTATGCGTATTTCGCAATCCTTCCAAGTATCGGGGATCTCAAACTATTCGCAGCAAGACCAAAAAACTCGCTTTCTCGTTCGGAACATCTAAGATTACTCCTGGCCCATCTCTAAAGTATCTCGGAATCGATTTCCAGGAATTTCTAAAATTTAACCCCTTTGTGCGGCGGAAAATCAAAGCTGCCAAATCTGCATTTCAACGCATCAGACCTCTTTTCACCAAAAAGATGGGCATGACCACCAAAGCTAAATCCATTTACTATAAGACCCTGGTCCGGCCAATCCTGATTTATGCATCCCCATCCTGGATTACCTGCTCAAAGACTGCCATGGCAGATGCGGAGGTATTCGAAAGAAGAATCCTGCGCTTCTCCACTGGTAGGTTCTACAACTCCCTAGCAAAAAATATGATCAGGCATATCAGGCTAAGGCTTAAATAATGAATAGTTCTGCAGAATAATTCCGTCTGCATTGGCATTTCTATGAATAGACTTGCAAATTTCAGAAGTGATAGGATCGTTTTAAAAGTTATAGTTAAAAGTGATAAAAGTGATAAGTGTGATAAGTGAAAGGATTGATCGGAGTGTTTAATCGGTATAAGAGTGTAATTTATATATTAATATTACTTTTATTAATATTAATATTAATAATACGTTAAATATGTACGAATTTTTTAATCATTGAAATAAAATAAACCAGTTTGGGAAGACAACCATATATAGTAAGCGTAAACATAAGGATTATCAATTAAGAATAGTAAGCCTTAGAGTAAGGCTTAACCTAATCATTAAGCCTGATCCTGATCATCAGGCACATATAATGCTTTAAGCCTGATCATCAGGCACATATAATGCTAAAAACGGTATGCCATACAACCAATGAAATGGCCCATGTTAAAATAAGGGATAAAATAAGGTAAAATGTATGCAGACTTTTTTCGCTTACAAGAGACAGGCCTTTTGCACTAAGGAATAGATTACACCTAATTAAGCCTTATATAATGATTAAATTGTTTGCTGGGTCGGTAACTAAAAAGTGGCCGAAGAACCTTCTCCTGTATCAGGAGTCGGGACTCAAGCCACTTAGGGACCGAGTTGTAGAATTAACGACACGATTCTACGGACAGACAGACGGACATGAGAATGGACTAGTTCAATCACTAGGGCGTACAGGTGGCTCTAATCAGCCATTTAGAATAGGACGTATAAATGAAGTGTATAAGGATCTTATCGTGAAGCCTAGCTGTTTACTTGCACGGGAAAGTATTTTATCATAGTGTAAGGTGAAGCGGAATCTTTCATCTAAGATAACACCAAGGTCAACAATTTTATCCACTCTAGTTAGTAAATTATTGCCGAGGATGTACGTATTGTGTACATCAAGAACAACTCAAATAAATAAGATAATTTATTCTCTATAGTCCTCACTCAGGACTACTACTTAGTAATAAGTTTGTCTTGTGATTGAGTTATCAAAAACGGTCAACTATAACTATGCGTCCAGGAGTTATATACATCACCCCTAGGACATCAGAGAGTTGCAGTGAATTCCAGGAGTCTTGTCTACAGCATACCAGCTCCATTCAACATCAAATAAGATTTCGACAAACTACCCTAAAAAGCTCCTACAAGCACGTACAACCAACAAGGAATAACCGACCACATCATTGCTCCTCTAAATGCAAATATAAAACATCCATGAGACTGACTAGCTAAGCAAGAATGATGCTCTGGCTTCGATTATTTGCTGCAAGTCTAAACGTTTGCATACAAGTGTCTTAGCATATGTAGATACATGTGGATTTTCTACTATATCAAATAAATTGCACTATTCTTAACATAAAATTGAATTTCTCGAATATGTGTGTCTGTGGGTTTTGCGGCTATGCAATTTAGGTGGGAAATGAGTGTCTGAACTGCCATGAAGGAAGGAAACTATTGAATTTCGGTTGGGCGTTGAAGAGGCTACGAAGAAACACATGAACAGATGGGACGATGGAATGAACACTCTTCCCAGACAGAATCACAGAATCAAGCGGTCATATGGTAACGACGATCCGAATGAAACTACCAAGTAATTTTGACGTCATGAGTGGAGGTTGAGAATTGGATTGGATGGATGTAGTAAGTAGAAGATGAAGTATTACCACCAATCGATATACCATCCTTAGAATATTTAAAAACAAATTATTTTGCCAGTATAATAACCCAGTATCTTTTGCGTTTCTGTTAAACCCAAGCTTTCGCTCGTCTTACTCTCGTCAATGTAAGTATCTAAAGAGATTTTGTCATGAAATCAAGCCACAAATATCAAATATGTCCACTTTGTTGGCTTTCATTGTCACTCACAGTTTCTTTTTTTTTCATCTAGCATTACATTGAAAATATAAATAGTACTTTTCAATTTTTTAGTTTTTTTTTCAACCTAACAACATTCAGAGCCTGGCACACTAACTTAACAATTCTCATAAATAAATTTCCCACATTTTACCATCAACCAACATCATCTCCACGATTATCTTCGAAGTAATCCGTCTCCTCTTACCAGAAAGTGTTCGAACAAAACAAAACCTTCAAAGACGACAAAACTAAAAAAAAATACTATATTGCGATACAATCATTATAACCTATTTTCATGGACATTGTTCTCTCGACACTTGTTCTTGTTCTGCCACATCTTTCAGCTTTTGTTCTTGCATGCATTAAATCGATTGCAACAATAAAAACAACTGCCCCACGTCGGGCATTGCAATAATGTTATCATACATGACCGTAAAAAGCCGTTCCGCACTTGGCAGCAATTACTGTACATTAGCACATCAACTGCACAACATTCGCGTCCACACACTCGTGTTGCACTCATATGCAAAATTCATGATTTTGCATTCGACTGCAACTGCAACTATTACATCGCCTCCAGGATCGAGTGCCAAAGTGCGTAAACATGACCTTAAGAGGCCGCGCCGCAGCAGATGCCGGAGCAAGATTCGAATGGACTGTAGTACAAGAACTAAGACGTTACAGACCAGCCAGAAGCGACTAGAAGGTACATATCTAGACATCAGGCTAAGGAAAAAAATACCATGCAAATGTACTCATGGGAATATATTACGATGATGAATTGCGGTGTTTTGTTGGCGCAAGTAGTTATTGCAATTAGTGGATACGTTTATACTAAAATTGTGTTTACGTCATGGTATGCCTATTGTTTGTGTGTATACAGTGAGTGCTTAAAATTTTTCGAAGTTAGTCTATTGTTTTTGGTCGTTAAACATAACCACTGTTTTGTGAATGGTTATTTTCAAGTAGCTACGTACATTCTCAAGTGGATATTTGCGTAATGATTGATGGCACATCAAGTTCATCTGTAAATGTACATATTTTAACAATAATATTGTGATCGAATCATTGCAAACGTAATTATGATTGACAAATGACCTTGTCCTTGTCGAAATATTAAATGAGGGTTTTATGATCGATTCAATCAAAGATGAAAAAGTTGTTCTAGACCTGTTATGACATTTGGAGAATCAACGTGATATAAAGCAAATAGTTGAATTTAGATACGAATTATTTGTTTTTATTGGGATAGATTAGATATAAGGTCATAGTGACTAAGAAAATATGTTTTAATTTGGTACGTTTCTGTTTCCCCCCCCCCATTTTTTTTCACTTTTTGTTGTTGCAATTTTTCTAAAATTGATTAGAAAGTAATAATTAACCAAAATTATGATGGAGAAACATGTTTAAAATAAAAAAAAAAATTAATTTTTTTTAAATTAAATTTTTAATTTAAAAATTAATTTAATTAATTTAAATTTGGAATTAATGTCACATAACAGTGAGAATAAATTTTGGTACTTTTCTGTTTTTCCCCCTCCATTTTTTTAATTTTTTTAATGAAAACTGCTCGAAATGGGCTAAAAAGTTACTCCACAAAAATTGAGATGGAAAAATTCAGTAAAAAATTTTTTTTTTTTTCAATTTTAAATTTTCTTTCATTTTTATGTGGCAGAATGAGTTTTTCAAAAGCTAATGTGTTGTTGGGGAGGCCTGCTCATTATACTGTTATTAATCATATAAACAAATTGTATTCAACATTATTAATGTAATAGCTTAATTGTAAATTGCGTTGAAGCTTCGGAAAGGTAAGACGTCAAAAATGGAGAAAAATTTATTCTCACTGTTATGTGACATTAATTTAAAATTTAAATTAATTTAATTAATTTTTAAATTAAAAAATTAATTAAAAAAAAATTAAAATTTTTTTTTTCTTTTAAACGTGTTTCTCCATCATAATTTTGGTTAATTACTACTTTCTAATCAATTTTAGAAAAATTGCAACAACAAAAAGTGAAAAAAATGGGGGGGGGGGGGGGGGAAACAGAAAAGTACCTTTAATTTTTATCTAATAAACTTATAGCGCAAACATTAATTTTAAGAGCTTTCAAAATTCAGTGAATTAAGTTAGTTTGCCATTTTATGAATTTCCCAAAATTCAAAGTACTCTACTTCATTTCAATCAATTCAAAATGTTGATTATAAAACTGTACGAACTTCTATCGCTAGCAATTAGACATCACACAGCAGTTTTAACATATTTCGTGTTCTATCTTCTACGATATCTTCATAGTTGCTATTTTAGTTTTCATAACTAGTTCCATTAAGTTGCATTCAATAATTGTGTTACCATTTAATTCAGGTTTGATGAATCTACGTAAATGTTTCTCACATGTTTCTCACGATAAAGAATGAGAGTTACTTCAAATTAGGGTTTGGCTCCAGAAATGAGGATTCAAGTTAGAAGTTTCTCGAAAATACTCAAAATTTTTATCTTTCCTTAGAAATGTTTACCCGTAGCGTAATAAAAATGCGAGTTTTTCCAAATAAAATTATCATATCTTGTCCTTAGTGGCGGCGCCAACATAATGTGAGCGCAGTTACGACACCATAAACCCTATATCCCTTTTTCGGTGTAATTTTTTACCTGCCCTTCTTGATGTTCGTGTTTAATGAGATTCGTATTACTATATAAATCAGCGGAAAAAACTCAAAATTCATCATCATTCAGAATTTGTTAGGCAAGTGATTATCTCTAAGTGAAAAGAGTGTTTTGATTACCTATTTTGAAAAAGCAGGAGTAATAAATAATTGTGGTAACAGCTGAAACAATTGGACATTTTAAAAGTGCAGTGAATTTTGGTCAATTTTGTTGGAAAAACTCAAAATGGGAAAGTGCAAAGATATTAGCAATGAAAGAAGTCAGGTAGAATTGCTCTGTTTAAGATCGGATCACTTTCTTTTCGCGAAATCGCGAGAAGAGAGAAAGTACTTCATCAAAGTTTGATGAGAATATCGAAATCGCTGGAGGAAAATCAAGGACAATCGAGCAATAAGCATCAAAATTGTCGCGGTCAAAGGAAGACAACGCCTCGAACTGACCGAAAAATTTTCCTTATGGCTACCGAAAATAGTTTCACATCTTTTAATACGTTACATCTAGGCGAAGGGATCGAAATATCTTCAATGACGCTAAGGAGACGCTTGTACGAAGCCAACTTTAAAGCAAGACGACCAGTAAAAAAAACCAAAACTCACAGCAAAAATTCGTCAAGCTCGGTTGCAGTGGGCAATTGCTCATCGCCACTACACTGTAGCAGGTTTTAAAAAGGTATTTAACATTTTCAAACCGCATTTACCTGTTTAATTATCACTCGAAAACGAAATATTAATAAAAACAAATTTTTAGGATAGTATTTAGCGACGAATGCAGGTTAGAAACTGTTACGGAGAGCCACCAATTCATTTGTAGAATACCAGGAGAGCGGTATAACGAAGAATGCGTTGTACGGACCATGAAAGATCCTCCATCTATTATGATATGGTCTTGTATCTCCGCCGACGAACCTGGACCATTGTTTTTTGTCGACGGGACAATGAACCAGGATGTCTACAGAGAGGTCATCGAGGACATTCTAATGCTGCATTTTAATTATTTAAAGTTTAGTGAACTTTCTGACACCTTTATGCAAAATGGTGCACCCTGGCACACTGCCCGGTCAATAAAAAACATTTTTAACGCCCATAACATTCCAGTTCTTCATTGGCCAGACATCCAATTGAAAATGTTTGAATCCAATTGAAAATGTTTGGAGTGTATTCAAAACTAAAGTTTATTCCCTTTCTAATCATACACTAACGATCTCGAAGCAACATATTCCAGATGTGTGGGAAATTAGCCCCGAAATTAGAGAAATGATAGAGCGACGCTATGAAAGCATGCCAGAACGAATAAGTGCAGTCATTAGTGTTAAGAGTGGTCCTACTGAGTATTAAATTATTTTTAAAATATGTTGTTCAATAATTAATAGTCAATAAAACAATTATACAAGAACTACACTTCCTCTCTTACATTTATACTTCGTTCATGTTTTACCAACAAGAAAATAACAAATTTCAAGAAAATTTTGAGTGGTCCTAATTCGATGAAGAGGGGCTGTAGATGATTAGCAGTGTGTAATTGATGTTAATATTTCTGAAATCACTCGATAAAAACTTGAATTGGTCTCTTTTCCTGTGTATAGTATTTTGAGAGATTTCAGCCAAGGAGAGTCTTTCAGTTAATTTGACAACCAGGTTCATTACAAAAAGGAAAATGCAATCGGTTTCATCGACCAGTCGGATTGAATCAGCAAAACCGAATATTATTCCTCACTGTGATTTGAACAAGAAGTACTCAGCAAGGAACAGTCGACGAGTCTCCAAGGAAGGACTTTGTGTATAGACAAGGCGGGCAGCATAAGTGGAGTAATTGATATTAAACTTGAAGAATAAAAAGCGTTTGAATTGTCGCTGAGTACGCAGCTGGCCGTCAGCCAAATGGGTGTACTAACTCGTAATAGCTGCGGTAAGCAATCTTTCGTAAACGAAGGGTTAGACAATATAACTGGGGGGTTTTGGTGAGCCAACCCCTGAGAGGAAAATCTCCAAGCCAGTGGTGAAACAGCATATAGCGAGGGCTGAATGACTGCTGCGCTAAGCAGTCGCTAGTATGCGGAATCGGGTGTCGGATGGCAAGAGTCCGTCTTATTGCATGCCTAGGCCAAGATACAGAAGATAATATGGCTCGTCTTTATAATTCCTCATACTCGTGGGAGCGAAATTCAGGGCAAAAATATATCAATAAGTACCCTAGACCCATTGTCAACAGGACCTTCAAACAATGGAGCTTTGGTGCTTCCTAGTGGATTAACTATCGGATCAAGGGACCAATTGGATTTGAAAAAACTGGCGCGAAAGAACCGAAGACCAGAGGAAGCACAAAAATAGAAGTGAAACATAGCTCCACACGAAAAACAAAGGATGGCGATGGTAAGAAAAAAGAGTCCTTGACCATATATCCTTTAAAAAGGCTGAAAGGAAAAATAAATAAATAAATAAAAAATAAATAAATATCGCATTTGAAAAGAAACCAACTAAAAGGGTACAAGGTGGCAGTGGCTTCCGAAACCTTCCCTCTACCTCTGACGACAGATCCTCAAACAATATTGCAGGGGAGTTCTTTCGAAGCACGGAGAAGCTTAAGGGGTTAGTCCACTGTTAAACTGCTCCAAAAAAACTTTCTTTTTAAACAGCTACCAAAAAAAAACTATTCAAGATATTGATTTGAAATTTTACATACATCTTTATTGAAGTTTAAAGTTAACATTTTTTTTGGAAAAAAATATTACAAAGCAAAATGGCGACCGGATTGCCGCAGCACCGCCGAAAAAAAAGTAAATTGCGCCTCGTAAATTCCTGGACAAAATAAGCATCCGTGATCAAATAACCAAATATATTTCATTAGTTTTGAGTATAAAGGACTGCACGGGCCTAAATTTAGAACAAAAAAATTTTTTTTTACGATTTGGGAAACATTTTTTTTTTTGGAAAAAACGCAAAAAAATGGATAACCAATGTTTAAAAGTATGCTAAATTTTTTTTCAATCGCTTTAGGGTTCTAAATTTAGGCCCGTGCAGTCCTTTATATTCAAAACTAATGAAATATTTTTAGTAGTTTGCTAACAGATGCTTATTTTGTCCTGGAATTTACGAGGCGCAATTTGCTTTTTTTTTCGGCGGTGCTGCGGCGATCCATTGGGGCGGTCGCCATTTTGTTTTCTAATAATTTTTTCTAATGAAAATGTTAACTTCAAACTTCAATAAAGATGTATGTAAAATTTCAAATCGATATCTTGAATAGTTTTTTTTTTTGGTAGCTGTTTAAAAAAAAAGTTCATTTGGAGCAGTTAAATAGTGGGCTAACCCCTTAACATGACTTTGCAGGGACTGCTCCAAAACCGAAAAACATGAGCGGTGCAGCCAGAAAGCGAATGGAATCCTCATGAAAAGCGGCATGTGCAAAGAAGAGGCCAAGAAAAGTGCACCCCTACCCTTGGTGGCTACTTTTCCAACTCAGCGGACCAGGCTCCGGACAAGATCCTGGCGTTCCTAGAATGCCAAAATTGGGTCCTTAATATCAACGTTAGCTTTCGATTTGAGCAAGTTCAGTTGGCTTTTAAAAAGACAGATGGAAAAGTAACAATGGCCACTTCAGTCACCAGAATGGAGTGCAGTGGCATCGATATGAAAGCAATATCAGATACTAGCGATTCCCAGCCATCTAAAGACTTAGCTTGAGCCGTCTATGAGTGCACGTACATCATGCTTAAGCTATCGAGGAGGAAATCGCTGACGCATCCTAGTTTTTAAATTTTATGAATCACCAAGCCATGATAGACTGTGTCGATGGCTTTTGAAAAGGTCCGAAATTGGTTTTTTTCTTAGTTTGTCTTTTTTTATCACCTCTCACAAACACACTTTGCTACAAAGCGAGTACACGATAAACTATGAAACACATTTGAGAGAAATATATTTTTTACGTAGCTTACTCAAACAAAGGAGAAGGCGAATGAGACAGTAATCGGAAACGTAGATAATATTGCCAGTTTTGGAAATTGAAAAAAAAAATATTAGGAATTTTTGTGTCACATGAAAAAATTCGGGTAGAAAAGCTAAAATTAAACAGGATGATGCAGCAATGTGCAATGAAGAAAACTTGGTCCGCGCGAAAAACAAATTAACAATGCTACCTGATCGACCCTCCTGTAAATGGATGGTAGACGTGGACGTGGAAGTTACAAGGAACATTATTTACAGCCAGTGCATACGTAGGAGTGTGTAGTGATTATTTTACTTGATTTGACTCGGATACCTATCTACAATGCCAACTCAAAGCTAGAGATGCTCATTTAAAATATATATCGATATTTTTTCCGATATGATATATCGAAACTCTATATCGATAGTTTGCGATATATCGAAATGTAAATATCGATTTTTCGATATATCGAAATCGAATCAAAAGCAATATATATATTAGATATTTTATTTTCTTTAATGCGTTGGGCCTTGGTTGGTTTGGTTAGGTGGTATTACTCACTAAATATAAGGGGTTGATATTGTTTCTATGTATATTTTTCTCGTTAATATCTGCCACAATAAAATTTAAATGCTCGTTCAGATAAATTATGTCATTATTCCAAAGAATGAGCACATAAGTTATTAAATTTCTGGAAAATGTTCGAAAAGTACAGATGTTGGCAAAATATGAAGTTTACTACTACCACATTAACTGAGCAATATTCATTCAAAGAGAATAAATGAAAAATAGTATTAGTTAAATTTGAAATTTGCTTTGAACTCTGGTTTGAAACAGTGAAAACAAAGGGAAATATTTGTCCACGTCATGTATCATTGCTTTGACTTCTCTTCGCAGCTGTTAAATTTTGCTCATGAAAATATATTTATTTTATGATGGACTGGCTCATCTCAAATTATAAGTTAAAGGGGAATAAAGAAAGTAAATAGTTTTTATGATATAACAAAATATTATAAAGGAAAATTTCAAATTTTTGGGTCAAGGATAAGGTCATATTTACAGTCTTGCAATATCTTAACATGTGAAAAATTATATTTATTCTTAAACTCATAATGAATATATTAATTTCTGAGCTTAACGTTTCCTAACCCCCACCCACAATGAAGAGTTGACCATATCGGCTTCGAAACCGTTGTCTGTAGTAAACTAATGCAACAAACCTAAGCCTAAAATAGCGACATTCATAAGGAAAGGTAAGACTTCATTAACAGTAAATAGTTAAAAAAATTTATTCATATAACCAATTATATTTATTATATGTAAAAAGAAAGAAATAGAATACAAATCAACCATGATATAACCATTTTTCCAAATTTCCCAATATTTTTTGATTAAACCTTGCACAAACAAAAATTTGTTTAACCGGTTTCTCTGTTGAGCTAAGACCTGCGTAGCCTTCGAAAATAATCTTTCAGAAGGCACAGAACTAGCGACCATAGTCAAGTACTTGTTTGCAATATTGTATAACTTCGGAAATTGTACTTTTTAATCAACCCAAACTGTCAAAAGGCTTTCATTTAATCTGCTAACTGGAGCTCTCAAGTAAAGAGATAATTCGTCTGAGTCAATTTCATCAGTTTTATTTGTTTTCCAATTTCGTTGAACTAAATGATGATGATCGCTCCAGAGACTAAAATCGGACTGAGTTTTGTCTGAACCATCCGAGACTGATCCCGCAGCTACACATAATTCATCTTGCTGATCTTTCTTCTTTAGTTCTTTGATTTTAAGTATGGCATTTTAAGTATGGCAAAATGATGTTCCTTGAATCGCGGATGCAAAGATAAAATCTATAAATAGAACAAATCGAGAGAACTACTAATTCAGATATTCCCTTTGGTTTCTCCGCTACCTAGGTTCTACAAGCTTTTGGTTGTAACTTCTAAAATTCGCGTACACACGGCTCACTATCTCTATTGTAAAGTTAATTAATTTAAATTAATTATTTAAAGTACTCTCAATTACCTGAGTAAACCGAAACCGCCCAATCATCGAAAAGCCTTCACAATATGTAACATAAGTTTTGTCAAGGAGATGGGCAGCGGGTCGCGGTGGACACGATCCAATTAATTAAACCAATTAATTAGAAAACAATACAAAAGCAAACAGACTAGTTTGAACGGTTTGCTTCTTTTCTTTATCTTCTCTTGCCCGCGTCGCAACACGAAAAACGAAAAATTGTTGACCAACTCGTTTGCAAGCACAATACGATATTCTTGTATCGGATAATATATCGATATTATAATAATCGATATTTGAGGATTCGATTATATCGGGTTGATTCGATATATCGGTGGTCAAATATCGATATTTCTTAAATATCGATATATATCGAGCATCCCTACTCAAAGCTCGATGTGTGGTCATATTTTTCCGTCCACGGCTGATTTTGAACCACGGACTTCACATGCCACTAGCTGATGTTTTATTCTATCTGCTAGACAATAGACTACATTTGGGTAAAAAGGTTACATATCGCACTAGTACTTTTTATGACTTTACAGTGGCGTAGAGAAAAGATATGGTGTGCAAAAATATTTTCTGCTTTATAATTGTTTTTAAGGACAGCGGCGGGTTTTAAATTAAGGCTGTTGAGGCTGCTCATGTTTTGGAGCTCACTATTCTATTAGTTGAAGAAATTTTAGTTTTCATTTGAAACTGATCATACTTTTGGACTTCAATAGGAAAAATCAATTTTGATCTAGTGCGTTAAGACATCTGATGAAAATAAATGTGCACAAGAATAATCTAAGGATTTTCCTAAGAAAGGAGCTTCTAAACAAGTGATGAAAAGCAATCAAAAATTTATATGAACGCATGAAGTGTTGCTATACCTTTTTGTTTGGTTTGTTTTTTTAGGGTTATTTTCCAGGTACGTCATAAAACGAAAAAAATTGTCGAAGCTACCAACAGGATAAAGGACAACTTTTACAGCATTGACTGAAATAAAATCCTGCTTATTGTAGAGGAAAGAGCAAAATGTAGATACGAAGTGTTTTGGTTGGAGACAGCTTACCAGGTACAGACAAGCTGAGATTATTAGTTACCGGGAACAGTTCAAAGTCGACATGGTCCAAGATATATATACCTTTCTATTGATTATTGTAGCAATAAAAGTTCATAGCATAGCACCACAATTTGAAAAATATTGATTTAAAAACAGGATAATAAGTTTAAACCCAAAGGCAGGAAATCTCTTTCTGAATAATATTTTGCCCCGTTTACCAATTATTTTAGTAGAATTTACAGCGATTAAGCTTTGAGTTCACCTCTTCATAATACTTACAGACTTCAAGCTATAGATGAGATCTGTAGGTTTTTAATTCAAGGCCAAATAAAATCGTAGTTCTTCAACGATTAATAAGAGAGAGTTTTGACTAGATATGTTTTTAGACTACTAAATACAGATTCCAAAATCAATTAGAACATTTTCATTTGCAGTTAAATATTTATTTGGAACATGAGATATGAGCTTCAATTTTATGGAGATAAAAAAATCTTTAAAATTTGAATTTTCATCATATTTTACCAGCTACTCCAAGTATTCATACCTGATACAGTCAATCTTTTTCTCTCTCTCTGTCTTTCAACTCTTCAATCCTTTCAATAAAGCTAGTACACAAAGTGAAATTTAATGACATCCACTTGACTGCACAAAAGCACTCTCCTGTTTTTATGAGAACGCATTTTAGCAGCGAGCCCTTTGTGATCGTCATCGCA
Organism: Nemotelus nigrinus; assembly: GCA_947369275.1. Classification (NCBI taxonomy): domain Eukaryota; kingdom Metazoa; phylum Arthropoda; class Insecta; order Diptera; family Stratiomyidae; genus Nemotelus; species Nemotelus nigrinus. The sequence goes on from OX376373.1 coordinate 161,463,150, forward strand.
TTATGTGTCTTTATTGATTTACTGCAACTCAGAAAAGTTCGAACTGGTTTAGCAGTCAAAGGAATTCTTTATAGAGACCGTTATCATTTTGCTTTGATTATTTGGAAGGTTTTTCTATGGTCGGTTTTATGTGAATCATATTTATAATGCGCTTTATAGAAGGTGTACCATTAAGAAGGTAAACATGAAAAAACAGTTGTGAAGAAATATGAGTAGTGTATATGATAGCTAGCAATTCCTCCGTTCAAATTAAATAAAATAGCTGCAAATGGTTTTCGAATGGTACGGACAGAGAAGTGAAGTCCATAGTGGCAAAAACTATGTGCTCCAACGAATATCTGCAAAAGAAAAATGTAGAGGAAAAATTTTTTAATGTTCTTTAAGTTTTCTTCTTGTCACAATATTTTCAATACTTTATTTTCTTTTGTATTTTGATAACTTAGAATAATTTGCATTTTAATGATATCAATGTGGAGTTTGTTGCTAAATTAGAGAAAAAGTATAAAGAAAGATATAATTTTATGTTTAAAACACAAATGCGTGCATTATAAACTTTCAAGTGCAAACAATAAAATTTTGTTCGATTTAATTTGACAAAATGAATTTCTATTCAAGCATACACAAGTATAAAGCACACCCAGAGAATATGCACGATACTGAAAAATTTTCTTCGAGAAACTTTCTACAGACTAGCACTACTTGACTCAAACTATCCTTCCTTAATTCTTCTCCACGTTATGAAGCTCTTTTCATCACTAAGAAGGATCTTTATGACTCTTATCACATCGTCTTCACTATTCAACTATATTTTCATTGAGACAAAATACGACAAATGAACCGACTAAAACACCCTTCAAACAACGTTTCAAAACACACAATATTAAGAAGCAAATGAGCCTGAAGGGGTTGTGTTGTGTATAGCCAGTCGAATCACTCGTAACCATAGTTACGTCAAGAGACTTTCGGAACGCTATAATCTCAGAATGTTCTGTGTACAGAGTATGCCGGGCATCACAATCGACACTAAAAGTTGAGTAAGACCAGGACTTTGGTATCGAGGCGATATGAAAATGAAGAAATTAAGATTGCCATCTTTCCTTTCAGGCATCATCATTGTATCTTGCAGGCGAATCAAGGCATCAGCACCAAGAGGCTGTCAGATTCTAGTCGGGTATGAACGACTTGGTAATTATTGGAACTTCGATTATGTAGTGGCAGATAATGTGATGCTGGTGCTGAAAGGAGTTCTTCTTTGTTGTTCCGATGGTAATTAGACAAAAGGAAATCATTATGGACGTATGATTAATTCGAATGAGTTCAATTTGATTATTCTGATTGAGTGGTGATGTAATTCTTAATTTGAGTGTGTCATATCCAATGTGGAAACTAGTGATATATTTAAGTATGCAGATAATCAGCAAATCGATTGCGAGAGTATTCGTAGTAAAAAAATTATATTGGGTGGTCAGTAGTTTCTTGCATTATCTTGGGTCATCTCAATGTCTTATTGGTTCAATTTACTGCAGAAAACCGATGATTTGTAACTTTGAAGTACTGATTTAAAAAAAACAGTAAAATTTTAAACTATGTATTAACATTAAAAATATGATTATTAAAATAAAATTTTTTTTACGTTTTTCTGCTGACACAAAGACACGCATAGTCCTATTCTGCCCTACCAAGCATAAAAGTTCCATCTGCATTTTCCTCATTTTTGAGTTAACATCGGATTCAAAAACTACATACCCTATTACATCAAATTTAAAAAACTTATCTTTTGTGGAAGTATGTTAAAGTCAATATTGAAAAATGCATTCTCCATATATCTCCAGTACAAATCAAAACACAAATCATTGATTATCTCGAAAGTACTAAAATGTGGATAGAACGTTTATGATTAGTAGGGCAGTATTAGTTCCTAGTGATACCAGATAAGAAAATCTATAGCTTAAAGGTTTCGCCCATATGGTCATCGAAGATCACATACCATTTTCCCACTTGAATGATTTCCTTCAGATACATGAGGTCCACTAGTGCCTTTTCAGGGCTCACCAAAACAGCGCTGTCTGGTTTTCCCCAGCGCCGGACAGTGATACAGAGGATATGGAATTGTTTCTGAGAACCCCGGTTCTTTACACTAACTATTACTACCCTACTAAGCGCAAAAGCGGTATCTGAATGAAAGCGAGTTTTGAGATAATTGAAGTTTTGTAAGAGTAGTAATATTGATATACCTCGAATTCCTTTAATGATTTAAGGTAAAATTGAGATAGGCGACGAAGTTCTGGGTTTTTTTTTGGAGCTGGTGGAGGATTTTCCTTACTCCACTTTTATCGGTGAGCGGTCTTCCACTCTTGGATACATCGGGTACTTAGCTTTAAAAAACTTTCTTAATATGTTTTCCATATGTTTTAAACAAGATACCATTAAAAGGCTTAGTTCAATAGATGCGTATTGTTTGAAGTTTTCTAATGTTATAAAAATCAACTTTTCGATTCTTTTTTTGAGATACCGCTTTTGCGTTTAGTAGGGCAGTATAGGTGTCACTAGTTAAGAGTCGCAGTATGATGGTATGAACTGCTGCTAGAACGCTGTTTCTAGTCAATCCAGGTTGATTCAAGTAGCTGCGAGAATTTATGACCCCCACATGATTTCAGTTACACTGCAGGATTGGGTGCTCTGCAAGCTCACCATCTGCAGACCGCAACCTGCTTTAGGTTGGATTCCATCAAGTACATAACCATTTGGATAGGAATTGGGATTTCTGCTGATCTAAGTAACGATTGTCTGACCTCGAACCCAGAAGATTCTGATTCATCTGTAATTGCGTAGCCTGTTTAGGGCCTGACTGTAGTCGTGTATACGCTTCGATTTGTATATTATGAGCCATCAGTGATTTTATAGCAGCTTGAATGTCTGTACAAATATTGACCTTTGCATCTGAAGGACATTAGCTATACACCTTTTTGTATCGCAAAAACCGCCACCTGGAAAATACTAAAGTGATAAGGAAGCCTGATTGCTGCTCCTATTTTGCAATTGCAGTGTGCTGCAGCACCTACTTCAGTAACTGATTTTGATCCGTCGGTGCAAATGTCAAGGGCTGTTATGACCATATGCTGATTCTATTCCTGCCCATCCTCTACGGCTACTTGATATTTTCGTTGGAAACAAAGAATGGGGACCAAGATGTTAGTGCATCTTCCATGTGCCTGCCCAATACTGCTGTGGCCAAAGAATCTAAGCGCGTAGTGTTCCGATACGTTAATCGTGACAGCAGCTTTTGGGGCAATGCTTCTAGCAAAAAAGCCAAGCAGAGGAATATGAAACAGGATGTTCAACGCAGGTGGAGGAGTCATGGTTAGAGCGCCTGTATCGCAGAAAACCGCCAATCACTGAACTCTGTTCGTCATGTCAGCAAAGGCGATTTTATCCATTTCCGACCATCAGAGCCAGGCAGCCGCAAGCAAGGATCGGTCATACTATCGCCATGTAGATCGAGTGCGTTAGAGCAGGGCCGGTGCTTCATATTTTACGCAACATTCTCTTGCTGGCGTAAATCACGTTGCTTGCCTTCACTGCTCTATCCTCTAGATTCACCTTCCAGGCGAGCTTACTGTCCAGAAAAAGATCCAAATACTTGGTGTGCGTCTTGAGATTTAATCTAGTGCCACCCTACATGACATGGTCCATCTCAGGAGCCTTGTATTTCCTCGTACAGAGTATAAGATCAGTTTTATCGGAGTTGATGCCAAGGCCCACAGTGTTTGCCCACTCTTTAATCATCGGCAGAGTCCAAGACTGGCTGTCCCTTGCTCGCAACCTTTTTGAAAATTGCATTTATTCCACAAACAGGTTCCACAAGAAAGGAGATATCTTCCCCGTCCATTTTGATGTTATAAATCTTTGCTTAAGAGTTGTGCTGCATACAGGAGGTTTTCCATAATGGCTGATGTGTGCCTAATATTGAAGGCAAGAACTTCCCATGGATATCGTTTTCCTGTACGCGTTTTGGACTCTGAAAAAGCATTGTGATCCAAGTCTCTTCTTGATATGGAGATCTAAAAATCTTTGCAATACTTTCAGGAAAAAAATATCAAATATTAAAAAAATATTAAAATTTCATAGACCAATGTACTATATCATATAATGCAACTGTTAATTGCAATTGTGTTTGTCAAAAAGGGACAATGGTCTTAATATAATAAATACATCGTCTTTTATTTCGGACATATCATCTGACGCTACTATTTCAAACGCGAATATGAATCATCCAACACTACACAAATCTGTTTGTAGCTCCTTCTTAAAATCTTTTATTCGCTAATATCCCCATACCATTTTAGTTACTTCCCAACTGGAGAAATGAATACCCTTATTATCGCACCTTATATAAATATTTGTACACTTTGTATCGTCACCACTAGTTTTCCCAACTCATGCGTTAAATTTTCCTTGACGTTTCTCTTTCATAATATTATTTTGAAAATTCATTCAGTCTTCGTCAGCATCTTCGTCCTCGTTCTCAGCGAGCCATCATGTCACGGCCTTCAAGCAGTTTAGTTCTACAAAACCAAAGTGAAATTTACCTATGTACAAATCGCAGTATTATCGCTCCTCCATTCAAATCATCGCGACCGATTTGCCGTTTTCTGGAAAAGCTTCCTACATCTCTCCGTCGTATGCTTGTTATTGCTTCCATACGCTCCTTCTGTTTAGTTTATTTGTTTGTTTGATTCAAGGCTGCATACACACTAAGCTTTGCTTGACTTCATCAACGCCGCAGTACTGCTGTATATGTTTGAACGTTTTGGACGAAACGAAGTGAACAAAGTTGTGACGGCAACGCCAACGCACCCTGACAGTTGGTTTTAAGTTGATTTTCCTTTGGCTTTGACGTACTTAATAGCATGTCTACTGAGGATTCGCGTTGGTTCTCCGTTCATTCGGTTTCCTTTTCAAATTTTCATTTTCCGCCTGTGTGTGCTTAGATGAGATAGATTTTTCCGCTATTTTGACAAAGTGGAAGTCTGAAAGTGTTTTTGAATTCGGGACATTTGGTTGTATGTTGCTCGGCGAAGGAGTTAAGTTGTTAGCGAGGATTCTGCTTTTTTTCTGTTAGTTTGTCTGCATCTGGTTTGACTCGTTTAGTCACAAGTCAAGACCGTTTCATAGTGCAGAGAAATTCAATTCGGTAGGATGTGTAATATGATTTCAGGGTGACTGGTGCGTTTATTTGCGCTTCACAAGAAAGCGGATTCGAATATTATGTACGGTTGCATGTAAGGATTGTACGGTTGACCGGATTTGATTTATGGGATTCGAATATTTGAAGCTAGGTGAATGGATGTGAAGGTTTGTTAGAGGAATTCAATTACATGAACTCTGATAGTATTTAAAACAAAGTTTTGATTATAGCATAAATACAATCTCTTACAGCCAATAGAAACGATTTGCAGAAAAGACATACTACCTACTCATAACAACCTACTCATAAAATAACTTTTGATTGATGCCATATTTTTCTTTTTCGGAGAATTATGAAGTGCAGTTGTAGGTATCATCACAACTCCCACGTTGAGATTAAACCAATTATAAACACTCCTATCGTTTATTAATGCCTTTTGTAACTTATGAGCTTGTCGCTAATCGTATCAAAATAATGACGAACGACTTTCAAAAGTAAACTTTGCATGATGACAAGTAGGTACATATAAATGGATGTATGAATAACACGTGTCTAATTATTTTGATACGATAGAAAATGCGGTTAACACGTGCGTGAATTGTGTCACGTGTCGACTTCTCATTTCCCGATGGCAGCAATCACATGAGACTGTAATGTATGCAATGAAACGAAATTTCGATGTAAGTCAGGACATTGATGGAAGTGTTAGAAATTTTATTGCTATATTAATTTCATTTTCCAAGGTTAATACGCTTTCAGGGGGTGTTACATCAATTATTTTCTTTACAAATCGCATTAATTTTACTAACAAAATAAGAATTCTGAAGGTTAGGGATGTTTTTTCTGACAATTTGACTCGTGGGTTTCGTCAAAATATCAGAAAGGTTGACTGTTTGCCTCTGAATACCAACAAAATATGCAACGGAAATGATTGATTTTGTTTCTATTTTTTTAAACATCGTTTAGTATATTCCATTTGATGTTCAAAGTTTTTCGGAGCTGCTGAAACAGAGCATAATTTTTTTCTGAATCAATTATGCATTAAATCGCCGTTGTAGAATTTTTCGTGGTTTATCTTCTTCGCTGTCCTCATAATTACTAACTGAGTTTTAATACCACATTAAGTTGGATTTATCTATTTTTGTGTGGCCATTTGATTCATTTTCGGGAAGGTTCTTTTCCACTAGAATGATTCATATGGAAGAGAAAGAGGGAGAGAGAGAGAGCAACAAAGATTGCTCTGAAGATAACATTTGATTTACTCCAGATTAGTGTTGTGAGCTTTCCGTGGCCGAAATTCCCTCGAATATGCTCGTTTTTCCCACAGTGCGTGATGAGAATTTCCACGATTTTTCCCACGGACAATGTGTCAGCTATTTGCCACAGTTTTGTATATATTTGTAAAATCGCGCTAATGCCAAGATTTATAAGAAGTTTTTTTTAGAAGTTGTTTTATGTGGCTGTCAATCGACAGGGAACTGACGAAGGACGCATCTGGGCACATAAGAGGCCCGTAGTAATATCACAGTTAAAATATCTTCATTAGTAACTATAATCGGGAAACTATTTAGTTCCTTTGATAAACCACACTTTCCTCTTTGGGTTAGCCGAGGAGAGGTCCATCAGACTTGAGAAGAAGGGAGCACCGAGTGCTGCCAATTTCCTCTTTGACAAAGCCGGTTATTGGTACATGAGATGGAGGAGAGATTCCTCTTCGTCGCCCGACAGAAATCAGCAGCTGCACGTGTCGTCTTATGAGGCAGTGGCTCGTGAAAACGACTATAGCCCAAGGCACTACGGGCTAAACTCTGCAGCTGCCTGGTGCAACGAGTGTCCATGGAGACCCAAGATTGTCTTGCTATCGCACACAATGGTTGATTTGATGGCCGATTTGACCAATTACATCTGTATTCCTACGGAGAAAAGACATGAATTCTCCGGTAACAAGTCTTGTAATTTATCGGTCTCACAGTTGCCCCGTATACGCTTATGCCCAAGCGCCCAATTCAATTGCATTGCCGAATATCTTCACATCTCGAACCGCATTCAACGACAATCATGGAAAATGTTTAAGGACCAACAAGGGAAACACTGGTCACCTGCCTATCTGTGAAAATACTAAAATTGATTCCGAATATTTGGGTACACAGAATCCAGCCGATTGCCTGAAAATTAGCCATAACCACTTCCTGACAGACACTACAACAATCTGGAAAACGATGAGACAGCTCATGCGAGTATAAATCACTGCCGGTTTTATTGTTTGGCTTTGAGTCATCGGTCTATACAAGGGTAAGTACCCCTTCGAGGGTATCAATCCTCTATTAATTCATCCGTCCTTACCAAGAATGTCAGTTGTAGAAAATTCGGAGTGATGCAATCAACGGCCGTTGGAGCGGGAACCCACTGAGATAAGATTCTAACGTCAGCAGACTCTGCTCTAGTCCAATGATAACTCGGTTTTAGACAAATCAATCAGTACAAAAAGTGCCTTAAAAGGTGCGGCCCGGAGTTCTGCTGCCACTAGGAATGAAGCTAGTTTTTGAATATTTAGGATCAAGAGTTGATCGGCAACCTTAAAAGCAGACTACCACCAGAAAGCCACCCCATAAAGCAGTATAGGGTTTTTTGCATTGCATTATAAATCCATGTGACAGCACAAGGCTGCAAACCCCAATTTCTCCAACCCAATTTCTTTCACCTATAAAGTGTACCGAAAGCTTTGGCAATTAAAGCACTATAAATGAATACCAATTTAAATAAGTGAGTGCCAAAAGAAATTCATAATACATGACAGCACGATAATCGAAGAAAGCTGTTAATGTAACCTTGATTTTTAAGCGACTTTGACAGAATCTTTTCGGTCTAGCTTAATTTTTGGCACGATATTCGCTCGTTTGGTGGACTGTCTCCAGATTGTAGCCATAGATCCGAGACTCATCTCCAGGGGTAATGCGTCTTCTAACGTGCTGGTATTCAAAAATCATTGTTTCATAGTTATTAACACGACACTCTTATTGCAGAAAAATCATTGGTTTTGGAATCAACGGAAATTTGAAGTGTTTTTAATGAAATGTTCACAATATCAGCAAAGTCAATGATTATTAATCGATGATTATTGAGCATTATATCTTTGATTTTCTTGACCTATTGTTCATCAAGACCAGTTCGGGTGTGGTGTGCTTCTAATACTTTTTCTCCCTTCTTGGAACTGTTTGTGATTCTTGTAAATATTTTTCTGACATAGCCTGGTCTCCGAAAATATATTGTAAAATTAATTCCACTGACCTAAACAAGCAACTTCTTTACTCAATAAAATCAAACGTAAAAATCGTCGAATTCACTTTTAGTTGTTTACAAAAGATATGCGAAACTATTTCGCAAATGAAAAATTTGACACAGATGCAAATTTTAGCATTATTAATAATTTTATTATAGCATACCTTTTTTCTTCAAGTGATATTAACGTCTTTTTCCGTATTGTAATGTTTATCAAATTCTTATATTACTAATAATCACTGTGACTATTTTACTACTATTAAGCTACTTTAACACTCTACTACACATACTCAAACACATAAATAGGACATATCACATATCGTGCCAACAATTCTTATCGAAAACTCCAGTTTCTTGGAAAAGCTTATTATCGAAAAAAACAGTATTTATACCCACATTATTTAAAATGACAAGTTACTTTCAATTTTAGGGGGCCCGGTAGCTCTGGTCGCTAAGGCGTCAGGCCGAAATGCGGCGTGCTACGGGGCCTGCGGGTTCGAATCCCACCAGTGCCATGGCTGCTAGTGTGAATGCGTGTGATAGTCTATGAGGTTGGCAAATGGGCTCAAACTGGTGGCCTAATGCTGGGTGCGTTCCCGGCAGCCCTCTTCACTAACCTAACCTAACCTACTTTCAATTTTGATCCCAGTAGTATTTAATTTTCAAATTAAAAGCCTTGGAATTTAATAACTGAGAAAGGCTCAAATAACGTGGGCTCTAACGCGAGTGGTAGGTAAAAGAGTTGAAAGAAGAGTTGAATTCCTCTCATTTGTCAAAAGTTTGAAGAGGTGTTTGTATTTCCGACTCTTCTGTCACAAGTACAACCCACTACCTGTAAACAATTCATCGCTGTTGTTTAATGTCGCAGATGACTTTTTACTACTTTGCTTGCATTAGTTTCACCAACGATAGGCCTGGTAGACAAACTGCAAGGCACGGATCGGCGAATTCTTGGAATTTGCATGGAAAAAAGTAGCAACTGTTGAGAGTAACCAGTCTGAATTTAAACAATTTGGGAACGCACGTTTCGATATAATGGTTAGTACCTGACTATTCAGGAATCTGATTGAATGACAGTTGTCACTCAAGAAGAATTTAATACCACTAGTGAAGACACTTCGTTTTCAATTGTCTCTACCAGCAGTGCTCCTTCAAATTCAGGTCAAGACACATCAGATTTCACTGCAAACACTACAAAAAGAGGAAAGAAAGCAACAAAAAAACTACGAAAAACTCTTTAATGACTCTATAATGAAATGTCTCCTATCATTCTGGATGACACTGATGACAACGAAGACATGCAAGATTGGGACGATGAAATTTGTGCGGGCTATAAAACGAACTGAAGCCACAGAAAAGTGTCATTTTATTGGCTGAGGCCATGAGCAGTAGACTTGCACAAAACAGTATTACAGACTGATACGTTTCATTAGATCTCTATCACTTTAGTTCTCTAGTTTCTCGAAACCATTTCATTAGTAGATGGTGTTTTACGTGGTGAGCACAAAATTTCTTTTATTCGTTTGTGTTTTCCAATGCTTCAGAATTATCGACTACTATATCTATTTTAATTTTCGCACTTTTTTTAGCTGCATGAAGCACCAATTAAAAACAACGATCACCAAACACGATTTTCTTTCAATATTTTTGCTACTAACTTGCTTTTTCGAACCCTGTAATCATAGATATTTGACACAATCATAGTTTAATGCCGATTTGACTTCGATTTTGAAGCACGTTGCCACTAGAATTGTCAAACTACATACATACAATGCTCTCCTTCTAGCGTTTTTGTTGTTATTCGTACCTTTTTTTACACACGGCCATGAATCGAGGCAGCAAAAGTAGTCAAAAATTTAATATGAAGTGTGACAAAATTTTCTGACCTGAATCGATGAGCCAATCCAACTTCAAATGGTCATACATTTGGCTTACATTGCCAAGCGGAAACGTTACTTTTCATTCATGCAAGACACAAGCTTAAACATCCGTCGCTGGATGCATGAAATCTGCACAATATTCGCAAACAGTTGTGATTCGTATGGGAAGTTAGAAAACCGAAGGCAGAATTGAAAATTCCAGCAAAAAAAATCTGAGTCAATTTGCATTGACCTTAATTTTGCATCAATTCAAATCCTTTCTGTATTTTTAATATTTATTGTGTCTTTGTTAGCAATTTGCATTTTCGCAACGGATTTACATCGCTGTGCTTGTGGTACATAATTCATTCAATCAGGGCTCTTTTTTTCTATTTCGTAATATATGTGATATATGGTTATGATGAAAACTGATTTAGCTTATTACCGCAATATTTTAAACCTTCTGAAAAATATGCATAAGAAATATTTTGCATATGAGTAAGCATTATCTTATTTATTTTTTTATCTTAATTATGTTTCCTTTTCGTTTATTTTTTTTATTTATACGGGTTTTATATGCTTATTTTACGTATTTTTTCTTGCTTATTGTCGCTGGGCTTATTCTATTAAATTCTTTTTTTTGCGGTAAAAATATACAAAATATCAAATAAAAATAAAATAAAAGCAAGACAAATTTAAAAAAATACTTCCCAAAAGACTCTACGTTGTATTCATTCTTAATGCCATCTGGTAGGCTTCACCAAACACAGTTTTCGTAGACACATTGTTTTTCTCACTATAATATGTTTTTCACACTATAATTCTTTCGCTGCTTGAAAACGTGTATGGCAATATACCATACAACAAGGACTTAGCTGAATTGTTTCACGCTTCGCTTGCTACCGCTTTGATAGTTTTTGCATGACTCGCTGAAACACTACAGGGAAGAACTGACAGTGACACCACAAAGGATTTTCAGTTGAAATTAATTTAGTCTAGTAAACAAGGTTTCAAAAACGTGAGTGTTGTTCGAATGTGTGTGTACACAAAAACGTTACATAGCTTGTTGTCTAAATTCTGAAAATGAAGGGCTTTTAAGATGAAATTCCTTCGATAACGTTGTAGCAGAGATGAGCTTTAGATTATGAATACAACATTGTGGTACGGAAGAATAAAGAACTGTGGAGAATAAGTCATTGAAGCCAAAATGTTATTTGCATCAGCGTAATATAGTTAATTTTTTAATAAAGGGTACGTGAAAAGCAGTTTTCGAAAAACAAGTAGTGTTGAAAGAAAATTAAAAATCATGCTGCGAAAAACGTTAGTAATTAAATAGTAAATAAAATGCGAAAAAAATACAGGATGTTAGGTGGCGAACAGTTGAATTAACAGATAATTGAAATCGTATTCCCACTAAATCTGGCATCCAGGATTTATTTTCAGCTGTAGAGAACTCTATTATATTTTGATTTTATGATGGTGCAACAAGTATAATTATAAATGAAAGCAAATCTGGTTCACATACAGCGGGCAGATGCAAATTTAAGAGTAGAAACTAGCTGCTTTAATTTGGTTTTTTTTATACGAAAGACTGAGCTGGATTGTGGGTCAGATGATTGGAATTTAATAACCGCTCATTATTTGGTCTGGCTGTCACGGTGTTCAAACAATGAAAACTCAATACATAATAAAGCGAAATGGCGCCCAATGTGTGAAAAATGACTTTCTAATCGAACAAACTGATAATCGTAAATAATTCTTTGATTAATTCATTGAAATTCAAAATTGGTTAAATTTCACAAATTCGCGTCAGTAACTATTTGCTCTACTGTCTACTGACTACCCTGAGCTAGTCAAATCCAAACTACGGACATATAAGCTCCAACATACACAATACCGCCAGACGAAAACTGAATCAAACAATTCAACCAGATAAAATCAAAACAATCAAAAGTCAACTAGACAGAGACCAAAAGTATACAAAACCTTAAAAATTCCATTCATGCACCAACAAAACTAGTCTAGACCCGAATTCGGGATCTATTCATAAATTCGACAACTGTCTGTCAGACATCCCAACACGAGTACACATCGTTGCAGAAACCTTTGCTAAATTAAATGAATTTTGCAATTTATTCCAACACAGCACCATCTCGTCATCGTCAAGGTATCATCATCGCTATTCGAAATTGCTTTTGGTTGGCCGGAAAAAGATATCATTTCACTCTCAGATGAAACGGATTATCATCCATTACGGTTCCATCATAACAACTCTTCGCGCTTGTTCACTGCTGCCCTGATATTTGCTAGCTGCCCTTTACCTCCACTCTCGATTACAAGCAGAATAGCTGCTACCGAACAATCATCATCGAACGATGATTTTATAACAATGTGTGTGCAAGTTGACAGCACGCTCTCTCTCTCTCTCTACGCTCAAAATGCAATTGCAAATATTTGCATTAATTGAATTGAAATGAAAATGAAGTGAAGGTTGTGCTCGGTTTTATTGGTTATTCTAGTTGGATCTACTAAGCAGACCAAGCAAGTGGGATGATGCGGTGCATTTGAATTTTCAAGCTTCGAGCAATGCTTGGAAGGTTCTCCGGTAAGGATTTGGTATCAATCAGCGCAAGCCAGAATGCATTTTACGAGCGACTACTCCAGTGTCTAGTGCATTCGGGTGTATTAATGTTTCTTGAAATATCATATCTGACAATAATGTTGTCGAAATGAATTCATAAATATTTCGAGAGACTAATAAATGTCAGTTATTAATGGCGGCCAGGCTGATAATTGCATCCTACATGATTTTACTTGATGTTTTAAATGATATTAACGACATAGGGTGGCATGAAATTTGGCAAACTAAATAATAACGTACATTTTGCAATAATTGTTTCACATAATATCAAAAGTTTTAATTTATTCTTTTAGCAAAAACGAAATAATCATCAATGGGCAAATATTGTTCCGCTTATTTTCAATAGATCCTCCTACCTGATTTTTTTACATCTGGCAATATTTATATTTGACAGATGCGATAGTAAGTTCAACAATTTTAACATATGATGTGTGTTCTAAGCGTAAACAAGCATTCGTTTTACTCGGTTGAAAATGGTGAATTTTATTCCAACAAAACATCATTTGCAGAAAGTTTTATTCTATTATTTTTTACAACAAAAAATGGCGCAAAAACATGTCGGTTAGTCGCAAATATTTACGGTAAATATCCTCCATCGAATACAGTTTGTAAAGAATGGATTTCACGTTAGCAAACCGGCGATGCTAACACAAAGAACAAAGTGAGTAAGAAACCAGAAAAAAAATTAAAGGTGCTGAATTGGACGTACTATTCGATGAAGATTCATTCCAAACACAATCAGATTTGGCTACTGTGTTAAATGTTACACAACGATGTCTCACAATGTACACAGAAGACGAGAATGGTCTAAAAAGAAGCACATCGGATTCCAGATAAATTATAGGAGTGATATATTGAACCTAGCGAAAAGCTGCTTTAAAAGTGTAAAAATAAGGGTTTTTGCATCAAATTGTTGAATTGATTAATAGATGAAAATTGGATATATTACGGGAAATCAAAACGCAAAAACATTGGGTCCAACTATAGATGAAGCAGCTTCAGCTTAGCCAAAGTAAGCCGTTAATTACGCCAAGGTTATGATCTGTATTTGGTGGGACCAGAAATGTTTGGTCTGTTATGAATTCTCTGAAGCTATTATTGGCGGATATTTAGCTACAATAATAAATGAAGTTTTACGCAACAATGCAGCATGAGCGACTAGAATACGAGAATAAGCGCAAAAAATTAGGTGCTAACTATGGCAACGCCAAATCCCATATTGATCAATCAATTAAAAGCCACTTAGAATGGCCTGGTCAGAAAGTGTTACCTATCGTATTTGCCAGACATTGCGCCTTCAGACTACCATTTGTTTCGATCGATGTAGTCAGCTTAATCACTTTTATTGAAAATATACAAATTTCGCTGAATAAAAATTGAATTGTATCCAAAAATTCAAATTTCTACTGAGGAGGAATCTGTAGATTGCTTGAAAAATGGAAATATGCTGGACCTTCAGATGAAGTATACTTTTATTTAAAATAAATTATTACTTTATTCACCAAAATTGGCTTATTTTTGACTTGTTTTTATACGATGTTGTTTTTTTCAAATTTCGGTATCAGATTTCTGTGGTTAGCATTTTCAATTAAGATTACGAAACGTCTGAAAGCTAAGGAAAGTGTTTAGCTCTAGGAGTTCAAGTAGTTTTTAAGCTACGAACTTACCGATAACGTTGAATCATAAATCAGGCGCAATCTTGAAGCAGATTTTCAAGCTACTTTAGGTTTTAAGTCTGACTATGAGAAGAACTACAATATATGATATAAGGATTGATTATCTTGTCAAAAGAATTGCGGTGGCATAGTCTATTTCTTCTTCTTGATACTAAGTGAAATTATTTGGAAATATAGAGTTCAGTTTTATTAAAATTACAATTCATTTTCAAATTAGCATATTCAACACATTAACTGACACTCAAATAGGTAATTGCTTCCATTTTTTTAAATTTTCGTGAATTTACTAAATGGAATGTAGATAAATTATTGAATATGCAAAGAGTGACATGCAAGTAAATAATACTCAGTGACTTCAATGCTGCGGTCGGGAATGAAAAAAGACATCGAGGAACGACTCGAGGGAAAAGTCTCTATAATGAAATTGGTGACAACGGCCAACGCTTGATACACAAAGTTGTAAGTTCGACATGTGCTCACATCAGGGCATCCACACAAAAAAAAACACAGGAATGTCAATACTTTCAATCCAATTGGCCAAATTATTATTCAGCGGAGGTGGGCTTCTAGTATACTTGACGTCCGTGCAGTTGAAACAGCAAATTGTGACTCAAATTGTGGTTAGCCATCTTTAGAAGTTCTACATCAAACAACGGCGTCAGTAGCAGAAAATTTCGCAAAAGCTCCTGAGACCAAGCGATCTCCCATCATACATGAGGAGCAAGTGGTTGAGGAGGATGAGGAGCAAGTAGTTGGATATGAAGCCAGGCGCAAGAGAAGCAAATGGTTTGGTAACATCGGGTAGGATGCATTAGAAATGAAAAAACTGGCGAATAGGAACACCAGAACAAAGAAAACAATGTAAAAACCTCCGACAAGTAACGAATAAGATCATAAGATGTAAAAAACGTAATTCTGTTAAAAAAAATTGACAAGCTACTGTAAAGTTTAAGACGTGGATATCAGCCCAAGACAACACTCGGTAAAGTCAATATCGGCAATACTATCACATGATGACAACTATAGCATCACAAGTCAGAATCAACAACTATATGAGTGAAGACTTTGACACAAATGTCGGACTAGGGTTGACTCTTCAACTATTCAACTTGGCTCTTGAGTACGTGATAAGAAAGCTGACTGTTCACACAAGGGGCAGTAAGCTTTTATATAAAGTAGTAGACTAGATGGATGATACTAACATTTTGTCGTGCTCCTTCACATCCGCCAAAGAACTTCTGCTGAATCTTGGCCAAGCAGCAAAAGAATTAGGATTTGAAATCAACCCAACGAAACCTATAATCATGACTCAAACAAGAAAGAGGGATCTCAATACACCAAACATAGCACTTGACGACTATAATTTTGAAAATACAAACAAATTGACGAAATTAAACGAAATGAGAATAATAAAACTTTCTGTTTCTATACTGAAGACCAGCTTCATGCACAGGAAAACAAAGCTCCAAGTCTGTCAGTCAATAATAAGACCTGCGTTGCGCTATGGATGTGAAACATAGACCCAAACACAAGCACCTGTCACTAAGCAGTTTTTCAGCAAGGAGAAGAGCAGGAGGGTAGCCAATACCAAATAAGGTACAACCACGAGTTGCACAAAATATTTGACGATCCAGCGGTTTTCACAACCATCAGGCTGCAGAAGCTGCAATGAGCTGGTCACGTTCAGCGAATGGACGGGCATTGAGCACCTAACAAGGTATTTGCAGAAAACACCGAGAGTCGAAGACCAGTGGGAAAACCCAGGAAACGCTGCTCCAACTCTGTCGGCGAAAACATTGCATCGCTACTCGGATTTCGTAATTGGAGGACGCGGTCGTTAGGCCGAGATCAACTGGAGACATTAAGTGCGTTTTTTTTTTGCTCCAGTACAGAACAGAATAGAACAATGGCGCAAAAAAAATCCAGTACAGAAAAGCTGTTGCTTTCGCTAAGATTGCTATAGGTTGCTGTATTCGCTGTGGTAGCGCAAAACAGTTGAAAATACAGGAGGATAATAACGAGTATGAACTACCATAATCCATAGAAAATATTTTAAAAAATTTAACAGAAAATTAACTGCTTTAGCTTCCTACACATTACGAGGGCTTTTTCTAATTTTCTAACTACCAAAACATTCGACATAACTTCAAAGCCACCTCACGGCAAAAAAGGCACCAACTCATGAGCTTTTCTTTTTTCTATCAGCACATTCTATAGTCCAGCACATTAACTACCTATGCAGAACAGAATTCTGTCAAAGTGAATTCACTCGGACAGGAGTGTTGTTGTTTCCAATGCGCCTGTTCTGTTTTATTCTGGATAAAGGAGGAAAATAATGCACCTATTATTTGGAAGAAGTCAAAGTTTGATGAGGATTGTAATGCTACGAAGACGTCAGAATAATTAAAAAATCGAGGGATGGTAAAAATATGGCTGCCAAAGAAATCGCATGTTTAGGTTCGTCTAGTGCACTTTTTTTATTTAATGCGATGCATGTCTTATATTATTATAGGAGGATTATTATATCAATACTTCGTAATTACAGGCTTAATAAGTTTGCCTAATACATTAAAATCATTATAAAGCTTAAATGGCGCAAATTTAAATATTTTTTCGTGCGATGCTATCAAAAACGGTAAATCACTATATTATTTATTTATTTATTTATTCCTTTATAAACGGACAACTGTCCATAGAAATAACACAGTAGCTGAAGTTTATTAATATAGTTAAATTAATGCTATCATAGATACTAAAAGTATCTATGCATATATAAAGTTAAATTAATGCTAGCATAGGTTTTTTCATTAAATCTAAAGAGGAAAATCGTTTATTAGAACAAATCCAACATAAATCTTTTTAATTTACTCTTATTTACATTAAATACCTCCAGATGAGAAACAATAACGTTTCCGATAGCTTTCAACCGTTCAATTGGTGAATATTGTGCAGAAATGGGTTCTACGAATCTGAATGTGGAAGCGGTCATTAGATCTTGTACTTCTTGCTGGAACCATAAGTCAGATTTATTGGAGCATCAATGACCCCATTAACTATGTTCACCAAAAACGACGCATCATAGTAACCTCTACGAGTCTCAAGTGTTTCCATTTTTAAAAGAGACAAGATGCTGGGATACTCGATTGCCTTAGTGGAGATGTTAAGTTTATACCCAATATAACGTAAAAATTCGCGTTGAACCTTTTCGATTGATCAGGAATGAGTTTTATAGTAAGGATTCCATATGGCAGAATCATACTCCAATTTGCTACGAACAAGCGCAAAAATAGAGATTTTAGTGCTTGAATATTGTTAAAATGGCGTGTATTCCTAATTATAAAGCCTACTCATAGCATTCTGCGCCCTTGTTCCGTAATATCATTAATATGATTCGTATAACTCAAGAAAGAATCCACTAGAATGCCTAAGCGTTTAATCAAGTTGACTTATGAGAAAAGTACTCCATTGATGGTGTATGTATGTAGAAAAGTGGATCTTGTTTTTTTAAAGATAAGTTATTTTGAACATAATATGTATAGAAACTATCCAAATTAGACCGCAGGATCGTTAAGTCGTCATAAGAAGAAACTGCTCTAAATATTTTGCAGTCATCAGCAAAAAGTAAGAATTGTGTATCCTGGAAAACTATATTTATGTCATTGGTAAAAATCAAGAATAAAAGTGGCCCCAAATGTGAGCCTTGTGGAACACCTGAGGTAGGAAAAATTTTCCTAGAGAAATTATTATTGACGTTTATAGCCAAAGATCTATTTCTTACATAATCATTTAACCAGCATAGCAAAGAGCCGTGAAAACCAAAATTACTAAGCTTCTTATAGAGAAGATTGAGATTGAGTTTGTTGAAAGCTTTTGAGAAGTCTTTGTTAATGGAATGGACTTGCGATGAATTCATAAAAGATTTGTAAAAATAATTATGGTAAGATATAAGATTAGTAGAGGTATACTTACCAGTGAAAAAGTCATGCTGATTAGATATAACAAGAGGCCGAACAAGAGGAGAAATGCTATCACAGACAAGGCATTTGAAAATTTTAGGTATAAAGGATTAAAATACATATGGGACGCTAGTTCGTAATGTCAGCTTTATCTCCTGACTTGAAGACAGGTATCACAAAGCTGGCTTTCCATTGAGTCGGAAAAATTCCAGATAACAGGGACCTATTAAATAAAATTAGAAGTGGTAGAGCTATGCTTTCGGTACAATTTTTTAAGAACATAGACCTACAGGTTTTAAGAACATAGACCATAGGCCTACAGCTTTTCGTAGCATCCAAGGAGCGAAGCTTATATAGTTATTAATTGCTCCATATGCATACGTTGATACCTCATGCCAATTTTATCCACAAAATATGTACAGAGCGCCTTTGGAACATGCATACAAATACCTACTAAACAAGTTCAATTTCAAGTTCATAAAATTCAATAAAAAGTTTACAATGAACAGTTTTAATACCCCATCTTTAAATCTGAAAATACTCCTATATATTTCTCCCACCAACCAGATTTTTAACGAGTGTTATAGCTATATTTTATCTGGCATCTTCGGTGCTAAATATTTGCAAATTATCAAATTAAAAAAACAATTTTTAAGTTTTAATTTGCATCAACATTGTTTGATATAATACAAGCATTTAACTCAAGCATAAGTTCGATAGTGTTTTGCAAATTTATCGTGAAGTTATGTTTTAATATTCGGCAGCTTTGGAAACTCTGATTTTTGTGTCGAAGTTATTGGTACGAACTCAAGAATATGAAAATTGTTAGAGCTTCTTTTCTGTTTTTTTTCACTCGTGTTTCAATGCGCGGTGTAATTTCTAGTTTTTCTTTTTTCTAGGCATGTGCCCATTACATTAATTTGCGTGAAACGTAACATTTTTTTTAAAATCCAGACAGATCTACTTACTCTCAAAAGTGAATCATATTCAACTGTGAGATGACCTTACCTGCAATAGAAGAAATACATGATTAGAAACTGGTAAGCAATATGTTTCCAAATTTATAAATTTATTAGCAGTTTTATTATTTAATTTTATGAAAGAAAAATAGTTCAAACTATGAGATCTTAAGAGTTTCCGACCAATTCACCTTAGCCGTCAAACAACATAAACAGTTTCAACGCACCCACCCTGTAGCCATACTTTAATTTCGTATCTTTTATCTGAAATTTTGTCTTGTCTACAAGTAGTCGAGCCGAGGACAGGCAGGTTGATCGACCACCAGGTGTTCGTTTCGATCACTTGCATTACCAATAACGTAAGCCGATATAATTACCAGAGTATAACCAATCTACTCACCAAGACGTGACAACTTTGTTTACCATTTATTTTATTACAAAGCCACACATCTGTGCCTGGCATGGTCTATAACCTGGACTCGTTATGCACCTGAAAGATACGTGTGGGCAAGCCAGTCAGCCAGCCAGCTAACTAGCCAGTCGCAGTTTATGTAATTTATCGGCTGATCCACTCTACTCTACCTGAAAATTGCCTGCCACTAAAATGTTTTTTTCTTCTTCTTGATTCCAGTGTCTTGCAGCCTGATCCTTCTATCCAATATGTTGCTTCGCCGTATTCATTACAATCGGAAATGCTTGCCAAGCTTTTACGAAAATTACATTAAAGTACAAGCTTCTGAAAATGCACAGCAAACTTGTTTCATCCGTGGATGAACAAAAAACGACGACTTATTTTCGATGCTAATCGCACTCGATTCTGTCCAAATGAATGTGATCGACAGATGCAAGGAATTCCAAAGTGCTTATGAAACCGCGACCAAAAGGTAGCGAGTAGTTACCAATCGAAGTTACTGGACTATTCGTAGAATTCAATTCAAAACAAGAATTATCGCACTTATTAATTTATATCCAGTCATATACGGTTGTGCGAATCATTAATCCGTGCTCGGAAAACGATTAATCAATTTAATTTAGCGAGTAACGGCGCGGATCTTAGAATCGTCAACTTACAACTCTGATCGCGTGTTACGAGCAACCTAAAAATTCAGAAGGTGCGAAACCAGTTGGTAAGATTTTAAGCTTCAAGATAAATCCGCAAATTAAATGCTTCTCGAAGATACTGAATAAATTAATTGATTGCAAAGGTGCTTGTGCTTTGATTGCCGAAATCGAGATTGGAATGCTGGTAGATAATATTGCACGCAAGTACTTACGAACCCGTAATAGACCGCTTTGCGAAACCTCTGAAGATCACATGGAAAATTATCTTGACAACCGCAGATTAAAACTAAAACAGAAACAACTGATTTGACGACAGTCATTATGTCGAAGATAGTACAGTGATTTTGTATTGTGAGAATATGCGTGGCTGGAGACAAAAAAATATATATAAAAGATTGACAAAGTCACTTGATGTATCCAGTTTGTTATCGAAGGTTGTCGTCTTCATATATGGGAAGATGATTTTCCTTATATGGATTAAAATGCTAGTGAGATGAATGTATAATTTATTGATGAGAAAAGTGATGGTAGAAGTTAAATAAAAAAGAATTCTGTTTTTACCTTGAATGGTACATTTAATTTATTTCGAAGAATACAAGTTTGTTGAAAATAAATTTAACTTGTTTGACATCTAGATCTATGGATTAACTGGATAACGATAGTTTATTTTTAAAATAACGTAATACAAAAAAATTAGCTAAGGGAATATGTAAACAGCTAAGGAAAAATGTAATTAATATTATTCCACGTTTTCATTGATTTTATGGGTCGGAGTGTGAAGTATATAATAAGCCATTTACGAACACAAACGAATCAAGTTTACACACTGATCTAATAGAAGAGCACTTAGGCGAATTGGCCTGGGAATCCAAGTATTTTTAAGCAAGTACTTGCAGACCTTTCAAATCATGATTTGTAGACCAAAATTTCAAAGCTCATTTATTTATGGCTCAATTTTTTTACTTTTGCTGATATCTCATTGATCGAAAGTGGACATTAGAAAATATTTCATAAAAGTAAAACGACGTAGAATCGAAGGAGCATGTAGCAAAAACTAGAAGGGATTTCGTCTGATTTTGCTGTTTAGTTTCAAAAAGTTTCATTTAAAAAAGTTTAGCCCGTCACTTGTTCTGTCTCTGCTAATATGTTTGAATTTTGTAGTTGCGTCGTTGTGTCCTTAATGTTGGTTGTGTTAATAATGCTATAACTGTGAATTTACTTTCCAATAAACAGCAGCACGTATCGTAAGTATATTGCAGTTTCATTGTCATTGTGTTTCATCAATTCTTTTAAGTTTTTTTATTTTATTTTAATCTAAGCCTTTGAGTAATGCTTATTTTTTAATTTGGGTTTCTTATTAATCATAGAGAAACCAGGAAGAATCGAAAATAAACATTCTAGTATTCTGTAATACTTGCTCAAATTCAGAAACAATCACGATAAAGTGAAAATTCCAAGAGGAATATTAGCTTTGAGAGCTGCTTTAAATGCTGAAACGAAAGTTAGCTTTTATAAACCCATGCCATATGCGGACAGAAATGCATAAATAAGAAACATATTTTGACGCGCCAAAATAAGGTTATACACAGTCTCTGCTGGAAAAACTGTGATATAATTTTTCATAGCATTCCAACTGGAAAAATAGTTTGTTGTGTTTTGTTTCAAAATTAAATTCCAATAAAAAAATATCATTCATTAATAATACGGTTTGAAAGTAATCTTTAATTTTACCTGATTTTTTTTACTAATTCCTGTAGATTTTAGAATTTTCTAGGTTAATCAATCTGCAAAGTTTTGAAAAAGAAATTAATTTTCGAAATTTGTCAATAGATACAGCTTTAGACAAATCCATAGCCATATTCAAGAGTATGGTGTCACTTACACTTACAAGAGTTAAAGATTATAGTTTCCGCAGAAGTTGCGACCAGCCTTTCGACATCGTCAACATATGCACTTGATTTCCCCTCAAATGCAATTGGGTTACTAAAGGTGTCATAACCTTTCATAAAATCGCATTTGAGTTGCAATAGACCTCAACTGGCTCTACAGGTTCGGCTATTGCTTTGGAAGCGATGGGACTGTTGGCCTTGCAGTGTTCATGACTGGAAACAGCGACGTCATGAGAGTTGAAAGTCAACCGTCTACGAAGACGATTGGTGCAATTTTTTCATCAACCGTCGTCGTAGACGGTTGAATGATACATAAAGAGCTTGCGAGTGAAAATCGAACTGACGAAAACACTATTTGGAATATGTAGATTTTCAAAGCAAAGAGGAGTAATTGGTGGAAATTCGAGATGAGTAAGAAAGGATTTTGATCTTGGGCTGCTGATGGTGTACAATTCAAAGCACGAATTCATGGTTTTCGAAAAGATTTCGCGTGAAAATATTATCCTAATCATAGAACTTATTACGAATAATTAAAATATAATTGAACTACCCAGCAAATTGATACAGAAACAAAGCTTTTGCAGGTAATGCTTTCGCGCAGTGAGATTCAGTTTGACAAACTGTGGAAGTGCGAAATGGAGTGAATGGAAATCATGATTTGAGTGAAATAATCCTACAGAATACCCTCATTTTAAACATATTTAGAGTTTTATGCAAGCTGGAGTTTACGTCCATTATTGTTGCACAATACAAATTTTCAATTTTCTGTGTACACATCGAGATTTTAGAGTTGAGAGTGTCGAGAAGAATACCTTATTGGCTAACAGAATTCGTCGTGTGACTTAAGTACACCAAGTGGTGTACAAATTCAAGATGATGGTCCTCTATTCGTTTATTTTATCTCACTGTCGTTTTTTCTCTCTCTCTCTTTCGATTGAGTCCTAAATTTTAATTTTAAAACCAACTTCTTTAGCGGTTTCTTTTAAAGTTTTAAATGTTTCATTTGGCGTCGCTGAAGGAATGTGATATAATATTGATACCATTAGCGTAGGTACTAGGTGCACTGACTTAGATAAAAGTGTTCCTCTGTGGTCAATGGCAATTCTTTTAATGACAGACTCAAATCCTAAATTAAATAGTACAGGAGCTAACTTATCACTCTGTTTTAGTGATGCCATTCTGAATTAGCACTTGCAATGTTGAGTCGGCCATTGTCACTGCAGTATAGTGTTACATAATGCAGTTCGTATACGGACAAACTTTACCTTGATATTTTTTGGATGATTCCGTTTAACTAGTAAATAGTGCTAAAAAATAGGAGAAAGTAACTGACAAATACGAGATCAGGATGCAGCTTCCTACCGTTGATTTCAAGGTAGATTTATCGCTTGGCAGGGTAGGTTTAATTAACTATTGTTTTATTTACTATTGGTAGAAACTTGGTATTGTTTGACGAGTCTGGAAATATGGATATTGAAAACGTATGTCAGAAATAAAGCATTTTCTGAAGAGTTTTTTCAACACAAGAGGCTCTATTTAATCCAAAACTGCAATTAAATTCGTTTTTAATTTTGTTTTTTCTGCTTATGGATGGAAAATATTTTGACACTTACCTGAAAATCATATATTAAATACCAACGACACTATTTTCCCTTTTTTATTGGTCTACACTGCCAGAGCCTCATCTATATTAGGAAGACACACAACCTGAAATCGGACTGGATGATGTTTTCTCGGTTCTAATTATTTTCATTTTTGTACAGAAATGACTTTTTAATTGGGTTTCTATTCCACGTTAGGATAAATGTCTCTTGCATTTTTGAATTTGGTACATCGAAGAAGTTTAAGGTAAGAGCGATCTACGCTGTCAGTGTTATGGCGAATAATAAGCTCACCAAATTATAGAATTCAAATTTAGTTTTGTTGTAAAATTTATCTCAAAATGGCAGCGATCAATTGATTTCTAGTATTG
This sequence comes from Nemotelus nigrinus, assembly GCA_947369275.1. Classification (NCBI taxonomy): domain Eukaryota; kingdom Metazoa; phylum Arthropoda; class Insecta; order Diptera; family Stratiomyidae; genus Nemotelus; species Nemotelus nigrinus. The sequence goes on from OX376373.1 coordinate 161,487,631, forward strand.
AAGTTAGCTGATCCATATCATCCACAAATATTATTATCTCTAATTGCAGCTTCAAAACTTCTTCAGTTTCTCGCTTTTTGGCTTATGTAGGTTGCTTTTCTTTAGCTATGAGAGGCGTATGCTTTGAGTGTTCTCAGAGCCTGATCACCGATAATGACAGGTGTTGATTTTCATTCCAGATTTGCTATTACTATCTACTGTTTTCCACTTTTACTAATTTACTGTTCCTCTTATTCTTTTGTTTTTTTTTTTAGTTTTAATCCACCATATGTAATTGGAAACTTGTGAAGTTTGCATTACTGAATTTCTGTTTTAATAAAATCCTTCTAAATTTCGTTATTCATTTGTTTCCTTCTAAATTTTCGTATTCATGCTTTTTACTAATTTTCGAAGAAAATTAGTATTAAACTCGTTTCGCCGAAAATTCATATTTCTTTATATATATATATATATATATATATATATATATATATATATATATATATATATATATATATATATATATATATATATATATATATATATATATATATATATATATATATATATATATATATATATATATATATATATATATATATATATATATATATATATATATATATATATATATATATATATATATATATATATATATATATATATATATATATATATATATATATATATATATATATATATATATATATATATATATATATATCAGCAAAATTATTTTCCGAGATAATCTCTGGAGTAACCGAACCGATTGAGCTGAAATTTTTGGAGGACGTAGATGTATATAGTAGGTAGGTCCACGACTTGCTAGAATTCAGATATCATAAACCTTTTGCCGGCGGCGAGCGTTTTAGTGAATTTTCAGGTACACCTATATTTCCAAGCAGTGTAAATTTTTGTTAAAATAAATGTTTGGGAATGAAAGCTTATTATGTGCTAAGCTTGTTTATGTTAAAATGTTGGAAATTTAGAGCCGTGTGTGGGTGCAGCATGCCTAAAAGTAGGCAAGGATTTTTTTTCAAATTTTGATTTGTCATTACTTCTAAGAAAAGCAATGGATCATCGTGAAATTTGTAGAGCATATTAATGTTGGCTAAAATTTAGCACACGTGAATATTCTAGATAGTGCGGGTAACCCTGTAGCTACGGCAGGCTACTGAAAAAAAAACCTTCAAATCATTGACCTTCCTAAAAATTTTTTGATTTTTGACAAAATTATCAAATCATTAATAAATTCTAACGTTTGCCCATCGTGTCAATTTGAAATTTTCAAAATTCCGATTTACACAAGAACGGCAACCCATCACCAAATTACCTCTATTTTCAGCACTCGAAAGTTCTGTTCACGAGAACTGACGACCGGATTATCCGATCATAATAAAATTTACAGGACATGTTGGTATTAGCTAGAGCCAGGTCTGATAGAAGTGATTTTGAAATACGAGCAACCCTGTGCCAGTGGTACCATCTTGAAAAATAACTGAGCCTATAACTTCCGATTCAGCCATCAGATTTTGACAAGATTCACACAGTATTTGGATCTTACTTTAGGTAACATTTGATGACAATTTGGCTGAAAAATTAGAATAGAGTTGCCAGCTATGGTGATTTTTGTCTGCTAAATCTTGCAAATTTGCTCAGCAAAATAAAGCTTTTTTTCCTATAACTTCCGGTCCAGTGTAGACCAGTGTAGAAATCAGAACGGAGTTCACGCAGTAAATAAACCTTAATGTGAACCAAATGTCGTAGAAATTTCGTACAAAAATCATGAAAGGGCTGCCTGCTATGACAATTTTTGTAATTTTGTTTTATTTCTTTACTGAGCGATTATGTCATTTGCAAATGGAAATGATCCTGCAATGAAAATTAACATCAAATATTAACGCTTTCAAAATTTGAAAAGTTTTGAGGGTGGTAACCTTAAAATTCTTTTCACCCGTATAAGTTCCAGCGCAGTGATTCAATCGAAACGAAATTTTCTGGTTGGGTTTAACTTAACGTGAAGCAGATTTGGTATGTATTTTGCTTTGCTGCTGACACAGGCTAACCAACATTAGCCATTTCCGTAAATATTGCACCAACAGATGCTTCAAATTACGTCCTCATATGCAAAGCATTTGCAATAAAAATAAGGAATCAATTTTTAAATTTTCCGAGTTTTGAACATTTTTCGGATGGCAGCCTCAAACAACGTTTAACCGCTGAAACTTTCGATGAAATCCTGCGATGAGAACGAAATTTAAAGGATAAGTTGATTTGAGTCTGAGTTTGTTATGGTAAACTTATTGCTGTTTCGTTCGGAAAGTGTTGCCAGCACTGAAAATTTTCATCATTTGTGTTATAGTTGAGTTTTGTTGCTTTGGATAAGGAATCGTTGATATGATTCTACAAACCAGTGTATTACGTCTTTCCACACTTTTTTGTCACTCAAAGACAATTTCTTCGAAAATTAGTTTTCTAGCGGTTCAGGTGCGCTAGAGTTTTTTTTTTATAATCCATACAAAATAGAAACAACAGATATATTTTCACAGCATCAAGAAAACTACGAAAATGCCAACTGACTCGAAAGTTATAGATACTCTGATCATTTCAGTGCAATTTATTTTCGTGTTCCTGCCTGCATTCGTGACGACCCCGACTAAGCAATTTAAGTTTGTTACCTGTTCTGTTTGCTCCTTGTACTCATTCCTCAGCATACTTCTTCTTCTTCGTGTTGCAACATGCTGACAGACATGATATATGTATGTTCGTGAAAGTGTTTTAAATTTCCTAAAATATACAGGAGCCGATAATAAACTTCAGATGAAGGTGTTTCATTCAGAGAAGTTCAGAAGTTTATTCATGGTAGGGCTAGGATGATAAAGGAATATGCTTGCAAAGAAAAAGTACTAAAATTGTTCACTGTTGTGAATATGTGCACATCACAGGTTTTCACGTGCGCTGTAAGAAATAGAACTTGAGTTGCTTAACTGCTCTCATTTATATCTTGGGTGTAATTTATAGGTTGAAAGAAGAGGAATATCGCTAGAAGTGTACTTTGGACTTAACGAAGGTATTAAGAATAAAAATATTTAGATATTACTCAATTGGTTTGTGCTTCGGTTCACAAAATTTGCCTTTAAATAATTTTTTGCATTAAAAATTAAATCTTCTTCATCTGAATCAAATATATTAAATACTATCAGTTATACATATTTTTCTACTTATATAATTGCTTATGTTTCGGAAAAAATTCTAGCACAGACATTTTTATTGATGTTTATTGGCGCTGAAAATACCGCAATATTTCAATAACGGTGATTGTGATTTTCAAATTTAAGTAGTGATTTTTCATTTGGGCACATCACTTTTACGGAAAAAAAATTGTTGATAAGAATTTTATTTAAGAGTATAAAAAAAAGAATGCTTATTTATCCTCCATGTCAATTTGAAATTTTCGAAATTTCGAGCTGCACAAGAACGGCAACCCGTCACCAAATTACCCCTATTCTCAGCACTCAAAATTTCTGTTCACGAGAACTGACGACCGGGTAATCCGATCATTATGAAATGTACAGCACATGTTGGTAGAAACTAGGACCAGGTCTGAGAGAAGTGATTTTGAAATACGGGCAACCCTGTAGCAGTGGTGCCATCCTGAAAAATGACTCAGACAAAAAACTGCTTTTTGGCCCATACCTTAAGATTCCGCAATAAGATTTCAACAAAATTCACGTAGTGTTTGAACCTTCTTCTAGGTTACACTTGGTTGAAAAATTTGGATAGGGTTGCCAGCTATGGTAATTTTTGTCACCTAAATCTTGTTAATTTGGTTTCAGGCATAAAGCTTTTTTCCCTAGAACTTCCGATCCAGTATTGAAATCAAAACAAAATTCATGTAGTAAATAAAACTTGTTATAGGCCAGCTGTCGTAGGAATTTTGTAGAAAAAAAATGAAAGGGCTGCCGGCTATGGTAATTGGAGTAATTTTTTGGTATTTCTCTACTAACCGATGTTGTACTTAAATTTTCAAATGGGAATGATCCTGCAATGATAATTAACAAATATTAAGTTTTCGAAAATTTGAAAATTTTGAGGGTGGTAGCCCTAAAATCCTATTGACTACTATAATTTCCAGCGCAGTCATTTAATGGAAGCGAAATTCACAGGGTGGGTTTGACTCAAAGTGAAGCAGGTTTAGTCAATTTCTGGCTATAGTGCTAACACATGATTGCCAGCACCATACAATTCCGTAAATATTGCACAAACAGATGTTTCCATTTGGTATTCATAAGCAAAGCATTTACAATAAAATAAGCAACGGATGTTAAAATTTTCCAAGTTTTGAAAATTTTCGGATGGCAACCCTAGGCATAGTTTAATCGCTGAAACTTTCGATGATATCCTTGGATAAAAACGAAATTCAGAGGATAGGTTGATTAAGCACGAGCATGATATGGTAAACTTATTGCTGCTGTGTTGGAAAATTGTTGCCAGCACTGAGCATTTCCATCATTTGTGTTACAGGAGATGCTATCAGAAAATAATTTTTGTTACTTTGATTAAGAAATAGTTAATATGATACTACAAAGTAGTGTATTACATCTTTACACATTTTTAGGTCACTCACAGATAATTTCTTCGAAAATCAGTTTTCTAGCGGTTCTGATGCGCTAGACGACTTTTCAATTCACGTTCTTTCCCATCATTAAATTCCTTTTAATAATCAGCTTCATCATCATCATCGCCGTTTTCTTAATTCCTTTTATCTAGTTTCTCGATGTCTCTTCATCGTATTAACATGATTTTTTCCATAAATCGACAATTCAGTCTAATCTTCTCGTAGGGAAAATACAAGCGGCAGCAATGTGCGCGGTGGATTAGATTCGTATTCTGATATGTGTCTAAAGTCTATATGTGGGACTAAGCACAAAATTGAGCTATACGCTCTGAAAATTCTGAACGAGTTCTTTTGCCGACTGAAGGATCGAAGAAACATTTCAAATGAAATGCTATCTTGAAAAGACATGCCGGGAAAACGTCAAAAAACACTATTAGATTGATATCGGCATCAATACGTACCAGCACATTATATGAAATAGAGAAATGTATCAAAATATATCAGCTTCAAACGCAAAAATAATGAAGTCTATAAAAGCATATCCTTATTTGAGCCGGATGCACTGTCTATGCTTTCAGTCACAGTCTACAACTTTAAATTAGTTTACCTACTGGTGCGAAAGTATCCTTTCATAGAATTTCGTTGGAACCATGGCTTATACATATAATGTGCAACTTTCAACCTCAACGAACATTTACCACAAAATGCACTCTGCAACGCAAGAATACAATTACCATTAAAGTCTCGTCACTTGCCACAATGCATGTGGCTATTTGGTTTTTGTTATCATCAAAAAACTATTAATACAGCCTGTCTGTACGGAAATTAAATTAGTGTTCGAAACAAAACCATGAATGACAGGAATCTGGTATGGTATGATGTGGTTTTCCTGTTCTCTATGGCAAAAGATGCGCTAGAAAGTCGAGAATTAATAGATAAAGAGGAAACAAACTGTCTGAAATATTTACAATATTTATTGGTTAAATTACTATCTTTGAAAAGAATGTAATTTTTAGGGAATATTTTTATTTTAAAACGATAATTTGAATCTAAGGAAAGGACATAGAGTAAAAGTAGCATTAGTTTAGGTGGACTTGGAAAAGTTAACAAGTCTCTTGTTTATAGTCAAAATTTAAAAAAAATTATGTTTCTACAGTACAAATTAAAGTTTGATTTTTAATATTAACAGCTCTTTCAAACCAATAGTGATAGAACTATAAAACGACGCTTAGTGACAATTTGCCTTTCTTTGATAAAAGTATCTTTCCATTCGATTTTTTGCGCTTTTACTCCACGAAAAATTCGATTGTGAGAAAAAATCTAGTCAATAGACAATGGAAAATTTCCCTCTTCATTATATCGAAACTCGAGCGAGCATCCATACAACTACATAATTCATTTGACACAATTACTAATCATCGGAGTTTTTTTCTCTTTGGGGTAACAGCCACCAAAACCATCCACCCTCTACATCCTGACTAAATTTTAATAGCACAAAGTGCTTCCAATTAATGAGATTTTTATGGTACATTGACATCGTACAGTCTCGTCTTTCTTACAGCTTCTTCGGCTTCTTTGTTGCTTTTGTTGTGGTGGCGGTGTGGATTTTTTTATTTTTTACTGCTGGTCCTCGAATTGATTAATTTCGCTGCAATGTCAAGAGTTTCGGGTGCTTTGATTAATGAGCCTAAAGAGATTATTAGACTGTAGGTAATGCGGTTTCGGCGAATATCATAAATTACCAAAACATGATACCCCAACTTAAGTAGAGTGCACGACTGCCTACAAATGTGTATTCAAAGGCAGTTGGACGATGAGAATGTAGTTTAGTGAGGTTGTTGTAAAATATCACACCTGATTTTCGATGCGATAGTAAATGATAATATATGGCGGCAATAATTAGAAATTCACAGTGGGTCGATGTTTGATTAATTAAATGTTTCGAGATCCATTAAGTGAATTCTGTTTAGTGTCCCTGGTAAAAAGAGTTCAAATAGTTTTATGGCCAATAAAAAGCATCCATGTTGGAATGAAAGAGAACAAAGTGGTATTATTTAGGTTACTGACCTTATCTTCAAGCTCTGTTACATTTCATCAAACCAAAGAATCAAAAATATTTCTTCATTCTTCTCAAGAGATTCCCATCCGATTACACGAAACCATTCTTCCATCGTCGAAAAGACAATATCATTTTCCTGTGACAACTTAAATCCTAATCATAACAAACGAAGACGTGACATTTCTGAAATGAATCAACTAACAACCATCTCTAGAAACTTAAAAACATAACAGACATAAAACACATTAAACATCCAGAGACTTGTGCCATCATCAACCTGACAAGATAAATTGCAGGTTCAGCTACCGTTGCACCTGGACTTACGCTCGCCGAGATCAAATATACAAGACTAAGTGCACCTACAGATACAGTCCTGTAAATGCATACCCCGAAGCATCACCTCCGGCACCCAAGAGCTATACTAGCAACGGATCAAGTTGCTTACGATACCGAACGTCAAGTCAAGGAAAAGTTCTCCATTCCATTTCAGGTCATGGAAGTCTGACGCGAGGCGATAAAGATTTCCTGAAATGGGAAATGGATGCAATATCAGACATAGTACTCGTGTGTAGCTCAGGCTAAAGGCGGATAGTGCTCGTTCGGCGAAGTAATGCATTTTCAACGGGCTAAAATGCACCAGATGCCGCAATTCCCTATTGCTTCCTTGTCTAATAGTTGTTTGCTCATCGTATCTTTTGTTCCCTGACAGGGGAATATAAAATATATTTTGCATTCGTAAGGAATCTGAGGAAATTGCATGAAGTTAAAATAAAGTTTGGACGAAAGTTTGTGAAAACGAAAATGAAGGATGAATATGATTTTATCACTAAGGATAGTTTTAGAGTTTGTGCTAACTGTTTTTAACGAAGGTGTTTTAGTGCAAATAGTTTTCGAGATGAAACAAAAAAATCGGAATGCTTTAATGAATTATGTCGTGGTTATTGCAGTGAGGGGTCTTTTTAGCAGAAAATGGAAAGAGCTTAGAATGAGCGATCTAACCGAATTACATGACGATCAAAAATATTTTTGGCCCAGGTATGGCAATTATTACACTCATCTTCAAAACTTTTGGATTCGACAGGATTTATAGCACAGTGCGTATTGAAGACAAATTTAAGTCAGTTTATGAAAATATTCTTAAAAATCAATTTGGGTTGCTATGGACGAACGTCCTAACAAAGCATGGAGTCTCCGGAGCTCAACTTTTGGCACACTTGAGGTAGATTTAATATGAGAGTTTGATTCAAATTACAGTATAAATAAATAGTTTTTGGCAAAGATTAAGAACTTGTGTTTTCCGTTCGGGTCATTCCACGGAAAATCGACCAACGGTCTTTGATCACTATCGTCAGATTTCAATGACATTTTTACTGTGAATATAAGTAGTTGAGTTATGTGCTCCAATAAATTTTTTTTAAATATCAAATATTTGCGGTAATATGGCCTCTTGAAATTTTTGCGAATCGCCAGTTCGTGATGCATTCAAAAAATTGCATAAAATCTTCTGCTTTACGTAGAGCCTTCAAATATAGCTTGTTGGAAGAATAAGGTGTAGGTATCCTAGAAAAAATAGTGCGAGAAACATCCTGGACAAAAGGGATAAAAAGGATCATTACAGTGTCCTTTATCCTTGAATATTTCAAAATGTACACCTTCGATTTTCTTATTTTTTTTTATATATTGTAAACAGTTATATAAACTACAAATGCGCACAATTTCAAAGTGGAGCTCGTAAAAGTACATGTATGAGAAATTTTTAAAGGTACGAAATACTATAACCACCCAAGAATATTTAAAGAAAATGGTGAAACTTACAATATACGTTTGATATGAAATAGCTCGATGGTGGCTCTGCGTTTTTTTCGCTAAATCAAGGTATTCCTCAGTTATGGGTAGTTATTTTTATGATTTTTATTTTTTAAAAGGAATATTACTTCGATTTTTTCTGTAACTAACAGACCTAACACTAGAATATAAATTGTTTGCAATAATTAAGAAAAATCATTTGTAAGCAATCATAAAACAAAAATAAAGAAAGCAGATTCCTTTTCATTCACTAGCGGCATGAACAATCAGGATTATTTTGGGTTTTCTCTACATCTAGGATTTCTCGCACATATTATACTGTACATATATTTTTAATTACTTTCTTTGTTTGTCTATTTCGCATATTTTTACAACTTAAAATTAGGGTTAATAGCAATGCTTGATTCCAAGAAGTTGCTTTAAGGGTATAGATAGGAAGTAGTTGACGTTAAGGAAAGTCGTGGGTTCATATAGACAAAAATTTTTGTAAAATGGACATTCTAAGAAGAAAATAAAAAATCTTTACTAGCTTACCGTACAAAAATGTATTTAAAATAAAACAGAAACTATCCACAGAAGAAACAAAAACCAATAATGAATTATCTATAGTAAATAATATCATAGAAGAATACTTAAAAGCTAAAGAAAAGGAAACAAAGTGTTTACTTTTATCACTTTTAACGACGAATTGATCAAGTGCCAAAGTAGTGTCCGAATTTGCTGACGCAACCTCATATATGATTAAAAAAATTAGACGAGGTTATACTTCCCCGAAAAGGCAAAGAAGTATAGATGTGATGAATATAAAGTGCCATTTTCCGATAATAGGCTCGAAACTGCAGTAAGATCTATTGAACCATCTTTCCAATCTTTAATATGAAAGCTCCTCCATATCCAAATTCTATAGTCCCGATATATTTGATCTATCAAATTCCATAGGCAAGAAGGTGTAACTATAAGAGGAAGAAAACTAAACCAAACTTCCGGTGCGCCTTTTATAAACCAAAATAGGTTTTATTTCATTGAGGGCTCAAAATAGATCGTCAAAAAAAAAACAAATAAATAATAATCTTTCTTGAAAAGGACTGTCCATTAATTCTAATTCACCACTTACCAACGTAAATTATGAGACGAAAAACCACCCAGTAAGGCTTTAGTTATTGTGGCAACCGAATCGTTTGTAGCTTCCTCGGAAGCCGGTTGTATAAAATTTAAAGGGGCATATGTTCAGGCGATCGCACTATCAAATCAGAGATTATTCAATGCCACCTGAATAAGGGCCCACGAAAGACCTAATTACTGCTTGAAAATAAGTTTGGTGAACCGAACTTCGCTCAATGTCATAAAGGTCCAAAATGAGGATGAACGAGTGGCGCTTACGGTCCATCTTCGGTGAGCTAGCCTGGACCAAAAATGGTGCTAGCCTGATTTTGTCTTTTTTAGACCGAGAGAATATCTTTCTTCTTTTCCTGGAAACTTAACGCAGTGCTGCTTACTTATAAAAGGAAAGTGGTAGATTTCATTCATAATTTATACATGCGGGAGATGAGTGATAAGTTCCACGACGTACTATCCCAGTTTGGACTCACATGCCTACTTAGAGCTAGCGGAACTGGTGTGAACATAACAGCATTTCAGCGATGGATACATGGAGACTCATGCATTTTGGTGCCGTCGTATTTAAAATGCACAAAATTTTCGCTTTTTAAGCTGTTCTAATGCAATTAACGATCAGTTGAAACAAAAGCCTTGAAAAGGTTCAAAGAGCAATTATCGCACTACAAAACAAATAAAGGGACTTACCGGAATCTGCGAAAGCACAGAGAAGTTTTTGATTAAACCACTCAAACAGTCAAGTGCATCCTCATGGGACGCTAATCTGAAACATCTTGTTTTAAGCGTAAACCCTGTGAAATTGACTTATTCGCAGAACGTAGAAAAAGTTCGAAATTTTTATGACTAGCGTTTGCTGTTTAGAGGATATTGTTTCAGGGAAAAAGACACCTGTGTCATATGAATCCAGTCCAGTGTCTGCTTTCAATGATTTCCTGAAAAGATGTCAGTTCTGTGGGTGACTTTTCGAACGGATCGAAATGGCTTAAATTTCGTCCCGAATATTCTTCCAGCAGGCGATTGAATATCTTTTATCTATTTGCATTTTAAGGATTGAAATTCCTCGAAAAGTGAGATCAAAAATTTCACTTATGAAGTTTTCCCGCGAAAAAAAAAACACTGATATGCGAAAAAATATCACCAAATATTAAAATAAAATTAGAAACTCTATATCGGATACTGTGGTTTCTTGCTGTTCACTCTCTGGCAACTCCAGAACACCTTCTAATATTCAATAGCTCTCCAATGCTCTGTTCCAAGCTGAGGCATTCAATAATTTGTAGCAAAACTAAGTAAAGTGCGTGAATTGTGATCGCAGTCATATGGCGGATGATGTGATGAGTGAGAAGGTAAATTAGACTAATTCTTGATCTGATCTAAGGCTGTTTGAACGTATCTCACATTTCGTTGCACGTAACTGCCGATTTGAATGTGCAGGCAGATAGACACTGCAGACGCGATTAAAGGGTGCAAAAAATTGAACCATACTAAATTAATAGGATGTCTAGTCTGAAGTCCTATATTTTTGGAAGTTTTGATTTGGCTACTATATATTAAGTAGCATTTTGCCAGGCTTAAGATATTGATTCTCTTAATTATTAATTAAAATTAAATTTTATACATTTTTTTTTATTTATTATTAAATTAATTTACTTGCATATTTTCACTGTACTGAATAAATAATCCACAAATTTAACGCAAACAAAACCGAAATCAATCTTTTCCACTTTTTAACATATCCAGCTAATACCTGTACTAACAGCGAAACAATTGAAATTGAAACATTAGTGCATACCTGCACCATGATTTCACATCACTAATTGGAATAAAACTGTCTTCAAAGCGATTCGAATAAAAACTGCAGGGTTTCCGCAAAATGCAAATCGTGGTGTACATGTACTGCCTGACTTCATGCAATAAATAGCCCAACAATGCGCGCATAATTTACTTTAATTAACAAAGCAGAACAACTATCTATGCATTCAAATAGAGGCTAACATTAGATTACCTACACACAAAGAATATTGTAAAACGTCAAGATTCATCATTTTTATAGCTACATCTCCAGATAGCTATAATTCCAGATGAAGATAAAATTCGAGGAATTTTTATGGTAAAGTACGGATGCATTTTTGCCCCATTATTGCTAAAGATACAATGTGAAATAAATTCATTTCAATGGTGCTTTTGATGATGACAATGTGTTGGTTGAAAAGAAAACGGTTTTTTCACTAGCAAACCGTTATAGCCCGTCCAGACTACAGCTACTTAAATATCCGGATACATAAGTATTGTCCACACTGCAGCGACACTTTTCACTGATTTTCATGGCAAGGGTAAAATGTATCTGCAGATGTCGCTCCAGTGTGGACAATACTTATGTATCCGGATACTTAAGTAGCTGTAGTCTGGACGGGCTATTATATAGAATAGTTTTCGGTAAGCTAAACTAGCTTAAATGTGTTAGTTGACTTTATGTGATAGATGTTGTTTCGATACAAGCGCATAATTTGAATAGTTTTGCGTATGGATCACACATGAACGACTTGAGTCAATGCATTGAATATTGTAAGCTTGTTTGTTTTGATTTTCAACGCCAAGCTTTTTGTTTATAAATAGAAACTGGAGATAATTAGAAATGTTTTGTGGCTGGCATCATATGTTTATAAACTTGAAACTAGACAAGCTTGAGCGAAGCACAAGTACACAGGCCATAAAAAGCAATGTCAAGTTTTACTCGGGTAATTGATGTAATTTAAGATTGAAAGTCAAACGAAGACACAGACGTGTGTAACACAAGTATTAGAACAAGGTTGAAATTGTAATTTGCATTCGTCAAAGAAATTAACAGGATTTATTAATCGACCAGAAAGTATTAATGACGCAATAATTTGACCAGAAATATGTTTTGATAGTATCTAATTTGTATCTGAAGTATGCTTAACGAAATTACTTACATGTTTGTTTAGATTCCATGAAAAAATAATTGGTCGAAGAACTATAATGTCCATAATATCAATAAAAAACGAATTCAAACCTTTAACTTTTAATATTCTCCTCATAAAATCGTACGGCATCCACTTACATGCCTCGTCAACATTATAAATGTCTGATCATAACTTTCATCCTGACCACTCAATCCATCATGGTATGATGCAATCGATATTCACGTTCAATTCACTGCACTGAATCGTTTCATTTATTGCATGCATGCGTGGTTTGAAGGTACACTCATTCCATATAAGTAAATACAATGATGTCTAGCCAGGGGTTTTAGTGGACGCAATTGAATCAAGTCTGGCATGCTATTTTCATTTTGTTAAGGAAATAGGATATTTTGTTTTGGCTATTTTATTATATATATATATGTATCTGTGAGGGTGTTTTGCGAGAGGATAGGATGTCCAATTAAGGGAGTATTGAGAACGGAAGCAAGTAGCTTCGGAGACTTCAATATTGAGCTTCTATTTTCGTTACTAGCAATAGATGATAAAGTATGCACTTACCTCTTTAAAATACGACATTCTTTTAGTGAATCATTCAACCCTTGACAAAATAGTGAAGCTTGTAGAGCACTGGCTGCTCTAAAGTGTTTTGTCCCTAGCTTGATTTCGACCATGATCACACATCGGTCTCTGGGTCAACCGAACTCTGAATTGTTACCTGAGTTAATTTAAAGGTTAAGTGAGTCGTGGGGCTTATCATTTTACACTTGTAGATTTTCGATAAATTTTTGTTTATAACCGACAAGATTTTTTTGGTAGTGATTTTAAATTTAAGATTGGAAGGCTGGAATTCTATGGAAAAAGGGGTAAAAAAATTCTTTCTTGAGGCTTCCTCTAAAAAATAGAGGACAAAAGAAAAAAAATTCTTCCGGGGAAAAGCAGCTCACATTTGGGGCAGAGTTGGAAGAAAACTTTAAAGTAATATAAAAAAAACTAGTACTTTGCAGCATATTTGAAGTGTTTTTCTTACAAAGAATTCCAATGAAGATGCTTAATTCCGCCTACCATAAATTTAGGCCAGAGAGAAGGAGCTCCAGATTTAGAAAGATTTCTGGTAGTACTAAAGCCAACAGTTATTACTGTTGAAGAAGCTCATACTGAGGTACATATATCAATTGAAACTTGCTTGGTTAGACCAACAGATAACGGTATTTGAGCCCAAGGGTATCAATCATATACCAACTGTAACGATCATATTTCATTATATTTAAGTTAAACGAATATATAGAAGGAAATTTCGATTTTCATTGAATAGAAAGACACTAAACTCTAATATGAATGCATGTACGTGTCTACGAAATGAGATACGTCTCCTAAATGTTCTTCCGTTTTCAACCAGATTGAAAGAGAAAAGTAGAACAATTTAAGCTAAAATATAAAACGAAAAGAAAATATACCTCCTGCGATTAATTTATTCGACATGCAAGAACTTTTTAAAAGCAGCCATGAAAATAAAACTTGTATTGCCCACTACGGAAGAATAACTTTTTAGAAATATTTTTAGTACTTTTTTTCTGCACTTTTGCTGATAGCTTCTAAGGCTGTAGTGCAGACTAACCTGTAGGTTTTTTATTGAAAAAAAAATGTATATTTCTTTTTCTCATTTTCACAGATTTTCGAAGAAAATTTATATCCAAAACAAATTCAACATAAAGTTCCGGCGAGTTTTTCTTCGGATCGCGTTTTTTGACCCAGCTGAAATTTTCATCAGTTATTGTAGGATATGAATTGTAACGCTTGTTAATTTACAATAGAATACCCTGAACTGTTTGGTAACAGAGCGTGCTTTGGTGAATTTTTAGGTACCTCCATATTTCAGTGGAAACAAGATATTTAGATAAATCAATGTATTGGAGGTGAAATTTAAGAATGCTATTAGCTTGAATATGATTGTGTTTTGAAAGTTTTTAATGAAATGTGGGCGCCAAGCGCCTTAAGGTAGGCAACGAAAATTTGCAGAATTTCAAATTGCTAGAGCTTACTACAGGGTCATCACATCATAACGAAATTTAGAAGTTACATTAATATGTATGGGAAATAATTTTTGAAACAATAAGAAAGGTGCAAGCAATCTTCTAGCTATGAAAGGTACGCAAAAAACCTTCTGATTTTTTTTTTTGTATTTTAAGAAAAAAAAATGCCAGCAATAGATAAATTGTATGTTCTGTTAAATTAAAATTTTCAAATTCCTTGTCGGTAGTTCTTCATCAAATTACCAATCTTTTAGTTCCAGTTTTTTTTGTTTTTGTTTCTCACAACCGATTTAATCGATGAATACAAAATTCAAAAAATTTATTAGTCTTTCTTTCTTATAGAAGTCTAATGAATATGCAGATAACCCTGGGACTCTGGTGCCGTTTTCAAATAACTGTCCACATAATAAAAGCCTTATGTCCTATAACATCCGACGCAGTCCTCAGCATGAAATGAAATTTGCACAGTAGGTCAATCTTAACCCTCCGAGAACACACCTATTTTTTCGATCATCGAGAACAATTGGTGTCAAATTGACCCCAACCACTTTTGAACGTCTATAGAATCGCTACCACTGAAGATTTTCATTTGAAATTTTTTTTAGGTATAATTTGAGACCTCTTTTAGTAGTTCTCATGCATTGGAAGTGACCTAAATGTCCTTTATATACCTAAAAACATTCTCGAAAAAACAGTTTTGTCGAAAATCAGCTTTTTTACAAAAAAAAAAATCGTACCAATATTTGTGGCTAAAAATTTAGGTGGATACTCACAAGATACGAGGTTTGTTCAAAAAGTATCGCGAATTTTGAATTTTCGCGGGCTACGTATGTTCGATTTTTGATCTTTTGGTGGCGTTATGTTGGTACTCATGACCCTCACTTATGTTGACAATTTCGGCCATTTTGAATGTCCAGTCAGTTATTGACAGCTATTGTGCGTGGGCGTGTTTTAGCTTGTCTTCGATTTTCGTCTATTTCAAAAAATGGATCAAAGAATTTGTATCAAATTTTGTGTGAAAAACAACTTAAAGTGCGCGGACGCATTCAGAATGTTGACTGTTGCATACGGCGAAGCTACTTTGGACAAAAGCAACGTTTATCGGTGGTACAAAATGTTCTCAGAGGGCCGAGAAGATGTGAGCGACGAAGAGCGTTCCGGACGCCCGAGCACGTCAACAACAGACGAAAACATTGATGAAGTAAAGAAACTAGTATTGGCCAATCGTCGAATCACCGTCAGAGAAGTTGCTGAGGACCTAAATATATCGATTGGCTCGTGCCATTCGATTATTACCAATAGTTTGGGCATGAGACGAGTCGCCGCGAAATTCGTACCAAAATTGCTCAATTTCGACCAAAAACAGCATCGCATTAACATTGCTCAGGAGCTGTTGGATTCTGTCCGTGACGACCCAAATTTGCTCCAGAGAGTCATAACTGGTGACGAATCATGGGTTTTTGGTTATGACGTAGAAACCAAAGCTCAATCATCCCAATGGAAGCTGCCGCACGAGCCAAGACCGAAAAAAGCACGCCAAGTTCGGTCGAAGGTGAAGGTTTTGCTGACAGTTTTCTTCGATTGCAGGGGCGTGGTGCATTATGAGTTCTTGCCGCAGGGTAGAACGGTCAATAAGGAATATTACCTTCAAGTAATGCGCAATTTGCGAGAAGCAATCCGCCAGAAACGCCCGGATTTGTGGAAGAACAAAAATTGGCTTTTGCACCATGATAATGCCCCTGCTCACACATCGTTACTTGTGCGCGAATTTTTGGCCAAAAATAACACTCTAATAATGCCGCAGCCACCGTATTCCCCAGACCTGGCCCCCTGTGATTTTTTTTTGTTCCCGAAACTGAAGAGGCCCATGAAAGGACGACGCTACGCCACGATTGAGGAGATAAAGACGGCATCGAAGGAGGAGCTGAACAAGATCACAAAAAATGATTTTTCAAAATGCTTCGAGGATTGGAAAAAACGTTATCACAAGTGTGTAATGTCTGATGGGGATTACTTTGAAGGGGACAAAATAGATATTCATGAATAAATAAATAATTCTTGAAAAAACATGAAATTCGCGATACTTTTTGAACAAACCTCGTATGTCAAAATCATCAAAAAATTTGCCCTATAGTGGACCTTTTGCAGGCCAGTTCATTTATCATCACATCATAACGAAATTTAGAAGTTACATTAATATGTATGGGAAATAATTTTTGAAACAATAAGAAAGGTGCAAGCAATCTTCTAGCTATGAAAGGTACGCAAAAAACCTTCTGATTTTTTTTTTTGTATTTTAAGAAAAAAAATGCCAGCAATAGATAAATTGTATGTTCTGTTAAATTAAAATTTTCAAATTCCTTGTCGGTAGTTCTTCATCAAATTACCAATCTTTTAGTTCCAGTTTTTTTTGTTTTTGTTTCTCACAACCGATTTAATCGATGAATACAAAATTCAAAAAATTTATTAGTCTTTCTTTCTTATAGAAGTCTAATGAATATGCAGATAACCCTGGGACTCTGGTGCCGTTTTCAAATAACTGTCCACATAATAAAAGCCTTATGTCCTATAACATCCGACGCAGTCCTCAGCATGAAATGAAATTTGCACAGTAGGTCAATCTTAACCCTCCGAGAACACACCTATTTTTTCGATCATCGAGAACAATTGGTGTCAAATTGACCCCAACCACTTTTGAACGTCTATAGAATCGCTACCACTGAAGATTTTCATTTGAAATTTTTTTTAGGTATAATTTGAGACCTCTTTTAGTAGTTCTCATGCATTGGAAGTGACCTAAATGTCCTTTATATACCTAAAAACATTCTCGAAAAAACAGTTTTGTCGAAAATCAGCTTTTTTACAAAAAAAAAAATCGTACCAATATTTGTGGCTAAAAATTTAGGTGGATACTCACAAGATACGAGGTTTGTTCAAAAAGTATCGCGAATTTTGAATTTTCGCGGGCTACGTATGTTCGATTTTTGATCTTTTGGTGGCGTTATGTTGGTACTCATGACCCTCACTTATGTTGACAATTTCGGCCATTTTGAATGTCCAGTCAGTTATTGACAGCTATTGTGCGTGGGCGTGTTTTAGCTTGTCTTCGATTTTCGTCTATTTCAAAAAATGGATCAAAGAATTTGTATCAAATTTTGTGTGAAAAACAACTTAAAGTGCGCGGACGCATTCAGAATGTTGACTGTTGCATACGGCGAAGCTACTTTGGACAAAAGCAACGTTTATCGGTGGTACAAAATGTTCTCAGAGGGCCGAGAAGATGTGAGCGACGAAGAGCGTTCCGGACGCCCGAGCACGTCAACAACAGACGAAAACATTGATGAAGTAAAGAAACTAGTATTGGCCAATCGTCGAATCACCGTCAGAGAAGTTGCTGAGGACCTAAATATATCGATTGGCTCGTGCCATTCGATTATTACCAATAGTTTGGGCATGAGACGAGTCGCCGCGAAATTCGTACCAAAATTGCTCAATTTCGACCAAAAACAGCATCGCATTAACATTGCTCAGGAGCTGTTGGATTCTGTCCGTGACGACCCAAATTTGCTCCAGAGAGTCATAACTGGTGACGAATCATGGGTTTTTGGTTATGACGTAGAAACCAAAGCTCAATCATCCCAATGGAAGCTGCCGCACGAGCCAAGACCGAAAAAAGCACGCCAAGTTCGGTCGAAGGTGAAGGTTTTGCTGACAGTTTTCTTCGATTGCAGGGGCGTGGTGCATTATGAGTTCTTGCCGCAGGGTAGAACGGTCAATAAGGAATATTACCTTCAAGTAATGCGCAATTTGCGAGAAGCAATCCGCCAGAAACGCCCGGATTTGTGGAAGAACAAAAATTGGCTTTTGCACCATGATAATGCCCCTGCTCACACATCGTTACTTGTGCGCGAATTTTTGGCCAAAAATAACACTCTAATAATGCCGCAGCCACCGTATTCCCCAGACCTGGCCCCCTGTGATTTTTTTTTGTTCCCGAAACTGAAGAGGCCCATGAAAGGACGACGCTACGCCACGATTGAGGAGATAAAGACGGCATCGAAGGAGGAGCTGAACAAGATCACAAAAAATGATTTTTCAAAATGCTTCGAGGATTGGAAAAAACGTTATCACAAGTGTGTAATGTCTGATGGGGATTACTTTGAAGGGGACAAAATAGATATTCATGAATAAATAAATAATTCTTGAAAAAACATGAAATTCGCGATACTTTTTGAACAAACCTCGTATGTCAAAATCATCAAAAAATTTGCCCTATAGTGGACCTTTTGCAGGCCAGTTCATTTAATACATAATTAGTCTTATGAAGCGGCGTAGATAAGACGCTACGATGCCTACGCTCACCGGGATAACGGGATTTTCGCTATCAATAATAATATTTTTGAAATATTTACTCTATTTTATTTCGCTCTATTCAAACAATGTGCACCACAGAAACATGGAAATGAAGCTTACATTTGAATGGTTTCCAAAGGTCTAAAAATATGAAAATATCACACTCCTTTGAAGTTGCAGCACGGGATTAATATTTTCATTGGGAGTTTAATCAACATTTTCTAAGATCATAAACTGAAGACTCCATTTTTCAAAGATTCAAAATTCAAAGTTTGAAAAATTGATTTCGGTTTTGGAAGATCTATCAGCTTAAAAAACCATTTTTTTTCTTTTTTTTAAGCATAAATATT
Organism: Nemotelus nigrinus; assembly: GCA_947369275.1. Lineage (NCBI taxonomy): Eukaryota > Metazoa > Arthropoda > Insecta > Diptera > Stratiomyidae > Nemotelus > Nemotelus nigrinus. Next base: position 161,506,887 of record OX376373.1, read on the forward strand.
AAAATAAGTATTTTAGGGCAGCACTGTTGATGATTTAAGTATTCATAAAGTATTTTAGTGCTGAATATTTTGCTATGTGGCCCCTGCCAATGTTTTCTACCACATTAAAACAATATCATAAATACATAGGGCCCTATTCTGAGAGTCATCTCACGTGAGATCTCTCGTCACTTGGAGAGTCACGTCACCTACAAATCGGTATTCTGAGAGTCACGTGAAATGACTCTAGGTGAGGTGACTGTGAATTTGTATTTGAATGGCAACGCCTGAACGTTTGAAATTTACCATGTTATTGAAATTTTTCAGCGCATGAAATTTACCACGTCCATAGCACACTGACATCGACCGGTTCTTGTTCGATCACCGTAGTTAAGCAGTGTTGGGCGTGGTCAGTACTTAGATGGGAGACGGCTAGGGAACACCGCATGTCATTGGCGCGCACAAACTTTTCATCCCTTAATATCACAAGTGCGGCTTACTTTGAAGAGGGAGTAGAATAAAAAAAAATTAAAGTTCAAATGGAAAGTAAGGAAAATCGAACTCAAACAGGAAATTTCCAAGGATAAGCAAATGATTAGTGAAATAAAAAAGAGGACGGTATTTACAAGTGCACCAGGTATACTTCAACTTGCTATGCAAGATTATAAATATAGTAATTAGGAAAAAGTATTGGTGAATATTAGAAGTGGTTTTTATTTGTTCGCTGTGCTGTTTCAGGCTTTGGGAATGACTCTCCATCAGTCCAATAAGGCATTCGAATTGTCGCTTGTCTTTCCAATAAAAAAGTCGATCGAAAATTGAAATCCTTGACATTTTATCCGTCAGAAAGAAGCTTTTTATCTGTATTTCTCCACTGTTAAAAATGACTCGAAAGAATGACGAGATAATGGAGACTTGTAAAAATTTACCTTCACGATTAACTCAGTACCAGCCTTTACTTTTAAGGCTGGTACTTTGCTGGTCAATTTTCGATCGATTTTCTTATTGGAAAGACATGCGCACAATTCAATTTTCAAATTCAAACACCAAATGCCACTTTTTAGCTCGAAAAAAAGGACATGGACATACTAAATTGGCGTGAAATGAGTGTAGACATGTGTCAATCAATGCCATCTGCGTTTTCAAAACGAAAGCAACAAAAACAACCAATCAAACATAAAACACCCTAAAAATTAGCACACAACAACAAAATCACAAACATACGCGTCAAAAATTTATCAGAAAACGACTAACGGATATGGCAAACACGTAGTCGAGTTTAACCGCATTATTCAAATAAAAATATATAAATTATCTTCAAAATAAGATTTTTTACTTTTTTTCATGATTCACGATCCAAACTTCGTTAAAATCTTTGTTTTTCTTTAATTTCAAAATATCAATTTATTTCACTTGTGACCACAGTCACTTGATATTTTCAAGTGACTGAAATCTCACTTCACGTGACGCTCGTCACTTCATCAGACTCTCGGAATAGCCGACAGATCGAAAATGTCACTTGAGATGAGATGAAGTCACCTCACGTGACTCTCAGAATACGAAATGACGAGAGTCACTCATTCGTCACGTGAGGTGACTCTCAGAATAGGGCCCATAATTATTTTTAAATTCAACAATCACTTCACGGTGAGCTTTTCCCAAATTTTTTGTTGATTTTAAGTTCGCAGCTTTATTTGATGCGTTTTGCACAATGGCATAATTATTTATTGAAGGTTTTAAAGAGGCTTCATTAACCAAGTGCGCAGTGTGTGCAGTTTCTATCGTGGTTCATGGTTCAAATCCGAGCATGACCACACATCGGGCTTCGAGTTAAATACGTAAAAATACGTACCTGAGTTTAATCAGAGGTAAAGCGAGCTGTGGGTCTTATTACTCCACACTCGTACAAGTCGCCAAGGGTAGGGACTACTTTACTTTAAATCGAAAACTTATTAATGAAACATCAATCACGTCAACTACTCTATCCCAATAAATCATGGTACAATTCCCTTTACAGTTTATTCCAAATTCAAAACTCAGTAGAAATAAATACCAACAGAAACCTCAACTTCAGTACATTCACCCAATCATCCACTGGGGATTTCACTAATCTTTCAGTCCTTTCAACACACATCCCCTGAACGCACTTTAGCACTTCACACGTGCTTATCCGTTTCAACTTTCCACATCCAACATCATATCGGCATATCAAGTCCCTAAATTCAAGTTATATAGCAGAATACTCACATTCTAAGTAATTTCAAGTTTGGTTCGTGTTGAGCTTCTACTATTTCGTACTGTGTTATTTAGCAAATGTCGCCTAGGCCGATGTACATGACACGACTTTGAATCAAATCACAGTTACCTTTACGGTCAGCTTAGGTTTAGATTGTGGACAGCTTATGCGTTGCGGTGGCCAAATTCACCTGAAGCCTTTGTACGATTCGTCGTCATCGGTGTCTTCTACGTTGACAATTACGAACTTTCAAGACCGGAACCATAAAATTGAATGTCTGCCAAAAGGATAGAGAACGGATCGGATCGGCCTAACGACAAAGAGACGCAAGTTAACTTGACTTCAAGTCGTATTCTGAGCACATGTGGATTATATCTGTAGTTATGTATATGCACACATGCTTGTTACGAGGAAAACTTACATGCTGTGAGCAGACTTTAAAATACTTAAACGATAATTACTGGAGTCTTTGGGATGGACTGTGGTCAATATGAACGGTCACGTCAGGTGAATTATGGAAAGACGAGATGAACGGAATTTTATCTGGGAAGGAAGTATCTAAAGATGAATGAGTATTAAGAATAGGTGACGCTATAAGGACGTTGTAATTAGGTAATTATTAATGGATTGTGGTTTGGTCAGAGTAATTAGTTTAATAATGATCCAATATTTTCAAAAAATTGTATTTTTAATTATTTGTGTCCAAGAAGTATAATGACATCAGCTAATTTTTGGAGCCTTTTTAATTTCTCTGAAAAAGTATCTTAGACTTAATAGATGTTCCTAAATACTGTCGAAAAAATAGAAAACATCAAGAAAATTTCAGTGGAATGTTTTTGAAAAGTTGTATATTATTCAAAAAGAAATTAAGCACTCCTCTGCAAACAACTAAAGTAATATTTTTCTAGAGTATTTAGTATTTCATCTTTCATTATTTCAACCATATTACATTTCAAAGTAATGCAAATTCAAAGAACGACTAGTGCAGAGACTTGCAAACCATTTCTGAAGTGACCGAATGACCGGAATTATGATCCATTTGACAATAATATGTGAGAGTGTGGACACTGGCTCTTTTAGCACTACATTTCCTTTCACCTAAAGTGCAATGTTTTCTTTCCTTCATACTTTTTAATTCCCTGTAATCCTCTTCATTTAATGATCATAAGGTATTCAATTTCTAGTACAAGTCGGGCATGAAACTATGAGAAATTAGAGTGAAAAGCTTAAACAATAAAGCTTCGGAAAATTCACATAATACTTGTTACAAATTAGTTCAATTGCTGGTAAAAAAGTATGAATTTCGATTTAAAGACATACGAAGAGACTAAATCTAAGTAAGTCAAGTAGAAAAGTATGTTGTTGAAGCGAAAAAAAGATCGCATAGCTGAGAAATGTTGAAATGCTTGAATGGTTTCTTACAACCAGATTTTTTGCATTGACGAAGAATTTGAAATATTTCTCCGAATGTGGTATTTGTGTTATTTTAATCGTGAATCATGAAAAATATAAGTTTTTTCTCAAAACCACAATTTTCGACAATGCAGTTGTATACAAACTGCGAGGAAATATTTTAATTTTAATATTTGCAATATTTTAATAATTTTCATAGAGTGTGGCATAATTTTTTATTGACAAGTGTACCGTTGTTTCGTACACGCGTAAAATTAATCCGTTGAGCTTTGAATACTCTTTGAATAGTATTCCCTTAAGATATTCTGACAAAGTACTCGATTTAGGAGTACTTCTAAACAATTCTTTTACTTTTGACGATCATATTAACGCCATCTTATCAAAAGCTTCATCTTCCTTGGGTTTTGTGAGGAGGCGATCCAAAGAGTTTCATGACATACATCTTACTAAGATTCTTTTTTGTGCGTTAGTAAGACCAATACTTGAATATGCGTGTATAGTTTGGGCGCCTTATCAGCAGGTTTATGTGGACCGTATCGAGTCCATTCAGAAAAAATTTCTTCGGTTTTGTTTGCGTGAATTTGCTTGGTCAGATCCTCTTCACTTGCCTCCTTACATTAATCGACTTAACTTACTGGCCATGAATACACTTAACAAGAGACGAGAAAATTTCAAAACTATCTTTGCTGCTAAGATCCTGATGGGTAACATTTCATGTGAAAACCTTTTAGGTTTATTTGGCCTCAATACCAAGGGTCACAGAATGAGACAAGTCAACATTTTATCTGTCCCTGCCTATCGGACCAACTACGCCTTTAATGAGCCCGTTTCGTGCATCAAAAGAAATTTCAACGATGATTATCATCAATTTGATTTTAATTTATCTGTATCATCTTTGAAAAAGAGCTTAGCCAAAAACAGTCCATTTTGACTGATTTGTTGTAAATTTTTAAATCTGTAAATACTACTAGTCTGTATTAGACGATATTCTTTGAAAATAAAATAAAATAAAATAAAAATATTACTGTCCTTCGGAGCTAATTAGAAGGTTTCTAGTCGAATAACCACAAGTTTTTTTTCGTATTCTAATTCCTTTCTCCTTATTTTCTTGCACTAAGTACATAGATACGTTTTCAACCAACCGTGAAATATTCTGAAAATCATCCAATTACAGCTTCTTCTGATAACCCTTAACACTGCTTACCAACCGACCCTTAAAGACTTCTTCATTCCACTTACGACCAACCGCATATCAAGTAGTCTCCTGTCTCCAATATTTTCTTACAAGCAAACTCGATTCACTATTCCCTAGCCTCTCGCCACCGGCAAGGAAGAAGCCGTCGTTTAAGCAACCTGCAGTGAATACGAATCCTGGCATGACTTCCATCAACCATTTTCCCCGACTATAATCAGAATGCTGCAGATTATTCAACTGCATCTCATTAGAAATTTCCATGATTGTGCATTTGTTTCGCAACGCGTTTCCTGTGCGATTTGATGGCATGGGATTATGTAAAAGTATTTACTGCTTCCATGCACATTCTAGTAGCAGCAGCGATGCATAATGTTCCCTATTGCTGACGTTGTTGGTTTATCGAGTTTTTCCACCTTTATGCAGCCAGTAGCAGCACGAGAAGCACCGTTCTCCCAGAAAATCCTTTATTTTGTTTAGCATCGACATCGTCATCATCTGCGCTTTCGTCACTTGATTCGATTTTTTCGCTGCCTCAACAGTGATGCTGTTGTCTTGCCACTCTATGAAAATGCTCCTTTAGTTTTACGTACGAATGCACATTTCGCGGTTTCGAACGAGAGCTTGAATGGCAGATCCGAGATTATGATGTAAAGCTGCGGAAAGCGTGCAGATTATAGTTTAGGTTTGCAGATAGATGGCATAAATTTTTACTTTAAGCTCAGAACTTTTTTAAATTATCCAAGGGAAATCGCAGTACAACACATAAAAGAGTTTGCATATTTTTTTATTCCTGAATGTTTTTTTTTTAAGGCATAGCCTAAAGATTAACATTTTAAAAAAAATTCAAGGCTTTGGATCAAAGGTTTAGGAATTTTTCAAAAGATAATATGACAACTTGCCCGTGCCAAGGTTGTACTAATTTGATCAAAGAGGTGAAAATATGCATAGCTAGATACTGAAACTATGTCTTGTTTATACTTAAAATTAAGGAGAAACTGAAATTCTCATCATTTTGATAATTTGAAATATTTTTCAATTTTACAAGCGTATTACTTAAATAATGAGACACACAATAGGTGTGTTTTTTTGCTCCCCCTATCTATAACAGAACAATGCTATCCACTGCAGACGCATTCAAAACAACAGCTCCCTCTATGCAGAACAGGAGTTGTTGTTGTTTCCAATGCGTCTGCACTGGTTAGAATTGTTCTGTTATGGATAAGGGGAGCAAAAAAACGCGCCTAATATAATTTTTAATAGCTTTGAAAACATGAAATATTAGCGGAGTTAACAATAGGCGACACTTTTTTATAAATTGAAGAAAAAATCGTCCTCCTTTTTTGGCTACTAGGAATCAAAGTATTAATTTAAATCTTCTCTGGATACTCAATTTTTAAGGTCGAGTTGATTGAAGAAACATGGAACATATGTTAGTACATCAATTTGAATTACTGAATTACTGATTTCGACCTTTTAGCACGTTCGCCCCTTTTTCATTTTACCCAAAAGAGTTGTTCGCAACAGACTGTTTCCTATCTTGCAACACGTTTTATGCTTCTGAGCAACATCGGTACAACAAGGGCAGATTTTTCATCTCAAATCCCAAAGGCATTCACTAGATTCGAAGATTTCGCTTTAAACCAGTAGAAATAGATTTATGTGGTTCACACAGACTTCTCAAAAGTTTAATATTCTGTTGACCACAGGCTCCTTTTCACAAAGTTCTCAGATTATGAGGTGTCTAATTGATTTTCGTTCTATGGATTTGGTCGTATCTATTCCAAGACAGTAAATTCTTTCACCTCTAAGCCATTCTGCCTTCTTTCTGGATTTCTACTTCTACCGTTTATTCGTTTTTCCTGCGTTTTGTTCACGGATGAATTCAAGGTTTTGAAAAAAAAATTCTTACCCAAATTCAGTCGCAAAACGATTTTTGTTCAAAGAAGAACAGGTGCTCAATTGATACTCTCAATCTGAATGTATCGAAGTGTCATTAAATGTTTTATGACTATGTATAAAATGTCTTCTCTAATGCAAGGGTCCTCTTTTGCGGTTGTCGACATTTTTAAAGACATTGGCACAATTTTTAATAAAAAGTCAAATATTTGTTTTATTGTTTGTGTAATTTCGAGCTCAGGTCGTATTCTTTTTTATCTTAACTTCCTTTCATGTGTTGTTTTCCTTTGTCCCTTGCATTCTCGAAAGTTGTCAAGTCTGGTCTCCCCACCATAGATATTTTAGCGATGCGATAGAACAGGTTACCCATAGGTTTCCATCGAAATTATTATTTAAATTTCATATTTCCTATTTATTTCAAACCCTTTCTTTAGAATCGTGACGAGTGTGCTTTGACTAGCATTCTATTTTCAAGCTGCTTTATTATTTTATAACCTCTGTTCTCGGTTGTAAGTTGTTACACTGAAAGAAAAATCTTAGTAAAATCAACAATTTTCCTTAGTTGTTTTTGCGTCAATTACGGGCTATAGTTAAAACAACCATAAAAAAAATAGTTGATTACTTTTATGCACCATGACGCGTGGTTGATAAACAACGTCCGTGGTGCAAAAAAAGTAAGCAACCACAAACAATGGTATTCCAACCATATACATAGTACGAAATATAGGCAGGGGAGGCGTGAATGCCGCAGTTGAATTTGGTGAATCACAATGCAGCGACAATGTCGCTGAAAATGCAACCAAGGCACCAACCAAATTCATTTTTATTTTCTTTTGTATTGCTAAATCCTGTTGTTGTTGTTGAGGATTAGGTTGGCTTATCGCAATACACATCAGCCATCGCTTGTCTATTCCACCAGACCATTCAACCTAATTCAAACAGATTTAGTTCAACCTAGTGGTGATGCCAACCTATGGTAGGTATCACCGCTAGCGGTGCGGCAAAATTAGAAATTTGGCAAATTCTGCCGCTGCCGCAAATTCTGCCGGTTCCGCGAATTCGGCCACAGCCATTGCGCCCTTTACCATACAAAACAGTGCATTCTAATTTTTTGACTGCACTTTGCCGCAGCCCACTGCTTTGCCACAGCGGAAAACGCTGTATTGTGAACAAAATAGCGTCATACAACGTAATATAAAGGCTTCACAGCATAACATGAATATGAATTACATCGAACAGCAAACCGAACACAATTTTGCCATGTATCATATGAAACTTCTATGATAGAATAGGAGCATGAGTATGAGGAGTATGAAAAATCAACAGTTTTCCTTAGTTGTTTTTGCATCAACTAGGGCTATAGTTAAACTATAGGGCTATAGTTAAACTATAAACTATATACTAGCTCTGACCTATCTGACGTCCTATCAAATATACCTCATCTACTTTATGCCGACGATCTCAAAGTCTATCATATCATTAAATCTAAATCCGATGCACTCTTTCTCCAGTCCAAACTTGATTCACTTGATCATTGGTGCAATGAAAACAAGCTCTCTCTCAACATTGCTAAGTGCCAAGTTATAAGTTTCTCCCGAAAATGCACCGTCTCACATAACACATACTTCCTCGGGAATAAGTTGTTAGCTCGAGTTGATAACGTTGTCGACCTTGGTGTTGTCTTGGATGAGCGACTCCGCTTCACCTTGCATTATGATAAAATACTTTCCCGGGCAAACAAACAGCTAGGCTTCATCAAAAGACGTGCCAAGGAATTTCGTAACCTGTGGGTCACACGATCCTTATACATCTCTCTAGTACGCCCCATTCTCGAATATGCTTCCATTTGCTGGAATCCGGCTTTTGAAACCCACAGTAGCAGACTCGAGTCCATACAAAAGCAATTCTTACTTTTCGCATTGAGAGAACTATACAGCCCTTACGATTTTAATACCCTTCCTCCTTATGAGTTTCGACTGGGTCATCTAAACTTATTAACACTTGCATCTAGAAGAAAGATGCTTTCGGCCTGCTTCACATTCGACGTCATTAGAGGCGTCATCAAAGTTGAATTCCTGAATAGCAAAATAGTTTTGAATAACCCTGTAAGAAACACCAGGTCCTCTCGTTTACTTAAGGAATATCCACACTCCACTACTTACGCAGCTAATGAACCGATAAATAGATGCTGCAGGATATTCAATAGCATAAGTAATCTGTATTCTCCAACAGTCTCAAAATTATCCTTCAAATCCTCCCTTTTCAAAGCCATCCGCAACCCTTTATCCTAAGCTATATGTTCAATGTTTTATTTATTTATTTGTTATTTATTAATTTGTTATTGATTTATCTTGTTAATTATTTTATTTAATTTTTCGTTTTATTTCTATGTACTCGTAATTTCCAATTTTGTTTTTTTACTGTTTACGTTACTTGTACCTTGCTTGGTTAAGAAATAAAATAAAATAAAACAACTATAAGAAAATTGTTGATTACTTTTATGCACCATGACGCGTGGTTGATAAACAAAAAAAAATTCATTCGGAGCATGAAAAGCGTCCAAATGTTGAAACCATTCTACTTTGCGTAGAATAATTCAAAAGACGTTGCTCACTGAATTACGTTTGTTGAAATTAACTATTGCACAGTAGTTTAAGTACCATAAAAACTGTTGATAATTCGAAACGTGTAAGTTCGAACTATTTTTCGTGGTTATGAAACAATTAAAACAGTTGATTTCATGAACGTTGCGATATTTTTTGTATAACCAGACCCAACTACTTTTATATCGTTAAATTAACTATATTAACATAGTAAAAATAATTATTTTCCGTAGTTCGTTTAACGATTTTGAATGAATCGTTGCAATACTATTAAAAATAGTTGAACCAACCAAGAGTTTTTCTTTCAGTGTAATCATTGGAATAGATCTATGTTAGTTTATTTTACCTTTCGCGTGGCCTGATATGTATTGTCACTTACAGGAAAATTTTCAGGAAGCACTACAAGCTACAACTAGGTCCTGTGTCTCAAACGTTTTAATTTTATCCCAAATTAAATTTCATTTCCTCATGCTCAGCACCATTTTTAACCATTTACCATTATTTTTCACAACTTTATTCTTAAAAATTTTACTTTCTTGCCAACTAATAAGTTGCTTTTTTTCGAGAAACTTTCAATTATATATATGTTTCATAATTTGTTATCTTATTATAATTCTGTCTTTCCAGATTATTGAAACATTTAGCTGATGATTTTTATGCATCACTCAATATTTTTTTGACACATTGTATATTGTATACTGAAAGAAAAATCTTGGTAAAATCAACAATTTTCCTTAGTTGTTTTTGCGTCAACTACGGGCTATAGTTAAAACAACCATAAGAAAATTGTTGATTACTTTTATGCACCATGACGCGTGGTTGATAAACAAAAAAAAAAATTCATTCGGAGCATGAAAAACGTACAAATGTTGAAACCATTCTACTTTGCGTAGAATAATTCCAAAGACGTTGCTCACTGAATTACGTTTGTTGAAATCAACTATTGCAAAGTAGTTTAAGTACCATAAAAACTGTTGATAATTCGAAACGTTGAAGTTTTGAGTGAATTGATGAATATTTTTCTATTGATCAACTATTTTTCGTGGTTAAGAAACAATTAAAACAGTTGATTTCATGAACGTTGCGATATTTTTTGTATAACCAGAGCCAACTACTTTTATATCGTTAAATTAACTATATTAACATAGTAAAAATAACTATTTTCCGTAGTTCGTTTAACGATTTTGAATGAATCGTTGCAATACTATTAAAAATAGTTGAACCAACCAAGAGTTTTTCTTTCAGTGTAATTGAGTTCTAGCTTGCTTAAATTTGTGTTAAATAGACAATTGAATGAATTAAAAAAAAAAAAATTGTTTTGCGTTATTTGGCAATTTGACGCTCACTGCCACTTTTCTCGATGCCTATTGACAATAAGACTTCTTATATGCGCGTTCAGTACAAAAAATTTTCCATGCAGTCTCGATAGTTCACCGTATAACAACCATCACAGTTGTTGCATTTCATATCCGTTTCATTGTTTGTTGCTATAACTCTTATCCGTTTCAAGAATAGTTGGTTGCTTCTTTTTAGTGAAAGATGACGCGACTCTAAAAAGCTATTGGGCATAGAAATAAATATCTACTCTTTTCAGGAGTCTACCGTTTATAGTTTGAGGGGTATCGCGCGAAATGAGTGGCTCAAGCGATTTCAAAGTGGCGTTCCTGACTAAATGGCCGAGAACTTAATGCGCCATCGCGGAAATTCAACGATGTACAGCTGCGAGATACACTTGACGAAAATCCGGGCCGAACGTTCGAAGACTTATTACACGAGTTAAATGTTGATAGACATATTGTCCAATAGGTTTTGGCGTTTAAAGCGGTCTAACACTTAGGAAACATAAGATATGCTACTTCAAAGCTTCGAATGACTAAAAAGTCAGTCGTCTTAATATAACCCTTATCCAGCTTCGGGATTGAAGTTGGTAGAGATTTGATCTACAAAAAATGTGTCGAGTAACAAGTTCTACGACTTACTTTACCCCACTAATAGCTAGGATCATAGACGGCCACGCATGTTGTCAATGTATCCATTCCGATATTCAAGCTAAAAATTTAATGGTGATAAATAATGGATCTAATGAAAACTATGGGTGAGCCAGGACCTAGTTCCAAAATAGAAATCAAAGAGTCAAAAAATATATAATACATCTAGTAGGGTCAGAATGACGTTAATTTGATAAGCTTTTAAATTGTTCGGAACAATCATCGGTGAACGTTATAAATAAGAGGGAAAATGACGGTGATGGATGAATCAAATAAAAAAAATATGTTTATATACTCTTAAATAGTGCATGAAATGGCGCATGAGAGAACTCTATTTTTTACGTGAAGTTTGTAATTGCAGTAGCTAAAACTCTACAGAAACATTTTTTGAAATTCCAACAATTAATATTATGTGACTGAATGTATGGAAGGTTTTGCGGATTCCTCGTGCTCAGACATACTAGTTTTATGGTCAACGGTGATCAAACAAATAATAACAATAAACAAATAAAAAATATTTAATGGAAATTAGTTAAGAAAATGATAATTGCAAGGTAACATCTGATAGCTCCATTGTATGATCGTCGTTGACTGTGGAGAGGTGTGTATGTCGGATGCTATGTCGGTGTTAAACAGCATTTGGACTTAACTGAGGTACTAGTGTTGAGAACGGCTCGCCGAAAAAACTGGTACCCACGGACTAGTATGAGCAAGTAAGTTAGCAATCAGAAAAAATGGAAATCATTCGTGCGCGGGAACGATTGAATTTTCTAACTCTTGCTGATCGCATTAGATACTGCAGTTCCCATTCTGGTTGCTATTCGAGGATATTCCACAATCTAAACCTGCACCAAAGACAGCGTTAGCACTTCTGCCCATGTCAACTGCTATGTCGGTGGTACAGCACTTGTTATCATAAATCGGGGCGAAGAAAAACATTATGGTAATATTTGACGTAGATGAAGCGGCAAAGGAAACTGTCCTCACAAATACTTGCGAAGTTTTTCACATATTCTCGGGGAAATATATAGTCAAATTAAAGACAGTCATTTAAAGATACATTAAAATTAGACCGCTAAATAAGTATTTATTTCTTGCATACTGCAACTCGTTGCGTGCACATATTTGCATAGCGGCCAACCCCACCTCAATCGCATTGCCATGTAGCTTCTCCCTCTCCCAAAATATGCGCCATCTTTATGTTAATATCTGTTTTTATGTGGAAATTGCGTTCGTCTCAAACCCACTCTTGTCTGAATTGCTTTGACAACATTGCTTCTTCGTAGTTTCACTTGTTTCTGCTAATGCGCGGCTCAATATTTATGTCAGGATTGAAAAATGGTTTGAGATTCGGATTTCTCTTACCCCGAAGAATTCATTTTGTTGCACGGAAAGGGAAAAAAAGTTATGGCTTCTAGTGGAGTGTATTTTGAATCAAATCCTTTTGCAAAGTTAATTCATAAGGATACATGTAAAATTTTCAAAAAATCGAGTTTCTTTTTTTTGCATAAATAGTTAAATTAACATCTAAAAAATATGTTTTGTAAAGTTTTAGAATGAAATTCGCATTATTTACCGTCTAAAAACTCATTCAAGTGCTCCGCCTCAACTCGACGCTTGAGCGCTATTGAATCCATACTGAAGCACTCGACCCTCGCTAGTGAGTCGAGAAAACCGCCGTAGCTCTTTGACAACTAAAAAAGCTCGTCAAGCGTGTCACGAAGAGTTGGGAAAAAAACGAGTACTATGAACGTACTGAAGGACTTCTGTATGGGCCTGGAATCGCTGATTAGTTGATAAGTTGCTGTAATCACAGAGTTTCTGTGTGTCAAAAATACGCGTTTTTCTCAAAACGACTTTTTTAAATTGGCAGGCAAGATAACTCAAAAAGTTCTCAACCGATTCTTATGAAACTTTGCACACGTTTTCTCTCTAGTTGAACCTCAAAAATGCCAAAAAAAAGTTTCAAAATTTAGCATTTTTGACCCAAAAACTGTCGAAAAAAAGGGTCAAAAATCGTACTTTTTTTATGACGCGTGCAAATTCACAATTTTTTCACTTTTTTTTTTCTTTTCTTGGTTCAACTAGAAGATACATATTGGAATTATTTTTGCGGGATGATTAAAATTGAAAAATTTTTGATTTAACTTGAAAATTGTTTGATAAACTATAAATACATGTTTAATAAACATACTCCAACCCAGTTTTTTGATTTCGAATTGCTGTAACTGATGCTAAAAATCCCGCCGATTGATGCCTTTTGCCGCGAGGGTCTCAGGAGATTGGTTACTACGGCAGCCATTTTGAAAAAATAAAATTTAATAAAATCAGATTCTTGTATTTCAATATGTAATGAATAAACATGATCACTTTCAAAACGATTCATTTATTCCTACTATTTTAAATAAGCCTCTGAAAAACGGTCTAAATTCAGGCGTTTACATGCATCGCCGGCCTTAAATAAAGAACTAATTACTAAGAATTATTACTTAATGGCAGAAACTTTTTCTACACCCTAAAGTATTTTAATAAGGACACAATGATCAGACCGATCTAAGTGAAACTATTAGTTGCTTAAAATAATTCTCAGTACACGAGCATACAATTCCCCAAGAAATTGATACGTAGTTTTTTCGCAGTGTTGATTTGATTTGGTCGATTAGATAATATAAAACGAGAAATTTTATCAATCCGCTGGACTATAAACTGAACCAATAAAAATCAATTATCTGTGAGTTTTGAATTCAATTACTTTAATTTTTTATTAACGTACTCGTATTAACGTCACCAACCATAACAATTTCTCCTTCTTAATGTCATTATTTTTCGAATACCATTCACTCGTACAAAGTAACCTACTGGAAAACTTTAAGTCATTATAACCATCACTATAACGACTACTAAAGAATACAAACAAATAAAAATCCAAGACTTGAAATCGACCAAAAAAAAAAAACGGAACAAAAAAAAATCCCTGCTCCACCTCCAACGCCCACCTGAATCTACTCTCCAGAGCATCTTCCAGTTTACTTTCTTTTCATTCGGAGCATCCAGTGTCGAGAAACGTCTTGAACGTCCATTAGCTTAATTGAAGATTTAAATTGCACGGAAAACTTCTCCAGCAAACAATGTTATACACGGATGGTATGTAGTGGTTACGCGCGGTTTGCTCTGAATGAACCACCTTTTTATTATTCTTCTGGGAACAAACGAAAAGCAAGCGAAAAGAGGTAAAAACGAAAAATTCCCAAAGTGAATAAGGTGAATTTTATTCCATTTCTATGCAGGTTTTAAGTTTTCTTCGAGTTTGCTGTATGGTTCGAGTCAGTCTCTCTCGATGCTCTTTCATTCTTATTCCGGGAGATGACTCGAATGAAACGAAACTTTAAAAAGTTTTCCCATAATATGTGAAGGAGTTTTCATTGTGTAAACGGCATAAGATATCAACCACAACTAAAACAGTAAGAGTGTTACGTTCTTGTCTATTAACACAGACGGCTGCGATCAACAGTAAACCGCTACAACTATGTTGCTTACAATCGCGGTTCATGGTCGATTGTTAGATGCCGGTTTGTGAAGGAATGTTAAGAAGTTCTGTTCTAATCTCCCTGGGTGTTAAGTGTATTTTTCTTGCGCTTGCACTTCGTTTTGATAATCTAAAATGGAGCATGGCAAAAACAAAAACTTTGCGTGCTTGTAATTACTAAATGTTTTAAAACTTGCTGGAGCGAAATATAATTTTGTTCATTCGCTGGTATTTAAACGGTAACTTATTTGCAATGAGAATGAAACAGGAAGGCAACTGGATTTAATTTGATTCATGCAAAATCTGAGGGATAATCGAAGTGTGAAGATGACCATGTCCGGGAAGTGTGAAGTTAACGTTTCTTGGTAACGATGATTTAAATATTACCAGATTATTCTCACTTCAGTACCTATGAGATACATTAAATCAATGTCTATTAAGCTATCAAATAATTATATTCTCTTCAAGAGTATCTATAACAGGAAATTTCATTTCAGCTCAGTCTAAGTGCAAGACAGATATTTCTGTTCGAAAACTATTTGATACTTTTCCTTCACTTTGTGTAAACAAAATAAATTTCATAAAACAAGCACAAATCCATTTATTGCTTTGACCTGAAACACAACATAGCTACCTATCCATTCCAATTAACTAGATCATGACTCCTCATCAGCACAAATCATCCATCCATACAATTAAATTCAATTACACTTCTTTTCGACTCCAAACAAAGTCAATCCAATCCAATTTTCTTCCTTTCGTTTAATTTCTTCACTGTTGTGCGTGCGTAATTACAAGAAATACTCTATGAAATTATAGTTTACAGCCTTGAATTGCTCAGACCTCCTTGAGTTAGTTGTATTCGATACACAGAGGCCTATACGCTACATGTGTATCGATGCTCGAAGAAACAACAACGAGCCGTCAAGATAATCAAATTCAATTAAAATTGCATTGTGCAATTTGTGCAAGTGCATCAGTAAGACTGGTGCGAATATGAGTATATGTTAGTGAATGTATCTATCGTTGTTCGGTTTATATGCAACGCAATTACGTTTTATGTACAATAGGCGTTCATTTCATGAGCGACCTGCCAGTAATAAAGTAGAGGCTATTGACTTTGACATTCACTTATGGCTTGTACTAGTACATAAGGAAGCTATCCTAACAACTGCATATCGATTCCAATTTGAATACAAATATAGATGTTCATTAAAATAATTTCCTGTTGATTTGATTGGAGATATTCGACTTACACACACACTGAGCGCCTGGGTGTTTTTTTTCCATCATTTATCAATTGATATTTTTTCACACTATTGCTTTAATTGAACTTGGTCATACCGATATTGCCTAGTATGAAATGAAAACAGTTTTGCTGAGATTCCGAACAACTTTGAAGATTTTGAAGAAAATACACTTCAATAAGCTACGAAACTACAAGCAACTGAACAAAACGAACAACTTCATTACTTTAAAAAAATTAGCAATTCAAATGTGTCAACTGCGGTGATTACCATCAAGCAAGTGATAAACGCTGCGAATCTCTGGAAGAGTTAAAAACTGAAGAATTAACAAACCTACAATACAGAATATTTCCTTGACTTTCAGATATATTTCGAGCGAAGTAATCATTGGCTTATGTTTGAATGCTATAAATCGAAAAACTTTGAACTGCTTTCGATTTTTTTTGTGTTTGATTGCAGAACAGTCGCCCGAAATCAATTATGCTAAAATTTTAAAGGGCATTAGAAGTATTTTTCAGAATCTCAGTTATTATTGCAATGGCTTTTACAGGGTATTTTAGTTAACTCAAAACTAATGCTTGCGACAAACAAATACGTTCAAGACTATGCTGATATGGTTTTTTTCTATTTATTTACCAAAAAGAAGAAGGAATGTAAGCTCTATCGGTTCCCTGTTGTATAATCTAGGCAACGCTAATTGGTCTAAACTATTCGTCCTTATAGCGTCTACAGTCTTCGAACTATTAGGTTTTGTGCCATGAGTTTTTATCTGTCACGATTGGCCTGGTGATTTGTTTGTAGCATTCCCGATGTAACCGCCTTCAGGCGGGATGGTGACGGTGTGAAATCTACTTTGTGAACTGCTCTGGGCTAACACAACCATCTCCGTCACGTTATCAAATTCGTCGCTATTACGTTGGTGATGTAGATTCAGTTGAAGCGGGCTGCAGATTAGCATCAATCTAACTATGAGCACATTTCTCCATGAAGGCTTGTACAAAAATCGCACGGCCTCTGTGCTTGTATAGAACCGGCACAAAGTGCAAAATAAAAACGAAAAAATCAAACTCATCTGACGAATGCCTGATATGAAGACCAGATTTTCCAATGTCTATAGTGGATCTAGGACGGCTTCGTTAACGGAGATAGTAAACCTGCGAGATGGGGAGCTATAACGGATGAGCCAGCTTCACTGACGATTGGCAACGGAACGTCAGGTTGGTTCACCTTAGTTTCGAAACACAACTTTCACCGAAAACTTCACCCTGGCCAAGGCGTAGTCCGATAAAGACAAAAAGTGCATCGTAAGAGAATAACTAAGCATTTAAGAGCGGCTGCTCATTGTAAATACTGCTCAGAAACGACAAAAGGCCGGTTTAGTATAAAAATCAGAGCAGGCAAATATATGAAAAGCCTGAACTCATGGCGACCGCTCCAGGGCTGACTGGACCATTCATTGAAATGACCAAAAAGTGCCTCACCTGAGCCGTTGTTGAAGCCAGAAAATACAGGCGCAATATAAAGCTATGTTTAAGGTTTGCTCTAAGCAGCAGAAAGTCAGCTCATGCTCTACATTTACAGTGAATTACGTGACCTGGTGTAAAGCAATAAACCTGGTAGCGCATGATAACTAACGTTCGGCTGACTTCTATTAGCTGGCAATATCCAAATCGAGAGAACTTTGGCCTGGTACCAAATTAAGGGTGAAGCCAAACGACGAAATTTCTCATCGGGTTAGTTGCAATGCTTGGGTTTTCTCCTTCCATATCAACCCAGAGAAAATTCTTTGGACTCAGGCTCTTTAGTCCTGACATATTCACGGAATATAGGAGGGTTACCAAAGCTGGGGAGCCTGTTGAGAGTGGGCAAAACGTCCTTTTCATACAAAATGAGGAGGTGGTACTGCTCTCACAGGCTCGAAAGCGGATCATTGAGTGTAGGGTTGAGAAACTGATCCAAAGTTTGTGTCTGAGGAGAACTTTGGTTCGAAACTTATTGGTAATGATGAAAGTAAGTAAAATTAACCTTCCGCGCTCGAAAACAGCTATCGCTTCTCTGCTGCGTTGTCTAAGACAGAGGAAAAGATCATAGAGCAAAGAGCTCTGAATCGACAGATTTTGAGACCACTATGCAGAATCTGTTGCAGGTGGCTCGTACAACAGAACATTCCAGTAAGGAGTCTTTCACTCATTCAAGAGTTGCATCTGGGGCAAAATCAGAGACGGAATCAAGTTACTCTGTATATAGAAGGAAAAGATGAAAAAGCTATTGCGTCTGAGGAGAACTTTGACTCGAAACTTATTGGTAATGATGAAAGTACTTCAAATTAACCTTCAGCGCTCCAAAGCAACTATCGCTGCTCTGCTGCGTTGTCTAAGACAGAGAAGAAGATCATTCTTATTCAAGAACCATACGTTGCAAAGGCACCAAGGGGTACACACTCGACAGCCAAGACAAACCACGAACTTGTACTTTTACACAATTTTGATGACAAGTATAACATAGTTATTGATACGAAAATCAGAGGCAATGGCGCAAGTCTTCCATGCGATACGATTAAGAATGTTGCACCTTTAGCTGCAAGGACTTGTGTACCTCTAATTCTAAGAGCTGGTTCGAATGCTCATCACAAAGTGTGGGGTAGCTCCGAAACTAAAGGTCGTGGTGAGTCGCTTTTCGACTTTATCTTGGCCTATGGTCTGTCCACTGGTAACGAACCGACCTTTCTCGCCTCTAATCCGGGGAAGTGTCTTGACGTTACCTTAGCCAGTGAACAATACAAGCATCTTATAGATATGGAGGAGGGTAATCCAGAAATGTTGTTTTCGGATCACAGATTTATATTCTTTGATGCGAACGGCAGTAACTCGAGGAAGCCGATAAACTTTATTAACAAGAAAAGAACGGACTAGAAGTTCTAATCCTTGGTCCAATCCTCACTGGAACCTACTCTGGAGAGCATCGACTGTCATCAAGATGTGGATCTAGTGGCTAATACACTTTACCAGCGGTCTCAATGCTGCAGTTAGGTCAGGGTGTAATGCGCTCAAATCTAGGAGGAATTCAAAGCCCTCATGGTCGAGTGTTGATATCTCCACACTGCGGAAATAGTGCAAAAAAGAGTAAGTTTTTTTTATCAGTTTGTGAATCGAAATCGAAGATTTTTAAGTAAGATTAGCTCCCTCAAGTTGCTCAATTGTGCTTCATTGTGCTTTTCTGGAGGACTCGCAACGGTTGAGCATTGAGTTCAATGATTTCTGTCGAAGCTGTGGCTCGGAGAATGAAGAGGTATACGTCCTTCGTCCTTTTTGCCAGTGCCCAGCTTTGACAAGGAATATAATGACTTTACTTGATGCGCCTTTCATTTTAAGTCAGACTGATTTGTCCACCATCAATTTAAAACGGATAGTGCAGTGTTTATTATTATTGGCTAAGAACAATAATGATATCTAGGATTGATTTTTTTCATGATTTTTAAGATTAAATTCAATACAACCAAGATTCGAAGGATATATTCATCTTCGTCTTCGTTTCCATCTTTGAAGCTTTAGTTTAAGGTACTAAATTTCCTAACCCAACGTTGATCTTGAGCTATACTTATTGCTTGTTGCTCGAATATTGTAGAATTTTCTGTCACAGCTTTTTGTCCTATTTCTATTGAGCTGATAAAATCCTTTGAAAAAAAAAACACTGTTAAGACTATTCTGCACTCTTGAAAACTTGCAATGAAAATAAGAACAAGCTACGCTTTTTACCATTTTCTAAAGAAATCTCATCGACACTTTCAATTAACATTGTACAAAAAAAAATCTGTTCTTTTTGGAGGATCATTTACATGCCAGTCTTTTTCACCTTACTTAAATTGCTTCTATTGCACATAAACCCAAGCTTCAAATAAGCATTGTGGTACGATTTCATATTCTCCGCAAAATCCTGAAAATATCGGTTCCCGAATTTCATAGAACGCCCCATTAATATTGCATTACATATCAAAAATTCATCTATTTATGGCTTCAAAAATCTTCGATTTACTCTCCAATTTATCAGAATAACATTAAATCTTTTACACGCTCATGGTACCCTCCTCTAACTTTTCACTGTCACAAAGTTTTCTTTGAACAAACAAATTCACTTCAACCGAATTCCATAAATAACCATATTCGAAGACATTTAAAACCCATTCGAAATACTTAAGGACACCGAACACCACTAATACTATCAATTTAGCTTTTAAACGCGCACCCAGTTCCTCGAGGACACATTTTTCAGTTCCAGCGAAACATGCCGTTGCATTCTTCCAGAGGCTTGGAAAAGAATCGTCTTCGCTATGAATTTTTTAGCTAAGCTTACACTATATCACCCGTTTTTGCCTTTTCACGTCTCATGGCTTCCCATAATCCTAGCATAAAGCTTTCGTTTTAATGTCCTTGCTTTGCCACGTTTGCTTGGCTCGAGAAAAAATTTGCAATTTTCGGGGCAACAGAAGCGAGACAAGAGATAAAGATTGGGATGCTTCTATGAGACTTTAATAATTGCCTTGCGGTTTGCCAAAGTG
The DNA here is from genome assembly GCA_947369275.1 of Nemotelus nigrinus. Classification (NCBI taxonomy): domain Eukaryota; kingdom Metazoa; phylum Arthropoda; class Insecta; order Diptera; family Stratiomyidae; genus Nemotelus; species Nemotelus nigrinus. The sequence goes on from OX376373.1 coordinate 161,527,525, forward strand.
TGAAAGGATAGCAATCGAGGACGTTCAGAGTGAGGAGTGGTGTGAGGTGGTTGTGGTGAATAGGAGACTTCAGTTCAGAAACATTGAGGTTGAGCGACCATATAAGTATTTCTCGGAGTTTACATTCGTGGTAGTTGAAGGATTTCTAATGTATCCTTTGCGGGTCGTTTAGAGAGCCTTTTAATTTCGTCGTAGCCTGGCACCAATTATTTCGTTAGATCTGATATAGTAAATAGCTGAGTGCAAATGGGACAAAGATGTCTTGCGGTTGAGACAGGTTGGAAATTTTTATTCCAACGAATTAAAGTTGACCGGGAAGACAATATGTGGGCGACCGTAAAAAAGGATGGAAAATTTGCAAGGTTGATGGGACATTGAATTTTCGGAGCACTTGGATATGTGGTTGGGAAAGGAATGTCTGCTTGCTTAATACGGATGTTCTGGAGAGAGGCCAAATCTTGGGGAAAAAAAATAATTTTTAGTACAACTTGGATGAACGCAATAGCATCATCACTTTCAGTTATTCTTGCATCAAATTTTGACAACTACTATTGGTTTATTTTATTTTTAGATATATGTGAATAAATTCTTCAAATTGTCCTTAAGTTCAATTCAATAGATCGCTATCGTTAAATGCTATTGTTACTATAAATTAATTTAATCGCCCTCAAAATCATAAATTGTTTTGTGGGATAATCTTTCCTTTTAAGAACAGTGCCAAAATATCGCAGGCCAATTTATCATAAAATTATTCATGAATAAATTAGCCCCGACCAGCATCGTATCCTGAAAAATTCTCTCACAAATTACCTGAATTCTTGGAAGGATTTCCATTCGAATCCTTCCTTTAATATTCAAGCTCTCAAAGAATTACCCCCTCACTACTTTTGCTCTTCGATTGGCGTGCGGAATCTATGTTCTTTGTCGAACCTACTCTACTATTCCATCACTCTTCATTAACCACTATCATCTCGCTTTAACTGTTTCCGGACCAAAACTGTGTGCACGTTTGAGCTTTTTCTGATTAAATTTTCAACGTCTTTTATCCTTCTTCGAACGGATTTAATTTATACAGGCGACGGACTGTCCCATGAATAGAAATTGGTAAGTAAAACTCCATCATTATGGAAAATGATCAGCAATGAACTGCTACAAGTTTGAAAGAAATGTTTAAGGTTGGCCATTAGTTTTTTTTTTTTGCTCGTGGGTAATTTACTGGTAATCGAGAATGTTATTTGCGACTGAGCCGAAGGGATGACCATGACCTTCCGATGAATTTTCACCAGTTTGTTGAATATTTATCGAACGTGGCAGAAAATGACCTTAAATGCTCAGCGTGAGTAGATTGAAATTCAAAATATGAAAGCGAGCTATCAGTTTTCCGTTGGTCAAAAAAGGTAAACCAAAATGGCGCATGGATTGTTGTATTGTGTTACGAAAGTGGCATTTAGGGAGCTCAAGGCTAAACTCTACTTGACACTGTGTCAGATGAGTCTTTCGACTACCAATAAGAGATATTTGCTGCTTATGCTACTAAATCTAAAATACACCTCTGCTATGAAGTTCAGCACAAACTTCGCATAAGGCATTTCAAAGACAAGTATGATCCTATAAAAGTGAACATTTTGAAAACTAGTTATTCACAAACAACTGCATGAATCTTAAGGAACAAATTTTTCCCCCTTTTTTATGGGAAAAGGAAAAAGGAAAAATGGAAAAGGAACGCCAGGGTTTGAATGCTTGATGTATTTTTAGTTTGATGAATCAGGTTCTGAATACTACCGATGACACATGATTGAGAGGTTGGGAGGATTGGGTTATAATACGTTGTAAGTATTGAACGGAAAAGAAAGTGTTATTTATGGCAACATCAATAAATATAACATACCAGGGTCGATCACAACTGATCAAGAGAACCCAAAGGAGAATTCAAAAGTTTCAAAAACCAACTGCCTAGTCGTTCAAAAAAAATGCCCCATATATCATCAGTTTAAGGTATATCACACTCATATATCAGAGTGCTGAGTGGTTCGAGATAGAAAGATGTCCTCTGCAGCAGCTTTTATGCTGGAAAACAATATTCAATTGCATCAACGTCAAGTCTAGTTTCCTGTCTAATGCTGATGTATTGAAGGTTTCGTTTGTTCGCGAAGCAAAGCAGTCACGATGGATTTATTTTAACCTCAATCTAACCGACGGTCCCTAAAACTGCCACTATAGGCTTCATAACTTTTTTATTTTGATAGTCAAAACAAGACATAGCACTATTTTGCCTCCTCATTCTGAATAAGGATGCTCGGCTCCAGTTGTAAATGATCAAAGATATCGGTAGGCATTTTCTGTTTGCTTTATTTTTGTGTATTTCCTTTTGTTTTCTTTTGATATGCTAAAAACCAAGAAAAAATGTTCCATCGATTTCTGCAAAATTTGTTGGCTGGACGAAAACAGTTTGTCTGTTAGTTGTCTCAGGCTACTATTTTTTGCAAAAATTTGCTCTACCATAATTTCTTTCAATTCTTTCAACATATACGGAATTATATTTTGCTTACTAATGCATTTGATTTTAACATCAAGAAACAGCTCGAAACTGTCTAAAATAGTTCCTCAGAGACCATCTTTTAATTTCAATATTTTACAATTACCAACCTAATTGGTTGACTTCATCTGTCAATCATCATAGTGTGTATCTTTTGACACAACATTCTTGATCATTCTTACATCGATTTCAATTTTCATTTGAGCACCGTAGAAGCAGAATATAAAACTTTTGTGTGCTTTTTTTATATAATAATTGGAATCACTCTCATTAACTGTTCTAATTAGGAATGAATGATTTCACGCACGCAGTCTTTTCTGATTCACCCGTACTCTCGGTTACTGACTGACTGTGCTTTTTCGATAAAGGCGGCACATTATTACACGAACTTTATCGATTCCGCCACTCAGAATCAACATGACCTAATATGGTCATGTTTAAATTAAGGGTCGAGCAAACTATAGTAAATAATGTGTTCACAGGGTTGGACACAAGAATCGTTATCGAGCTGATAATTTTAGGGACAGAAAAGTGGTCGAAATGATGTCGTGTATATATTAAGCTATGTATGAAAATGTATGATATATGTCTACAATGGGGACTAATATAACAGCCACTTTAAATTTCTTCACTATACGTTTTAGTTCGTTGACGTTGGAGTAGATATACCAAGAACCCCAGAGCACTCAAATATGTATTGCCTCCAAATAAAAAAAAGGAAGACGTACAAGAATCGAATCGGACAAGAATACCGAAAAGGTACTAAATATTGAGATTTTGCTAAGGTGAATTGATTTAAATAAACATTAGAGCCAACAATATTTAATGGGGAAGTAGCAAAATATATTGAAAATTATTTCATTGATGCTACAAGAGCAAGTAAACGATCTCATAAGCAGCAGAAGAATGTAATTTCATATCAGGTAGACACAAATATGTAATCTACGTTACTTACTAATTCAGAATTTTATTCTTCGTGGAATGGATTTCGATTTAAAAAGCATAATATATATTTCTGATTTTTCCCATTATAACCTAAATATGACTGATGTTGAATCTGAACGTTTCAACAAAAAGCTTGATCCAAAAAAGGACTTTTCTTCTGAAATTATCTTTGGGATTTCATAAATGTAATTTCAACTTTCACAACGTTTAATGGCTTAGTTCTTCTTCGGCTGCTGAACTCTTCAGTAAGTACTTAAACCTGCGCCAACTAGTGAATTGTCTAAATAGATTTCTAGATAAACCAGGAGAGATGTTAACCTATTTTTCTTTTTTCTGATCTATACATCCTAAAAAAATACTCGACATCTGTGACACTTTTTTTTTAAACCTAAAGCTGGCCGGACTTTACTCAACAATATTGTTTGGAGAAGTCTACTGGTCCAATTGATTCTATGCCAAGAATCTAGAGATCTTAACAAATTTAGCATGGCCCGAGATATTTAAATTTATTTAGCGTTGCTTCGAAAACCATCCACCAAGTAAAACCCCATGGTTTACTTATGTATGCATAGAATCTATCATGAATAAAGAAGCGTTCCATGTATGCTTTATGACTTGCTTGCTAAATAAATAAAATAAAATATAAATTATTAGCTTTTCTGAAACATAAGCAAGTCTACATCGCAGCCCGTAATGCCTTTAAGCTAAAGTTCGGTTTGACCACAAAATTAGATATGTCTCTAAGTTTTGTTATTTTATTTTATTTTATTTATTACCAAACAAGGCATAAATACAGATAAATACATACAAATAAATTATTTAAAAAAAAAGAAGTGTACGGTACAAATAAATAACACATAAATAAATAACTAACTAAAGTTATTAATAAAATAAATAAATAAATAACTAAAGTTATACTATATGGCAGATAAATTTCAGTCTGACTACAAAATTAGATTTAAAATTTTCCCAAGCTTGAAAAGATTGTAGGTTTTATTCGCTTGTCGAAGCCACGAAAAACAATTACCCCAGCTATTTCTGCCACCTTTTTTGAGCAGTATTCTCGCCTGTAGCAAGTTGCTGAATAATGCCAATCTGTTTTTTGACATCTTCGCTTAGCTCCCGATTCACAGAGGATTCTTTGTGTCTGTTGTGTAAAAAGACCACAAACCACCACAGAATCTGCACCAACTGTCGCCTCAATTTTAGACAATGGACGTATTCCAAGTGCTCACTAGTCCTTGTGGCTCAAAACCAACTGGGCCTAATGGTATTTCTCCTTTATTTCTCTAGCTCTGGCCCCTTTTTTAGATAAACCTCAGCACAAACTACTTTATCTAGCTTACTCTGCAGGAAGTTTGCCAAAGTTTAGTCTGTCCCCAAAAAAGGAGATGCATACACTGATTCGAGTTACCAACCAATCGTACTTACTTTTATTATATCCTGGGTTTTTAAATAGCTTGCTGGCGGCCAATTAATTAAAAAATAATCTCGTAAATGGAAAACAGTACGGCTTTTTTTTAGAAACTTCTTCTTCTTAAGTTGATGCAACAAATATTTTTCATCATCTGACCCATATGCTCATCCACAAACCTCACATTAGACCCAGGTTTGAATGCTTACTCTCAGGTTTGGGCACTGCTGTTCTCACTCATTTTTTTTATTCTGCCGAAGTGCCTAAAGGACCAAAAATGCCAGATCATTCTTGCCTAGAACATTCTGAATGGGAAAAATCTACCATCTTCGCTGTTTCCCAGCGATTACAGCCCTTAGTTCTTCAAACATCTACTCTATTAGGACTGTGCTGTTAGCAATAAAGGATATTAATTTTTTTAAAAACTTAATAAACTGACGACAGCAATGTAAGAATGTAGAAACAATGAGATAAAAATATAATGGTTCTATAACTGGTTTTGGGAACCGTATTCTGCCTATATAAAAAAAGGGTTTAAGTGATCTCTGTGTTAAAAGATTAAAAAATTAAAAATTTAGAGTTCATTTTTCCTTGAGCTTCCTTTTATTTGCTTTATAAACTTTTTAGTAGAAGGAATGTATGCCAGTTCACTTTCATATTACAAACACTTTCCATACGCTGGATACTAATGTGGAGACTTGCAACAAAGAGCTATGTTGGAACGTTACGTCTTTGTCTGGCAAGCAATTTCCCTTTGACTTCAGTTTCATAACCCATCACTCACTTTCGTTTCAACATCTTTCAATTCAAGCTTCCTACAAGCTCAAATTAAGCTAAATTTGGTAGTTAACACTTTCTAATACAACGTATACTTTAACAAACAGGACAATCATCACTTCATCTACAAAAAAATCATTCAACACCATATTTCATAGAAATTTAAGGAACTTTTTTCAAACCTGACTCTTAAATCCGGAATGATTGTCGAAAACTTCTACCATAACCATGACGATGCCCATATATTATTCGTGGCTTTCGTCGGCATGACCTGTTGTTATTTTTGCGGTCTATGGCGTCCATTCTTGCAAAGTCCATTAATTTTACATTAAGCACAGCAGGATCGATGCAAGCAAGGTGGGAAGCTAGGCAGGCAAGCGACCAGACGTACACATAACTGGATGTGCTTGCAACAATTGCAGCCTAGGCCAAATTATAAACTTGCCATATGTGTGTAGAGCTGGTTTAAATGCTGCCTGTCGCCGTCGTTCCTATTGTTGTCAATTTACTGTTGCTATTGAAACAGTAGCGGCATCAGCAATGAGCACCGAAAGGATAATCGCATGAGGCGCCACCACATGTCCATATATAACACTTTCAGGTTTTCGAATTCCTCTTGAATATTTGCGTCCCTTTGGAACAGATTGGCTGGACAGGCAAAACACAATTTTCCTGATAATTCCTATTATGTGCTATTGAATGCGCGAGGGAACATTCACTTCAACACAATGGCCTGTAGTCATGCCACTACCACTTGTCGACCATATCCGCCGACTGTAGGTAAGTGGAAAATTGAAGAGCGCTTCTCATAATTTCCCGAAAATATGTATATCAACTCATGAATCATGGAATAACTATAACTGTTTAATCATACTTAATCGGTCACAATTACGAAAAACAATATTGAAGTTGGTGGTCTTTGTGGTCGAATGATTTATGATTGCTTGATATCCATTAATTTTAACAACAGTTTATTTGCGTACTTACTCGCCACCACGAATGCCAGGTATGGATATGAAAGCTAATCAATTTTGAGTTTACCTGATGAAATTACCAATTGAGACTGAAGTTTGAAAGCCGAAATCAACAAGACCCATATTTCATGAATAATAATTCACCACAATTTCCACAAATAATTCATGTTTATTTCGAAACGATTAGTTTAATTATCTCGCCAGGAGAGATTTACTACATACGTGAATCTATTTAATTTCATAGAATTAACGCGCTCAAACGGTATCGTTTCGAACTACTTAAACCCAGTTAAACCACTCGATATGCGGGTAAGCTCTCGGTACTACACGTTTCAATTGACTTTCATTTGTCCATAGCAAGTAACAAATCAACAATAAAGTCGATTGGCATGAAATCAGTTGAAATGGAAATTAAATATTTGCAGTGAGGTTATGTGATTTTTATCGGCCGCAAAAACAGTGGTAGATCGAATTGCGGTGAACTGAAGTTATTTGAGTATGAAATCAAACTCGTTGTGTTTCTATGCATTTTTCTAAATGAGTGTATGCATACATATGTATGTAAATATAGCAGCATGAATACAATCTCATGTAACACGAAAAGATAATTTTATGTTGACAATGTTTTGAATAAAAGCCAACCAACTGTTACATGCTGCAAATTTATTCCAGATTCGCGTTGTTCTAAGACAATTGAATCACGTATTTACAATCGACCTTGAGTCGAATGCGGTTGCTACTAGATATACAATTTGGAATTGCAGATACTTTTTAGTTGGATTGGCGTTGCTACTGGAATTCTCTTACGAAACTTATGAGACATAGAAAGTAATCCAGTGCAGTATGGAATATCTGTGTCAAAGAGCGCAGTTGTAGGTACTGGATTTTGATCGTTTAAATTTTATCAGGCTATTACAGTATCTAGAATTAACCGCACCACAAGCCATTGATTCAAATATTAAATTTGTATTTTTCAGATTTGATTTCTGACTCTAACCCTAAAAGCAGAATTGCAGATATAATTAAAATCACATTCAAGACAATGCCTTAGAGTGAATTATTTATCAATTCAAAGCAATTGGAAATCGCCAATGCGCATCGTTTGCCTAACTCAGGAGCCAAAAAAAATAAATAATAGTTGCAAGCAATTTAGTTGTTAAAGCTGTTTGCCTCAAGACTTAATTTTTCTGAGGGACTGTTTGACACATTGTATAATAAACAATGCAACAGTAACCATCGTGGTTCTGTTGCGCACATGTTCAATCCACCTAGATTTACTCTGATGGGAAAAATAAAAGGGTAACTAATTTTCATTTGTAACGCATTAACCTTTACTCATTTGTTTCTGTAGTGACGTTACTAACAACTTTTATTTACTATTGTTCGTGTATATGCAGAATAGGTCCAGGTCTCACTAAATGTCAATCATCTTTAACCCTTTGGCGCCGGCGGCTATTTTAGTGATATTTTTAATATACCTATTGTTCCGTCCACAAATAATTTTTATAAAAATTAAGGCAACGGAATGAATTTCGAACGTGTTTTAAATGTGAATCGGATGGTGTTTTGGAATTTTTTAACCCCATGTGTGCACTAGGTGCCTAAAAAGAGAACGGGAAAATTTCAAAATTTTTGAATTGCGATAACTTTTGGCTGAGCTTTCAAATCATTATGAAACTTTCAGAACATATTTGTATTGTTTAGCTAGGGCAGGCGCTGAAAGTGAAAACCTTCAAATCATCGACACTCCGGAAAAAATGTTGTTTCTTGAAAAAAAAGCCACTCATACATAAATCTTATGCTTTATCTACACAGCCACGACTATTAACCTATTCCCAATTTACCTATATTAGGTGCGTTTTTTTTGCACACCCGAGCAGATCAAATTTTGCTAAGCATATTGAATATAACAACAAAAATCCTGCACTTGTGGCGTCACTGAATCAAAAAATGTTAAGCAGTAGTAGTTTATGGGTTTACATGTAGAGTGTGCTGATAACAGTAAGAGTGCTCTAAACGGTTCGTATCACTGCTGAAATCGGCAGTTTGAATTGAATGAATTTGCATAGCACTCTGCCGTTTTCAATTATTTTACATCAAATTTTGTAGTGTGCAGACTGGTTTTGAGTGTTTCGATGCACATTACATTGTAGATTGTTTCATATGCAAGTTTCATGTCTGATTTCGATTAAAATCTATATAAGATTTCATTCAGGTTTTTTCTATGGATTATTCTAATTTAATAACCAATCTAAGCAAAATCTCAGCAAATGCAACAACATTTTCGAACACTGCGATTTTCTGCTCTGGATCGTTTTTTTGCAACCCTACGTTAACCTGCTCTGCTAGGTTGCAAAAAAACGCACCTATTTTTAGCATCAAAAACTTCTGTTCACGGAAACTCACGATCCAATAATCAGAATTAGTTGAAATTTACAGAATGTATTTGTCTTCAATAGGACCAAGTCTGATAGAAGTGATTTTGAAATGCTGGCAATTTTGTGCCAGTGGTGCCATTTTTAAAAATCGCTAAGATAAATAACTGCTTTTGGCTCTATAAATTCTGATTCACACAATTCACACAATAGCTGAACCTTACTTTAAACCATTTTTGGTAGAAATTTAGTTGAAAAATTCGGTTGGAGCTGCCAGCTAGGGTAATTTTGCTGTCTTAAATTTAGAAAATTCCTGAGGAAAATAAAGCTATTTGCCCTATAGCTTCCAGTACAGTCATTGAATCATAACGAAATTCAAATGGCAAAAAAAAATTATTGTAGGCAATATTCAGTAGAAATGTAATTTCAAAACAATGATAGGGTTCCCAGCTATGGTCGTTTTTGTATTTTTTGGCATCCCTTTAGTAAGCGATTTAATCATAGAATTCTCAAATCGTAGTAATCTGATAGTGAAAATAAACACCAAATATTATGATCCAGAAAATTTGACAACTTTTGCGAATGTTAACCCGATATTTTTTTGCATCCCTATAACTTTCAATGCAGTCATTGGGTCAATACGAAATTCGCACAGCAGGTTGGCTTCAACGTAAGGCAGATGCGACATATTTTTGGCTACGGTGGTAGCAAAGGGCTGCCAGCACTAGGCCTTTTTGCTATTTTCGTTCCAATAAATGCTTGCATTAAGTATTTTCATCGCAAACATTTGCAATGAAAATAAGTAAACAATTTTAAATTTTCTAAGATCTGCACATTTCTCGAATGACAGCCCCAAACACCTTTCTATCGCTGTAAATTTCGATGAAGTCGCCGAAATTAAAATAAGCTTAGATTATATTATTACTTAGGGTGTATTAGTTTTAAGTACACTCAAAATCTGCACAAATCCTCTACTATTGTTCGAACATTAGTGTTTCTAGCGGTTCTGATGCGCTAGGGTTTTTTTTTCAAGCTTGTAACTTTTTTGCGACTAACTAACTCGATTGATTTAGAAAATGTTCTTGTTAAGCAAAATCGTGCTATAGTCAAGTCTCTTTTTTACCCAGAAGAAGTAAAACTCATTAGCTTATCAATGCATGTATGAATAAATCGACATATTGAAATGAAGAAAAATTCTCTGGATGGGAGAGACAAAGGAGAATATAGTGAATTCATATGGGGTCAATGATATACTAGACGCCCAGAAACGAAATTTCACACCCAAAACACGCCGTGAAAACTATCAAATATGGCGGCCAACAGCATAATGTGAAGGGTGGTTTCTTATGACATAATGTAGGACTAAGCTTTTGGATAAAATATGTGATAAACGTTGCCGGATGTATTAAAATTTTAGAAGCTATGATGTTGCGGATTCTTGTTATTCACACATATTTTTTTATGGTCAAACATATAATAGCAATAAAAGAAAATCATTTAACTAAAATTATTTAAAACCAAGCGATAATTTCAAGATAGATCGTTATTTGAGCGTTGTTTGATCGTCGTTGGCAGTAGACAGGTGCGTTCGTGGGATGCCTGAGATTAACAGCATTTGGGCTAACCGAGGTGTGCGCACAGCTTGATGAAAAAAATATTCATAGGATGGTGTGTGCAATAAAGCTAGCAATCGGGAAAGTTAGAAGTCGACCATCCATGCGGGCGGTTGAATTTTTATTGTCAGTCGTTCACGCACCTGACTGACTTTTTACATTGACAATTTACTGGACAGCAGGCCATGGATATAATTTTCATTTCTGCTGGAACTTCAACGTAGTCATTGAACCGTTCCTGAAAACTCCAGAGTGGAGAAAATTAAAAAAGTCATCCTGGGATGACTTGATTGCCAAAATAAGCAAACTTCATGTCTGCTTAAGCTTAAACTACACGACAAATCTAGCATTTTCTTTTCAATTTTTGCACTTCACATTCTCCTTTTGTGTTCAATTTCCACCATTTTAGAGCAAAATGTGAATGACAGTTGTAATGTATGTATGGTAATGCATGGCAAATCAAGTAGATTTGTGGTTGGTTTGGCCCTAAATCGATCAGCTGATCGAAATCACGTGATTTGGCCTCAGTGCGAACGGGCTATTACTAAATTGGATTTGATTTGAATTGATATGAGGGTATTTTGAATGGTTCTCCTCATTTTCTTTCCGTTCGAAAGTGCGTTTTAATTATTGAATTTGTTTGATATTATCTAAATGGGTTTGATATTATCTAAATTTAAAGTGCTGCTTTGATTATTGAATTATATACTTTATAAATAAATTAAATTTTTAGTTTATGTTTGGTTGAAAAATGAACAAAAGTTAAGCCGGTTGGAAAAAACAACCTAATTGTATTATCATGGGCACGACGTCTCCTTTTCCTATGATTTAATATCTGTTTTCATCAGCGTGTCGTAGTAAGGTTTGGTTTATGCCACAACCCATTCTTGGCTGAGCTAACTGCCTAGTTAGACACGTGCGACACATCAGAACACTGGTACTTGGTTCGAATTCAGGTTCAGACGTGGAACCACACACCGTGCTTTGAATTCAGTTAACTCTTAATAGGTACCTGAGTTACATCGGGATTAAAGTGAGTGGTGGAACGAATCACTCCACACTTGTTTGAATTTATTGTAAATTATTGAATGCCAGCTTCAACAAAACAAAAGTTGCCGTGGGATTACTTTACTTTACTTGAAACTTGTATTTTCCAAGTTAAGGGATCAGTGTGATTGCGACCCTTTTCCATGATTCCGGGAAATATCCCATTCCAAAAATAGCGTTGAGGATAAAAGAAAGCCAAGAAAACCAGACCAACGGCAGTTGTTTGGCCATAGCGTTGAGTCTGAGATCAATGCATAATTTTTCGGAGCATGTTTTCTCTTTCATTACATTTCGGACATCTTCAGCCGAAGTTTCAATAGATCCTGAGACATGGACATTGAAATAAATGAACGGTCATGTGCTAATTTATCTTAACGTACCAAGAAGTGTTCCGAGTGAGCTGGGCAGGCTTTGGTTTTTTCTGTGTCGCTTCTGGTCAAGCGTTCACTTGCAGTTCTAAGTCAGGCCTCAAACTTGATGGTACGTTTGTTAAGTAGTTTCAGTATTTTTAGAGGGGAAGGTGTCATGAGACTATCGAAGTATTATTGGAGCTTGGACTTTCTGCATACTTTTAGTACCAGGTTTTTTAATATCCGTCGGCCAATATATTAACTGACAAGTTGACATATGCGTCAAAAGCAAGTTTACAGTATGTTGAAGTTTAACGTGAAGCACGTTGATTCCTGATCCTGGTCGTCCAGCTCTGTATTTGGGCCCGGAAGCTTTCATTGTTCGTTTTTACACTTAATTAAATCAGAAAAGAGACTAAAGATGGGCAAAAGAGACTAGAGATGGGCAAAAGAGAAGAAAGCACACCGTGTTCTATAACGTCCTCGCACTGTAGAAATGTGCAGTGTGCTGTTGTGCGGGCGGTGTGCTGTTTTGCGGTGTGCCGTTCTGCCACAAATGAGCTGACATAAATTTACATTAAATTTGCAATAAATGTACGGAGGAAGAAAAATAAAAAGAAAAAGAAAGTTATTTTTTCCTATTTCATCTGCAAATATACTGATTTATGAAATTGGTACAGCCGATCTCCGAAAGCTCCCCTAAAATAGGGCCACTTGCGATGAACACGATGTCTTTGGATTGGACCTTCTCAAATGAAAATAGAAAAACAAAATAAAATTCGTTGACACATAGAGTATTATCTAGTGAGTAAATATAAATTTTGAACAAAATAAACGCTTCTCAAATGAAAAATTTCGATAAAATTTGAGACTGATCGATTTCTGACAAACTTCGCTCAACGACTCAAAAAAAAAACAGTTTCGAGAAAAACGCGTTCCCTTTGCATCGCTCCGAGACCAGACTTCGAGAATATTTGTTGGATTGAAATGACATTTTCTGTGTACATTATGAAAATAAAATAATATTTTTTCAAATAAAAATTTTTCTTATTTCGAGAAAAAATATCTTGTTTTGAATAATTTTACTTCGCTGCTAACTCCATTGTCACTTCCAAGGCTCATTTCGAGTCAGCTTTGGGGCAGATCAACGGCAAGGTGAACACAATATTCACGCTTAAATATGTCCCCATTAACTCCTATAACTTTTTGACTCCTATAAATATCTATCATTCTATACTCGCAATATGCAGGTGGATCTTTGTAACGTGACGCTTACCTGAAAATAAAAAAAAATATTATACTTTTTATTATCTCATAATAATAACTAAATATTGTAAAACTAGATTACAAATTACGTTCAAAAATATAAACTATGCAAGTGAAACCTTTCAGTTCAAAATGTATGTGAATACATTTTAAGAATGACTCCCACACATATTTTACGAGCGACTTCAGTGGAATCTACATTGCGACAGATTGCTTTTACATAATTTTACATTAGAGCGGATATTGAAACAATCGAAACCGTGATATCTAAATGCTACCTCAAATACAACTTGACTTCAAATCACCATTGTGTAAAATAGATTGACAGAGCAATGGCATTGAGCCGCGCTTATTGAAATGCAATCACGATTTGTCCTCTGCATCGAATGCACTTGCAATTTTTTCTCATATCGCAGCTGACAGTGGCACTCTTAGATGTCTCATTTGGCATGTTAGTATAGAGGTTAGCATGAATAATCCATTTCAAACTCAAAGATTTGTCAAATTACAAAGAACTCATAAAAATATCTACTCAAAACTATTCTCAGAACATCATTTCTTCTATGATATTTAATAGTCGCCAGAGAAAAATTATTTTCACTGGAGCTCTCGTCAATTTAAGCTTTGTCTATATAACAGGAAACTTGTATAACATGTTGATAATAGTCAACGCCACTCATTGAATGCGTCATTTCATATTAAACGATCGAAGAAAGAAGAAAACTGACAGCATGCATCGAGTACTATATGTATGAATATGGCAAGAGAGTGCATCAGAGGTCAAAGTATTTAATAGCGGTTTTATGATTGTATGTGATGGCAACAAAGCATGAACAACACATACCAAAAGCCAATGACTTTATCAGCTGGTTCTGACTTATTAATAGCACTAAATATTGTAATGAGTTGCTCAGTTAATTCTGAACAAGTCATCTAGAGAACCATATGGGGGCAAAGTTGCATTTCTCGAATAAGTTGCAATGACTTTGCAGGAGGTGATTTTTATGGAATGTGAAATGATTGATTTTGTGTGGAGGGCTACAGTTTCCGAGTTGCTCATTCAAGTTGAGAAAGGTTGATAAAGGAACAAAGTAAAGAGCTATAAAACTGGAAAAAAGAATTAAGGAATAAAATTTAGTATAAAACTAGCTGGCAATTGATTCGAAAAACTTATTAGTTTGGATATTGCGAACTTAGCCTGTACCCTCTATATTACAGAGATAAAAATCTGAACAGTAAACATAGCTAGAATAGATGGCAACATAACCAACCTCCATCAGATTCAATTCGAAATTTCGCACGTGTTGTATTTACAGGTCAAATATGCAATAAATGCATGTTGTTTGATGACTAGTCATTTCGAACAATGAGATATTTTGCACCAATCTAAAGTTGGTGTTGCGGCAATCATTCATGCTGTTAGCAGCAGCTGCAAAAAGTCTATTAGGCTTCCAACTAGTTTTTCAATTGACCTGAGCTTATTGAACGTTGTTAAGAGTTTTCCTCCATACAGTGAGCGAGTTAGTTCGTTCATGAAATTGTGGATAGTATTACATACTACGGCAATCTCTTTTAACTCACAATTACAGCTATTTGACGCAAATCTGTTTCACAGCCTTAGTGTTGAATTTGAGTTGGAAAGAAATTATTATAATGCATATTTGTTAAAATCGCTTTTAAGAAACAAAACTGTTCAAGCCTATTAGTTTTTAAAATGAAGTATTTTCACGAATCAAACAGAGATTTGCTACTGATGTTCAAAAAAACATTTTTTTACGGAAGTATTCACTCGATATTTTTCATTTTCGGAATTAGTTCAAAACCACTTTCCAGCATTTAATTTTTGGAGACTTATTGTATTTCATATTACTAAGCTATTTATTTACAATAACACCACGAATATGGAATTGGAAAACGTGGTGGGCAAAGTCACCAAAATAATTTTCGAGTCCTGCCATGACAACTGAACAAAAATTAGTGCACCAACAGGGAGTTGAAAAAAACTTAGAAGAGGCGCGAAAATAGAGTCCGACGGGGTGGAACAGCAAAGAGCTAAGAGAATCCAATTGAAAGGGTTGGAGTGCCTTATTTCCGTGAGATTGTCAATAGAGACCAGAGACTGCAAGGATACAGAAAACTCTGTCCAAAGACTACCAGGAGCATATAGGACTAGTTCGGACTATAGGTGGGGGCACACAAGAATTTTGCTCAAAACACTGTTTTAAGAGCGCATAATTAGTAATCATTATGAGGTCGAGGAAGAAGACGAATGCCCTGAGGACACCTCGCTCACGACTGAATAAACAAATCAACTGGTGTGAAGAGGCTGAATGCGTAATAAACTCCTTCAAACCCATTAAATAACCAGTACCAGATGGAATCATTTCAATTCCGCGATAAAGAGCCACATGCAAACTGAAAAACAGCCTGGTACACATGAGCTTAAGTAACATTTGTTGCGCACACGACTTCCGAATGGACTTTCCACATTATGTTCCATATCTTACAATAACAACAATTCCGTTGACAAATCTTCATTGACAGAGCGGCCATTTTTTGTTTAGAGTGACTGGGGTAATTAGCCTACAAAAGACCTACAGGTACAAACCAGGAAACCTAAAAAACTACTCTAGTATATTAATAGACATCGAATCCGTAACAGAAAAAGTACCTCTACAAGTTAGGTAAAGAGCGAGATGACTGCTATAGATACTAGCGAAAAGTCACAGAGAGTGGAGAGCTTAGAGCACCTTCTCTCACAATGTCTAGCACTAGCGAGACGAAGAGTAGAGCATCTTGGTTCTGTTCATTCCTCCATCTGGAACACAATAAAAGTTCCGTTCGGGAACATCTCCGACTTCATAAGGCGTCTGGATATTCTGTTACACATAGTATTGAAAAGATTAATAGGCCTATGAGTTTGCAGTGCTAAAGACTATCTGGACACGCACCATGTAATCAATCGACCAATCAAGCTTACTGAATACTATTTTCTATTTTTTTCGTCTACATCGAGAAGCGTTCTTTGAAAGTGATATTGACGAAAAACGCCAGGTTGATTATGTGTCCTTCTGGAATTCTATCAAAATATTCATTTTACACAAGCAATTAATGAAATCATTAATCAAAAGCTAAGTGTCCGTTAAGCTCATTCATTTACTGCCAGGTTTCCAGCCGTCAAACCAAAAAGTTGCAATTATTTCAATATTTATGAGTAATTTATTCGTAGCAATAGCCAACCCACCCCCCCCCCCTCTTTGCTTCTACTTTTGCGACGATAAATTAACTTTATTCAACAAGTTTCTCTAAAATCCATCTTATACTCTAGTCACATTTATCAGATGCCATTTCAAAGTGTCCATTTCAACGTAGATATTATTCACAAATGATTTTCAGCTCGATAACATCTGAACAGCAATTCAACTAACAATCGCAATTAATTCATCGCATCCACGGGCGCCGACATTGCTACCACAGCGAAATTAATTCTATCTGTTCAATCGGAATTTTCAAAAATTTTCAGCATTTTCCCAGAGATGATTTACAGACTGTTCGTAAAAGACAAAAGCGTACAATGATTTTAATTTACTGAGTTTCATTCGATGGTTGTAATTTGCATTTTTGCTGGTTGATGGATTTTTCTTTTCTTTCAATTTCACTTCGTTTAAGGGACCTTCTTAAAATGAGATCAGTTTCAAGTGAAATAAGATTTTTTTCGAGAATTATTTCCAGCTTTTAGTACATCAAATTTGTCTGTGTGAAAAGAGTACGACCAGTGGTGACATTGTTCTATTTGTTTACAAAAAAATCGGTTCGCAACTTTTATTTTTTCAATTTTTTGGAAACAAATCAGAATCTTTTTAAGCTTGAAGGATTAAATTTGGCCAAAAATTCGTTATTTTATAAAATTTAAATAAATTGGCCATTAATCATTAGATACATTGAAAAATTAACGTGCCTAATATGATCGATCAAGACGTTATGATGCAACTGATCAACTACATTGACTAAATGCCTACAAAGGATGGACATGTGACAGATTAAGCCGACCAGGCAGGACGAAAATAAGATGAGATCAAACATTTACGAAAAAAGCAACGTTTAAAGTTGTTAAAAGTTAAATTTTGGTTTTCAGTTGCAGTAAATATAATAATGTGTAGTGTGCTACCAGTTTCATGGTATATCAATGGCCTTGAGACCTTGTTATAGTGTATTACTAGCCTTAAGATAGTATGCAATTAAATAACTGTAAGATAATAATGACCGTAACTATTTTCTTTCTGTAGACTACTAGCTATTATTCTTCTGCTTCGAAAAAAGTCCTAGCAGTTCAAAATTTGAAACTTCAAGACGTCGTTCGTCGAGCTTGTAGTTCAAACCTTACCCCAAAGGCAAATGTAGCATCGAGACACCTACTATCACTTCAGACCCTAGAGTTGCTATACGAAAATTAGCCAATAAAGTCACTTCTAATGTTGGTGTATCGTCTTCAGCCGCAGCAGCTAAAAAATTTAAAGTTTCGCAACTTCAGAAAATAAAGGAAACACCAGTTCTTCAAGTCAAATTTGAAAAAATTTAAAGCTGACTTGGTGAAAGCTTACTCTGTTAATAACGACCGCATTCCTAACTTTGAAGTCAAGACAAACAACTCGACAAAGACATATCTCCTCCTGAAGAGCATGAAAGAACATGGTCTTCTCTCGAGAACCTTAAAACAGCTTCTGTTCCGTGCTGCAAAACTCTGCCTTTTCTGAGTTTAATGATGACCTCAACTATATATTGTCTTTAACTTCCAAAAAACCATCATTGCTGAGGATTTCAATGACAGGAACACAGAGTAGGGAAATGTTGCAAGCAACTCTTTTGGCACTGACCTTTAGAGATAGCTATTGAATAAACGTCTAAAGTTTCTACTTTTCACTCTTTCTGATCCAAATGTCAAAAGGTATGAGCGCGTAATCATCTTTTTTTCTTGTTTCCCTCAACTTTTTAATATAATGCCTTAATCAGGTTCGTTTCCAACCATCTCTCTTCTCTCCAACATAGAGAACTAATAGAGAAAGTAATCTATTCAACCTTTGATATAGTAGTTGTTGAGAAGAACATCATACCTGCCCGTCAGCTTAGCTTCAAAAAGATCATGCCACCTCCAATACTTTACAGGTCTTTTCGACTGACATACAAACGTACCAGACTGAGCTCAAATTTATCACGGCTTGTTTAACTAATATGGAAAAAGTTTTGGATTCAGCTACGATCATCGGCTTGGTTCACAAATTTATTACTCTTGAACCACCTAGGTAGCTTATTAAATTATTTTCTACCTTTGTCCACGAAGGCACAATTG
Source organism: Nemotelus nigrinus (assembly GCA_947369275.1). Lineage (NCBI taxonomy): Eukaryota > Metazoa > Arthropoda > Insecta > Diptera > Stratiomyidae > Nemotelus > Nemotelus nigrinus. Next base: position 161,546,169 of record OX376373.1, read on the forward strand.
AAGAAAGCTTCAGGCTTTTCTCGTTGACTTTGATGGCTCTCAGGGTTCTATCTTTGGACCCATTTTTTGACTATTTTCACTTCCGATATTCCTAGCATAAATAACCCCGGTGATTTTAAAGTAAATTTGTACGCTGACGACATCTTGGCGTGAAGTGATGGTCATAGTTCAAGAATGGCCACAATCAAAAGATGGCCACAATTCAAGGATGGCAGCAATAAAGCTCCAGCAATACGTTAAATCTTTCTATTGGTATTACACCAAATGGGGAATAAAAATTAACGCAAGAAAAAAAACGGAATGTTTCTAAGCGTATACGACAACTGTCTTCTAGAAGGACAAGCTCCATGAAAAACATGTAGCTTAACATCCAAAGCCACTCTTTTCTGTCTTTCGGTCAACACATAGAAATGGCCCTCAGCAAAGCCTCTAAAACATACTGAATAATGAGCACCCTCTTCCGAAAATCATCCCCTACGTCGAAAAGGGTTAGGAAACCGATTTACCATACATCACTCTCATATTACCAATCATTCTTTAAGATGCAACAAGCTCCCATAAAGAGGCGGAATTCCGTTGAAGCTTTTAAGCGAAAACTTCTCCGCTTGTGCACGGGACTTCGTAGAAGTGAGCCTCGGAAACACTTTTCTAACAAAGTGTTGCATGCTTCTGCTGGTACTTATAAAATACAAAACGTTTTAGTTTATACGTTGCCAAAGAGTTCTCAACGACGAGTCCCGAAAAATTTGCTCTGCGTATGAATAACCACCTCTTCGCTTAAAAAAAAATAAATTTTAAGCTCAACTTAGGTTAAGCTTAGAAGCATTAGGCCCTTGAAGGAACAGATGATGTACTATAAGATAGTTCTAAGAACATATTTTCTTTATATAATCAAGTTTCATACTAAAATAAAATATTAGTGAGTTCAGGATATGCGCACTTATGCACAATTTGTTAGCTTGTATTTTATTTGGTTAGTTTTAAGGTAGTATTTAGTTTTAATTATATAGTATTTATAATTATGGTGTTTTCATCAGCCAAAAATGAGATTATTGATCCTAACTCGACTCGCGCCCAATGTGGGAGTTTCATGAAGTCATGAATTTGTTTAGATTGAGATTTGAATCTTCTGCGGAATTTTTGTCCTTTCTTCGTAAACGATTGAAAAACCTTTCTATAGCGTTTTCATTTTGAATCAAATTTTGTGTAATACAGTACTGTTACGAAAAATGAAAATGAAACAAACCAGAGAAATTTACTATTAGTCCGACAAATTATTACCAATTCTCGATATTTTATGATAGAAAATAGGGTACGAATCAACATAATCTAGATTAGAAGAGGATTCTATCGAAGAACGAACTGATAAATATGATGCAATTGAATATTTCACATTCAAGGTGGACAGAAATAGACAGGCTGGTCGCTAATCGCTATTTAGCGAAAAAAAACAGTATACATTTGACGTTTAAGGGAGTATTTCTATTTGTTAGGGCAAGCAGTAGCAACTCTAGTTTTTTCAACTGCTTTATCATCACTTCCAAGGAGATTTATTCACCCGATTCATGTCATTACATCCGTTATTTATCATGTTTATTATTCAAGTGCTATATATTCGAATATTTCATCTCCTACAATATACTTACATCTAGCTAATAATAATGCTTGTGGTAGTTGCAACTTGTTAAACATTTCAATCACGTTCGTCATTGGGATTTTCTTCAGAATCATTCATTACTCAACCAGTCACTCGAACTACAACTACTGCTCACTGTCGTCTATCATCCATTTCGAAAAATTCACGAAAACAAACTAAACCATGATAAGTTCATCAAATAGGCAGACGGTGCACATCGAAACAAATTTAGACATGATGACTTGGAAGTTTTTGTTAGTTATTTTGGTTATGGCGACAGTGGCGGTGGCGGCAGTAAATTTACTACTTGGAACATCCCGAAAAAGGAATGTAAGTTTGCATGCCGGTTTGCGCCTATTTTGGAAGCACAGGCTGCTTTCGACAAAGAAGCGATTGTCCGATTGTAGCCGTGGCATCGGGTTACTGTCATATTCATATGTGTCGAATTAGCATACAATCGTCGAATTATTATATGTAGAAACAAGATATGTGCTTCGTACGGAGTAATCATAATACAATGCAATAATTTTATCTTTTGGCTTTGCGTTGCGGGTTGGCAAGTCTATGTCTGGACCGCGTTCGGTACGTAAATATTTTTTTTTGAGATTAGTACGTGTTCGGAGTTTGTAATTCGATTTTCAAATGAATGAAGTCGGTGTAGGAAGGTTAAGGGTGTATTGGAGTGCAGGCTTTTAGGATTTCATATTATCGTTTGAGTGCTTTTTTTCGAACTCACTAGTTTTGCTATTTTAGAGATATATCAAAAACTTTTGCACAAAAACTCATTTCCTTTGAGAAAACGCATTAGTGAAAGTCCTTTTATGAGATCGCAGCATTTCTCTGTCAATCAAAACTTAATAAAAATAGGTACTTCCTCAAACATGCCTCGAAGAGGTCCATTTTAAATTTAAAAAAAAAACTCTTTTCTGTAGCTCGCTTTGATTAGCAAATCATTCACAGAAATCATTATTTATCTCCAGGGTAATATCGGACTGCTATAAATTGCTACTAATCCCGTTTTTATTACTAATGTTCGAAGAACATTAGTATTAAAATCGATTCGGCCAAAAATTCATATTTCCATATATATATACAGTGGCTCACAGCTTATTTGATACAGTGACTTTTTAAAAATGCAAATCACTGTAACTTTGAAATAAAGAACCCTATTCAAAAAATTTAAACGTATTTGACTAGATTCATGTTCGACGAATACAATGCAAACCAAAAATGTTCCAGCAATATTCCTCGGCGTCCCTTAAAAGAGAAATACCACTGGCGCAGAAAAATTGCAGCTCACAGCTTATTCACTTCAATGCGAAGAAACTTCTATTTCTCGCGGAGTTAATCTGTCTTGTTTTTGATTCTTGAATTTTTGATTGTGTTTAGACATTGGCTTAAGTAATTTTTAGCAAGATTTTGTAAGCTGAAGTGCCAAAATGAGCCAAAATTGTAAAATGGGTCATCGCACCACAATTGAACAGCGCGAATTGGTATTAAACCACTTTAAAACAGGACAAAGTGTTCGGAAAATTGCTGAAAGTGTGAATTTGAGTGTCTCTACAGTGCAGCACTTAATTGAGCGCTTCGTACACGAAAATCGGGTAGAAAATAAGAGGAGAAATGCTCCAAACAATATTTTCACCGTATCCGACGAACGATACATTGTAAGGAAAGTGAAAGCAAACACAAAGATTTCCGCTCCAAAATTGGTTACTGAGGTTCATCGTGAATTAAGGAAGTCATGTAGTGCTGAATCCGTCCGACGAGTGCTTCGCGACCATGACTTCAGGGTCCGAGTAGCTCGTAGGAAGCCTTTCATTTCCAAAAAAAATACAATAAGCCGATTTGCCTTTGCCAAAGAGCATGTGGGAAAGCCATCCGCGTTCTGGAATACGGTTATTTTTGCGGACGAGTCCAAGTTTAACATTTTTGGCTCCAACGGAATGTCATGTGTCTGGCGCAAGGCAACCACTGAGCAAAACAAGGTGAACCTCAAAGCTACTGTGAAGCATGGTGGTGGTAATGTGATAGTTTGGGCCTGCATGTCTGCAGCCGGAGTCAGAAATTTAAATTTTTATTGAGGAAACAATGAACCAAACAAAGTACCTTGATGTACTCAAAAACAATTTGCTGCAAAGCACTGAAAAACTGGGTGTTAGCAACCAATTTCGGTTGTACCAAGACAATGATCCAAGGCACAAGTCGGGAATTGTGCAATCCTGGCCAATTTGGGATTGCCCTCATTTGATGTCTCCGCCGGCACAGACACCAGATATGAACGTCATTGAGAATTTGTGGACTTTGTTGGATAACAACATTAGAAAACACAAGATTTTATAAACAAGACCTGAAGAAAGCACTGCTAGAGGTATGGCAAAAAATTAGTCCTGACATCACAAAAAAACTCATTGATTCAATGCCGAATAGGCTCCAGGCTCTGCTTAAGTCTAAGAACTATCATACAAAGTATTGAAATCAACTGGAAACCTCTTAATTCACAACAATTTTAATGTTTAATCAAACTGTATCAAATAAGCTGTGACATGTAATTTGTTATTATTTTTAGTTTTTTTGTTTTTTAAGGTGTAAAACAGCAACTTTGTAACAAATATAAACTTGTTTAATAAACAACAAACAATTGCCTTCAAAATGGTGTTCAAATTTTTTTGATATTGTTATTATTTTTTGATTTATTGCAACTTAATTTTTTAAAGAAGCACTGTATCAAATAAGCTGTGAGCCACTGTATATATATCATCAAAAAATTTCAGTGAGATAATCTCGGGAACGCGCCATCCGATTGAGCTGAAACTTTCAGGATACATTGCTGTATATGCAGAATAGGTCCAGGTCTCTTTAAATGTCAGTTATTGTTAACCTTTTGGCGCCGGCGGCCATTTAAGTGATATTTTTAATATACCTATTATTTCGTGCACAAATGATTTTCGCAAAAATAAAGTTAACGAAATAAATTTCTAACGTGTTTTACATATGAATCGGAAAATGCTTTGGAATTTTTTAACCCTATGTGTGCGCTGGGTGCCTAAAAAGAGGACGGGAAAATTTGAAAATTTTTAAATTTCGATAACTTTTGACAGAGCTATTCAATCATTACGAAATTTTCAGAACATATTGATATTATTTAGTTGTAGATTTGTGTAGGTTTTAATGAGCGTGCTGGCAACCCTGTAGCTAGGGCAGGCACTGAAAGTGAAAACCTCCAAATCATCGTCTCTCTTGAAAAAATGCCGTTTCTTCAAAAAAAAAGCCATTCATATGTAAATCTTGTGCTTTGTTTACATAACCAAAAAAAAAAAAAGATATGGTATAACGGGCACGCCTGGTAACCCTTGCCCAATTTACCTATATTTTTAGCATCAAAAACTTCTGTTCACGGAAACTCACGATCCGATGAGCAGAATTATTTGAAATTCACAGAATGCATTGGTCTTAAATAGGACCAGGTCTGATAGAAGTGATTTTGAAATGCGGGCGATTCTGTGCCAGTGGTGCCATCTTGAAAAATCACTAAAAAAGATAACTGTTTTTAGCCCTATAAATTTTGATTGAATCGTTCGATTTTGACGAAACTCACACAATTGCTGGATCTTATTTTAAGCCACGTTTGGTAGAAATTTGGTCGAAAAATTCGGTTGGAGCTGCCAGCTATGATAATTTTGGCGTCTTCATTTTGAAAAAAAAAATTGGAAGTGAAAACATTCAAACCATCGAATATTCAAAAAAATGTCCGTTTCTTACAATAAAACCAATCTGTATATAAATCTTATGTTTTATCTACACGTTCAAAATAAAACTTTGGAAATTTCATGTCGGACAAGAACGGTAACCCTCTCCCAGTTAACCTATATTTTTAGCATCAAAAATTTCTGTTCACGGAAACTCACGAACCAATAATCAGATACAGCTAAAATTTACAGAATGCATTGGACTTAAGTAAGATCAGATTTGATAGAAGCGATTTTGAATTGTGGGCAAGTCTGTGCCAGTGGTGCCATCTTGAAAAATTACAAAGAAAAAAAACTGCTTTTTGCCCTATGAAATGAGAATAAGCTACCAGATTTTCATGAAATTGACACAGTAGCTGAACCTTACTCTAAACTCTGTTTGATGAAAATTTGGTTGAAAAATTCGATTGGTGCTGCCAGCTATGGTAATTTTTGTGTCTTTGGTTTTGAAAATTCGCTCAGGAAAATAAAAATTTTTGCCCTATAACTTCCAGTGCAGTCATGAAATCAATACGAATTTCATACAATTAATGAAACCTGTCATAAACATTATTCAGGCCAAATTTGGTTGAAAAGCTTCGATAGGGTTGCCAGCTATTGTTGGTTTTGTGTTTAATTGCAATATCTTTATTAAGCGGTTTTATCGTAGAATTTTCAAATGGTAATGATATTGTAGTGACAATAAACAGCAAATATTAAGCTTTCGATCATTTGAAAAAACTCGCTGCAGGTAACCCTAAATTTCTTTATACTCCTATAACTTCGAATGTAATTAAACAACGTTAAGCAGATTTGATATATTCTTGGCTTTGATACTGGCGAAAGGTTGCCAGCACGAGTCGGTTGTGCTACTTTTGTATCAATAAATGCTTACAGTTAGTATACATACCGGAAACATTTACAATGAAAATAAATAACCGATGTTACAATTCGCAAAGTTCTGCAAATTTTTCGGATCGCACCAACTTCAGTTACAGTGCTGCAGGCACTGAGCATTTTCTTCATTGATGTTATATGAGATGCTGCTTTCAAAATTATGTGAAATAAGCAACTGATAACGAATATAATTAACCCGTGTTTTGCTCTCATAAACGTTGAAATTCATGCCAGTGGTAATATCTGAAACCTTCCACCATGTGAGTTATAATGCATTCTTAAGACGAAAGTAAAACGTGGCATTTGAAACAGTTTGGCCGTAATAAGCAGCACATGTGGTGGAATATGCACTCAAAACCTGCACGATTCTTCTACTGTTCTTCGAACATTAGTGTTTCTAGCGGTTCAGGTGCGCTAGAGTTTTTAATATTCAGCTTGGTCATCATTCCTCTCCAATGTCCTATAATTCTTCGTAGGTTTTGCAAGTACTAAGAAATTCGAAGACCACGGACATGAAAATGACAATAAATTCTTTTGGAATTTTTTTTTTGTCGTCCAACCAAGTGTTTTGGTACATCCAGCAAATTCACCACGTCCACCCTAACCTAACGATATAGCTATTTATCACATTATTGTTATTATTGTTCTATGAGAAATTTTAATAATATTGCTTTCATTCTGCATTAGAGTGTGCTTTTTCTTCGCCATATTATTTTTCCATAATTCTAACGAAAAAGTTATAAATTTCTCTTTCTAGGCAAGACAACAAAATCTCGTTTCATATTTATTTATTTTGTCGACATTTTCTGGTGTTTCTCTGCTCGGCTCTGTGATGCTCCGCTACCGTTCCAATCTTAAGATTTTTTTTTTTGTTTTTTTGACGACGATGTTAGAGAAGATACAGTTGAATTTTATTGCATGACCTTTATGAAAGTTTTCCACTGGTTTTTCTCTAACTTTTTCTTTTGTTGGTGTTTTTTGAAGGTGCGCGTTTTTTGGGGGGCTTTTGGGTCGCCGACGTTTGATTAAATCAGGCATATGATTGCGCAGACCCTGTGGCCTGGCATATTTTTCATTTTAATATGTTTCTAGGATGAAACAGAGAGTTTCAAATAAGAAGTGATTTCATTGGATTGACCTTTCTGTTATGATGAATATATTTGCTTGTGTTCACATGTCAGAGGATTTAGAATAAATATACAGACTATTTGGTCAATTTATATTTGTTTTTTTTTTTTTTTTTTTTTTAATGTGATAGGAAAAGATACTCAATCGGAATTCTATCGACTTTTGGACGTTTCGATGTCATATTTTGTATCATAACATGAGACTGATGCAGTAGATTTGAATTCGAATCCATTTTATTTTATTTTTCGAGGATGATTTACGTGCATCAGACAAATTCATTCAACGAATATTCAACCGACAGCTACTGTGAAATTCAATTTATTTGGCTGGGTTATACATAACATTATACATGTAAACAGCCCGTTTGATCGAACCCTTAAGAGATGGTAGTATAATTGACTTTTTCATGGTTTCTTCTCAGCTTTTCCGTATTGAATCTGGTGACAGGCTTGGCATTAAAGAGTACAACGAGCGAAATTTGCAAAGATATTGGGAAACCTGCAAATAAGACATTTCTACACACTGGCTGGATATCATTATTGGTTGGAATAGAGCACTTTCGGTGCCTGAAATTGGGCAGACTACCGCAAGCACCAATTAAGCTTTGAGGTTCTTAGTAGACAGTGGATCCAAGGCTGTGTCATATCGTTTCCATTTTCGTGTTACGTTGATACGAAGTATAAATATAGAAACTAGACATGGATAACGCAGCAAATTTTGAAGCGCTGATACACTGATACCGGCGCAGTGCGCTGATACCATGACGCTATGATACCACGATCGCATCGCTTTTCATAATGCTTGCTTGAAGTACACACGCAGCCTATAAAACTCAAGTGGCTTGAGTCGAACCGATCGGAAAAGAAAAAAATATGAGCTGGAATGCTATTATTTTCCGTTCGAGGAAAACTCTCATACAAAAATTTGAATGAATTTCAGTTTCACGTTAGCTTTTTGAACGCAGTGTTAGCTTTTTGAAGGCAATTCAAATAAGCTTGTGGAAACGTGCGTACGCGTAGGTATATTGCTTTGCATCAAACAGACTTGAGGTAAGTATACTCAACTCATATCTTTGCGCCGCGCCGTAGCATAGCGCCAAGCCAAATGGTGTTGGAATTGCAAAGCGGCAGCGCCAACACCATTGATACCGAAGTGCGTTACTGCGCTACTGATACTGACAATCGGTGTCAGCACAGTGGTATCATGGCTAGTGCTTCAACGCAATTGCGCGGAGCAGCGCTGCGTTACCCATATCTAATAGAAACTTTGATGATGGCAGAACCGAAACTTATAATAACGCTGGTCGGATTAATACGCCCGTGATTACTTGCTGCGAACTACTTTCCAACTTCCCTAGCCGATCACTTCTTGCTGATTGACTTTGATTCTGCTTTGTTCGCTTCACTAGATACCTACTGCTGATGGCTTCCAGGTACTCAATAATCACATGACCAAATATGGTAATTATATTGAAGTCGATAAGTCCAAGTCGATAAAGTGTTGATATAAATTCACAGGGTTGAATTTATATCATCACTGTATGCACAGGGAGCAGGAAACAGTTTCGAGATTATGTTGCGTCTATATATTACATTACTGAGTCTGTGTTTGGATATCGTATTTTTTTATAATATTGCCTACTTCTTTTTCGTAAATTATTTTTAAATCTGTTCAATTTGTAAATGAGAAATTTACCTGTTGAACTAAATAGGAACTAAATAAATAAACAGATTTTTCTCTGTCCCGCGAAAGTAGAACAAACTTTGCTGTAACGCGTTTCATGTTCAGATCTTCAGCTAAGAATGCCTGGATAAACGACAAAAAAATGAGTTAGTTTTTTCGATTCGTCAATTGGTCTGCAATTGATTTGAATTTTGAAAATTTTTGTTTGTTCTATAATTTTTCTGCTTTTATTCCAACATAAAAATTTGATTTTCAAACATCTCTTCCACCATCAAAAAATGGCCGACATTCTTGAAAGGTACTTTGTAAATATATCTTTTTGCATACCGTGTTATTCCCAGGCGGACTTTGCTTACCATAATGAGTGAATGAAGGCATTAGTGAGCATACCTAACTGTAGAAGGCATTGCGTTCATCATTCTCTTCTGCAGAAAAGTATTTTCTCATTTTGAATACTACCTCGTATATATTGTCTCCTTCGCTATCCAATTCTCTGTTCTTCAATACCTCTTCTTCAACCAGCCTGCAAGGAACTCCTGCTGTAATCGCTAAGTTTTTTGCTTTGCCTACTTCAATTTAACTTCTTCTCTCGATTTTCAATTTACCTCCCACAACAATTGCTTCGAAGTTGAGGGTTCCCTGATGTGTTTTTATTATCTTTGCATTTACTCTTTGTGTTTTTCTGGTCACAATTTTCAAAATAAATACTACAATGATCTTTTCTTCACTTTATGGAAATTTTCGCACATTTTTCCTGTTTACAAACCTGGTATTCGAATCTTAGTATCCATGTTTTTCTAACGGTTTGGGCGTGCTGTTTTCAAGCGTGTTTATGCTGTTCTCAATTATTTATTGTTTATCAAGAGCACGGTGTTATGCAAGGCCAGAGTTTTATCACGAACCTGGTTGAGTTTTCGAATCTAGTTGCTTCTGTTCTTGATGGTCGCTATCAGGTTCATATAATATACACAAGCCTTCTCAAGGCTTCTTACGTCAAGGTATCTCTTGAACATATTCATTAAATGTAATCTTCATTCGCATCGAATCATTCTTGATATGTTACCATATACAAGTCTTCTCTCTCTTCCGTTTCTCTTCGTCAGGCGGACCACAAAGATCTATTTTGGAACCTTTGCTCTTTCATCTCTTCATTCCTGAACTCCCCAGAGTTTAAAACTTTGACTTTTCTAATGCAGTCCTAAATACTCCTTTTACTTATCTTGCTGCTCAACCTATTTTTTTTTTGTATCAGATGTTAACTTTTACAATAAAAATTTTTTCTCCATTAGACAAAGTCCATAAATTTCGATTAAATTCTACTGTTTGAAGAAAAAGGGGTTCAGAAAGACATAAAATTACAACCAGTACGCCACAGCGCTACCAACCTCCCTTTTGCTGTTTAAAATGATGCGAATGTTTTTTTTTGTGTGGCTGTATTTGATCGTCTTTGAATGTCTCTGGATTGTTCTTTATGTTCTTTGAGTAAACATTTTGTGTTTTTTGTTCTATGCTTGAATATTGCTCCTTATTGCGGTTTCATCCTTTCAAGTATCTATCTGTACGGAAAGTGTTTTTTTGCAGAAAACTAGATAGCAGACCAATCCAACCGGAGTCTTAGAGTTTACCAGCTGGTAATATTCCCATGTGGGAACCATCACCTATGATTGATATGGAATTTCCAATATGCCCCAAAATATTTGGGTGATATTTTTTTTAGCGAAATTTCTACAATTGCGGATGATGGTGCTGCCTTCAATATTTCAAGGACGAAAATTTAGTGGCTTGAACCGAAAATAATTATAAATAAGCTCCAGCTCGAAATATATTTGTTTATTAACCAAGCGTACAAATTACATGAATAATACAAAACGAAATTGAAAACTAATGTGTATATGTAAATAAAACGAAAAATTAAATAACAAATAAATCAATAACAATTAATAAACCACAAATAAATAAAACATTGACATACAGCTTAAGATTAGGGGTACGAATGACTTAGAAAGGGGAGGACTTGAAGGATAATTTGGAAATGGTAGGGGAATGAAGATTGCTTATACTGCTGAATATCCTGCAGCATGTATTTATCGGCTTATTAGCTGCATATGTAGTTGAATGTGGACATTCTTTTAGCAAACGATTGGACATGTTGTTCCTTACAGGGATATTTATCACAATTTTACTATTCAGGTGTTCAACTCTAATACCATCTCTAATGACGTCGAATGTGAAGCAGGCCAATATCACCATTCTTCTGGATGCAAGTGTTGATCAATTTAAACGACCCAGTAGAAAATCATAAGGGGGTAAGTTAGTGGAATCACAAGGGTTGTAAGGTTTTCTCAAGGCAAAAAGTAAAAATTGCTTTTGAATGGACTCGAGTCTGTCACAGTGGGTTTCAAAGACGGGATTGCAGCTAATGCAAGCATATTCAAGAATAGTACGTACAAGTGAAGAATACAAGGATCTTGTGACCTACAGGTTACGGTTCTTTTGCACGTCTTTTGATGAAGCCTAACTGTTTGTTTGCACGGGAAAGCATTTTATCAGAGTATAAGATGAAGCGGTTTTTCATCTAAGATAAAACCGAGGTCAATAATGTTATCAACCCGAGCTAATAAATAATTACCGAGGAAGTACGTATTGTGTATGACCGTGTATTTTCGGGAAAAACTAGTAACCTGACACTGATCAATGTTGAGAGAGACTTTGTTTACATTGCATCAATGATCAAGTGAATCAGGTTTGGATTGGAGAAATAGTGTATCAGATTTAGCTTCAATGATCTGATAAACTTTCAGATTGTCTGCATAAAGTAAATGAGGTATGTGTGCAAGGACGTCAGATAGGTCGAAAATACATATATTAAAAAGAATTGGGCCAAGATGACTACCTTGTGGTACACCAAAAATAGCAGAAAAGTTGTTCGATAAAAGTCCTTGAAATTTTACACATTATGTTCGATTGCGAAGGTAGGAAGTCAGCCAGCTGAGTAAAGATCCGGCAAAACCGAATTGCTGAAGTTGTCGGATCAAGGTAGAATGGTCAACTCTGTCAAACGCCTTACTGCAGTCAGTGTAGGTTGCAATTTTACACAGAACGTCTGAGATTAGGACTGCCAAATTTGTGGTAGTTGAGCAACCTTTTCTAAAGCCATGTTCTTCCTCGTTCAGACGGGTGTCAACAAACGGAGAAAGTTTATCGTAGATCACCTTTTCAAAGAGTTTTGGAGTCGAAAAAAAATAGCAATGCCCTTATAAATTCCGATACAGCGTCGATCAACATTCTTGCTTTCGGAGAAGATCGGAGGAAGAAGATCACGCCCAGGACCTTTGTTTCAGACGAGTTCTCAAATAGCTTTACATATTTCACTAGGTGAAATTACTAAGTGGCTGACAAAAGCTGCTGGAGCTGAATCAGAAAAAGAAAGGGGTAAGATTGATGAGTCTGGTGCATTAAATTTTTTTTGGAAACTATCTGCGAATAGGTCACATATCTATTTAGAAGAAGAAGACGTGATATTATGAGGGAACATAACTCGAATATCTACGTGAGATATTGTTTTTCATAGGTTATTCACATGCAGGAATAACAGGACAACTATATACCATTTTAAATAAATCATCGATTCGATAAACAACAGCTTTTCAATCTCGATAAATTATCCATAATAACGAAACTAAAACATTCAATATCCCTATCTGATCATTCCATCTAATAAGCCAAATTAGTTTACAGCTCACTGACTCGAACAATATCTAAGGTAATAAACTCTTCAGTCTCCGTATCGCATGTCCACATAAAAAACATTCTATTTCCATTTCTATTCAAATGGCTCACTTTCTCCGATTTTTAAGCCTTTAGATTAAGACTCACAGTGCAATTAGGAGTGGCCGCCTCAGTCATTAGTTAAAGTCCAGCTAGTGTTAGTCCACGACCGACCACCACCAGTTGATTACTACAACTTTATTGTAAATACTCAACTGTAATTAACCACCGGACTCGACTACATCGCGTCCTAAGTGCCTAACTGCACTCGGACGCGTAGACAACAATTAAGTAGCGAGTTCGTCGAGTGTAATTCATTTTCTTGCTTCATTCCACCATACTTAATGACCCAGAGCCGAGCAACAAACACGTTGTTTTACAACTCCTCAAATGAATCTTTCAGATAAATAGCCGTACTTGTAGTAGCGTGGATTCTTCCTTACTAACCAGCAAACAACTTAAAGACCATGCAATACTACCACTAGCGAACGGGCCAAGCAAGGGTATCTCACGCAACCTAAGGTGGATTTGCATTTCGTCGAGTTTTATTTTGGTAGATTCGCTGGAATTTCGATGGCTTGGCGCCAAGGCTTTTAAAACTGAGCGATTGGCAGTAAAAGATTTGCTTCTTTACTTTGCTTTGAAAGCGCGTTCCTAATGCTGTTGTAATCGGATGACGCGAAATGCGACAGTGGCCAGATGTTGATGGGGACATATTTTAAGTTGGGTTCAGATGAGATGAGATGATGATGATTCATCGCGTAGATATTTATCTCTGGAAACATGTTGAGTACCACATAAAAGAATTCGTTGGTCGGGAACTGAAAGAAACGGTAAAAAGCACGACAATGCAATTATTCCAAGAAAACGAAAAATTGTTACTAAAGACGAAAACACAAATTGTTTGGTTTTAAATCGTTTTTTAAATGATGAAATGAACGACATCACGGAGTTGCATCGAAATCAAAGAAGAAACAAATGCATTAATTGTTGTTACAAAACCATTCAAAGTTATCTTGAAACAATCTATCTATTCGCCGGTACACTTGTAAGCTATCGTTCTGGTTGCGCTTCTGTTAACACTGCCGGATTATCTTTTTATTCGGTTTGTGTCGTGCCGATTCATCCGTGCTGAGCGTGTTAAAACAATACTTGAGCACTTATACATGCACTGAGCCGTACTTATCCGTCTTGGGCGTTCGGTCGTTCGTTGATCTAATTACATTTTGGCGTGCGGTCTGATCAACGGTCTTGGACTTGGGAATCACTTCCAGACCTAGCCAGTCCAGTCTGTTTGTCCTCCGGCTGACCGTGCCGATGTTACGAAACAAGAACAATAATGGCCACGAATCAGACCAACAAGTTTCATATTTCTTGTCCTCACATGCCAACAGTATTTCGAGTAGTACTATAACAATAACAAATTAAGTATAAAAAAGAACGCGTGGCATATGAACGCTAAGAAGAAGATATATATATGTGCTCTGTTTGTAGTGGCCGGGCCATTGCACTTGTCCGAATCAAAGGTTGGTGGCTCGACTTGACTACTCACTGGATTGCTATTTTTGGAATGTGGATGAGTTCTGTTACGTTCGCTATGATATCACTATGTAACACGCAAGTTTTTTGCATGTTAAGAAATTATTTGGAATGGTATTGCAGGATATATGAAAATTATCTTTAGTAAATTTAGTCATTAACGTGTTGATAATACTTATATTTGTTTTGCAGAGGTGATTCCTAGGAGAATACATGGAGAATGAAAATTTAATTAATGTCGTTAGGATATTCGACGCCCAACATCGCTTTAAATTAAACTAATATAAATATGATATTGAATTTAAATAGACTTCTTCTATATCGAAATCTTTTCAGTCATGGCATATTTCTTCCCTACAGGACGGTATCTGAAAGTTGATACCATGTGAAACAGTTGATTTTCGAGTATTCTGTTTAAATTTTAGGGTTATTTGCCTTCTTCCTGTGTTCTGGTGAATATGAAGCGGAAAACAAATGGTGACTCCCCTTCTATGTTTAGTAAGAGCTCTGTCTTCTTCTTCTGCTCAAAAAATTTCCAACTTTTTCGCTGATAATTTTCAAGAGGTTTTAACCAGTAATGCATCATCTAGTCAAGCTCCAAGGGATACTCAAACAATTTTTGCTGAGGATATAACCATTTCTAGAGATAATATTGTTAAAGCGTTTTTGGAGCTTGATAGTAAGAAATGTCCTGGAATAACCTTCTTCCTCCAACTTTTCTCATTCATTGCGTGGTGAAGTTAGTCTTCGCAATAAATATTAGATTTAATACATCGCTTTCCTTTGGACACTTTCCATTGCATTAAAATTCATCTTTAGCCAAACCAATACTCAACCATGTTGTATGGAAAATGGAAATTGACGCCGTTTACATTGACTTTGGCTCAATTTTGATTTCGAAGCTGCAACAGTTTGCAGAATTGCAGAACCTCTATTAACCCTTTTCGGACGTATTAAATTTGGTCATGAGTGTCGTACTGGTCGGAATTAATTTCCGTTGAAAGAGCAGTGATACATAACATGCAAGCTTTCTTAATGTGCAGACATACGACCGGAACGGTGAAAAAGCTTTGGTGGCTGAGAGTAGACATACGACTGCAAAGGGTTAATTTATGCTATTACAACACGTGAAATTCAAAGGATTTATCGGCAATGAAATTCATACTAACTCAGGTTTACCTCAAGGTAGGCAACTTGGGCCACTTCTTTTCAATAAGATATTACAAAACCCATTTAGTTCTGGAAATTTATCATAATATCAGGTGAAATTAAAAGCTTTATTTAGAATACTTAGAATGATCTAATTTAGATTAAATATGTGCTATTTTGTTCAATAACTTTTTGCTATTTAGTAGGTAATTGTGGCCACGATACTCTTTTATAGAAGACAGTCGGTTTTTACAAGCTTCTCTTGAGGCAAATTTTCATCAGCAAAATCGTTCGCCATAGACAGGAATAAGTAATAATTACTTGGTGCCAGGTCCGGACCATAAGGTGGATGCATAAGAACCTCCCAACCAAGCTCCTGAAGCTTCTGGCGAGTTACTATCAATGGGTGTGGCCTGACGTTGTCCTGATGAAACACAATTCCTCTCCTATTGGCCAAAGCTGACCGCTTCTGGGCAACTACTTCCTTCAAACGGTCCAATTGTTGACAGTATAGGTGCGAACTAAGAGTTTTGCCGTAGTTAAGCAGCTCATAGTCATGAATCAGCTCATAGTAGCAGCTCACAGTAAAACCTTCCTGGACGTCAATCCAGGCTTGGTCATCAGCTCACTACGATGTGGCACCCATACATCGAGCTTCGTTTTTGAATGCAGCCTCATTCAAATGGTTCCAAACCGTTTTTTGGGCAATGTTTAGCTCCTGGGCAAACAAAACAGTTCTTACTTGACGGTCAGACTCGATGATTTCCATGATTTTATCGACATTTTCAGTAGTTGGCCTTCCAGAGCATGGTGCACTTTTGACGTTTATTTATTTATTTATTTAGTTTGCATTCAATTCAACAGGCAAACTGCCAAATTACAAATTGAAAAATAAATAAATATAATATATACAATAGGTGCAAAAATTAATCAATAAGAAGTAAATGAGTAATTATAAATATTAGTCTATAAAAATAACTAAAGTAGTGATTAAATAAAGTAAAATTAAGTAGAGCAAAATAAGAAAAGAAAGAATCCATTATAAACAAGGATAGAAAATAAAATTAATTAGAAACAAAAATTTTACACTAGAATGTGGAAGAAGACCAAATTGAGGACTGTTATGAGTGCATAAGAGTCGCAAAACAGGAGAATGGAAGAAAGCACCAGTACCAACATACAGTATTTCAAATAAAATGAAAAACCTTATTGGCCTTCCGGGTTGCCACGCAATGAACAAAGATGCTTAAGAGGAAGATTGGCAGGGGCGGATTTCACCATTTCGCCGACCTAGGCCTCAGAAATATTTGCCACCCTTTCGTGAATTATATTTTATGTAACAATGCGCGAATTTTTTTCGATCCCCTAGAATACTTCGCTGTTTTTCGTTGCGCCCGAGCTCACAAAAAAGGAATATCAGAGCAAAACCGGCACCGGTTCGTTCGTAAAAATTCCCTATTATTGCGGCCTTGCTACACAAATAATTATTAAAATACAGACATGGTAAAGAATCCAAAAGTACCTAAAAAAAAAGAATCCAAAAACACCAATTTTTAACAGTCCAAAACCGTATACACCTTTACATCGCAAATAATTCCAACGTCTTCGCTCATATTTTTATGAGTAAGTTTACTATTCCGTTCAAAGTTTACTTCCGCACTTGACTGGAGATCAACTATAAGCTCGACTACTGTAAATTAATATTCGATATGTTATTAGTTAAGGATGAACCCGAAATATTTTGACCTATGATGTTCTAGATTTCATTTCATAGAAATTTTTTTATAGAAATTAATTTCAGTAATGAAGTACAATTTAAAAAACACGTCAAAAATAAAAAGATTCGCATGTAGTTGATATACCTTATACCATAATAATAAAAAAAATTCTCTGAAAAATTAATGCACGCAAATATAATATTTACCTCCGATAAGGTTTTCTTAAATTGAAGAGGTATTATTTGGGTTCTTTTCAGGATCTTTTTAGGTCATTTTAGGCTCTTTTTAGGTATTTTCAGATACTTTCTGGGTAGTTTCTTTGGTCCTTTACCGTGATCGCATTTCGATATTTATTATAAGTCAAACTTTTTAATGTCGGAAAAAAATAATTAGAGATGAATTTTTGCGTGCATTGATTTTTTAGAGAATTCGGTTGGCTTGAGGTGTTAGGCTCATTCAACTCAGATAAATGTAGACATACGACAGAAAAAAAACTGCCACCGAAAAAAAAAACCAAAATGGAAAAGTGGCCGCACCGAAAAAATCGAAAATTTGCCGCGTCCCGAAATTTGCCGCCTTAACCGCGAGGAAACTCTCATCTCTCATAAACTCTGCGCTGCTCAAGGAGAGGAATGTGAAGAAGAGATAGTCGTTCAGTGTAGGGTATATACGGCAAACTATACATATTTAAAAAGTAAAGTGCGCGTAAATCTGCACTGAACCTGCGCTGAACAGCGTCAGAGAGGTATTTGAAACGAGAACACCACACTTAATTGCAATATTCAAGTATAGAACGGACAAGGGTAATTAAGAGGTGGAGACAAGCAGAAACATTAAATGAATTGTGGCAGTAATGAACCAGGAAGCCAGCAATCCGCGAATGTAAAATGTAGAGAAAAAAACATAGCAAAGAGATTGTAAATGTCAAGAGGGTTGGAAGCAGTAACATTAGGGAGTTGGGAAGAGAGGAAGAAACTTTTAAGCGGACAAAAGACCAGAAACTTTTGAGGTTATTCGAGTTCAAAGAAAAATCAACAGACGAGGAGTAGTTGAGCAATGCTAATGGTATATCTTTCTTGCCAGAGGAATGTAAACGGGAGAAAATAGCATAATCTTCGCCAGATCAAGTATTCAAGAATTTCAAGCGCGCTGAGTTTTTATCTTTAACGGTACTCTTTACCCTAGCGGTAAACCAAAGAGGATCACGGGAACATAAAACAGAAGTATATGCCGAGACTAATTCAAGAAAAATACCGTAAAATTACGATACAGCAGAGTTAATATCCAGACCCCACAATTAAACGAATTAATTGAATTCAAATCAGCAGACAAGCGGTCAAAATTAGTTTTTTTTTAAAGTCATAATTACCGGAACGGAATCAACGAAACCAAAATTCGTCTAAAATTTGCTCTTACATTATCAGAACCATAAACATTATTCACATTTTCAGCCGCCTGTCTTGTGTTTTCGTGTTTATTGAAGAAAAACTGGAAGATAAGGCATAGTTTATCTTTGCTGGTGTCCATCTTTAATGCGCACTCAAACAAAACTGAGTGAACCAATCAGAAAACTTTGACAGACATTTTTTTAATACCAAATGTCATATTTTCAATGACATCTAGTGTAACCCGATCGGACTTATACAACGTGATATACAGATAACTAAATCCATCTGTTGGAAAAATAATGGATTTCTTTTTACTACACCTGATATTAAGTCGCCATCAGATGCCAGCTTTTTTCAGTCAAAACAAAGTTCTCTAGAGTTTGATTTTAACTGCATCAGTTTCGATGCCATTAGGGATGCTGTAGATTTCAATTACATAAAGGATTGGTTTTTGGTTAGTGAGCCTGTGAGGGTCACTAAATTTCGACGATTGCTTAATTGATAGTATAGCACAGCATACGATGCAAATGAGGCAATAAATAGGTGCTACAAGATATTTAACATCATGAGCCAATAATGAGCCTTCAAAATCTAATCTTCCTAGTGGACCGAATCACCATCCTTTTTATGTGCCTAGATTGTATACTAATTCTACGTTTGCTTTTTTATTAATTACTTCATTTAATTTTTTGATGTTGCGTTAGTTTGATGAAACATTATTTTGTTCATTTTTTTAACGGTAATTGGTCAATAACTGAATAAGTAAATTAAACTAAAATCTCTAAGTTTTACTTCCTCTAGAGCACACTAAACATTTTTTAATTTATTCCGTTGTTTATCATTCATTTTATTGAAGATTCACAACAAACAAATTTCCATAAAATTTCCCATTATAATTCCTTTAACCCAGGCAAGCATCAAATAGATTCCATAAAAAACAAATCATTGTTCCACTTTCAGAATATTCATGGAACTTTTTCAAACAGCAATCACTCAAGATATTATAACTCAACGTTTTTTCTATAGCACGCTCCACCGGTACCACTCACGAACTGCTAGTCGAGAGGTGATAGGTTAGAAAACCACTTGTTTGTCAGCCAAATGCGAAAAAAACACTAACAAACGAGCTAAAGAAAAGCATTTACGCAAAAGAATAAACAATATCGTGTTGCCTAGCTGGTTTAACTATCTGTATGTTTGGTGTGTTTTTAGCGCCCTGGTACTGTTATGTATCGCTGCATACATTGCAATCAACTTCAATTTATTAGACGGCATTGTTCACAGAGAATTTACATAAATTTGGGTCTTGATCTCGAAAACTTCTTCACTGGTTTGTTTTTTTGGGTACGTTCGCTAATTATTGAGGCTCTCTGCTAGTTTATCTGAGTGCCGGCCTCATGTGTTTCCGTAGAGATAGGCAATTGCAATTGATTTGATGTATGTTGCTGTTTTTTTTGCAGTTAGTAAATATTCGGTTTCGTTGAGCTTGCGAATTCATTCGATGAGTGCTTAAGTGGGTATTAAGAGCGAGAGCGGGAAAGTGAGAGTTTATTTTGGAACACCAAAACGGAAAGGGAAATAAGTGAATCTAGTTCAGAGTGAAAGTTCGAGTAGTTTGATTTGAGTATGGAATCGTTATTGCAATTGGGGCTAATACTTGTGTATCGATGCTATGAACCTTCTGCAAAAAAATTATTTTGCATTCAGATTAAAAAGGAATTATTGCGACAAAGAGGGAAATAGAAGAAGCACAGTTTGAACCCATTTCGTTGTTTAACGTCTGCACCTGCAGTTAAGCTTAATCAGACGGCCCACCATTAGGGCAGGGGCTGAATCGTCAGCCAGCGTTGACTGAGCAATAAGGGCAAGCTCTTACTACTCTTGTCTACCAGTTCGTGTTGGGGGTAGGCCCAGACACCATACTGGCGGATGCGAGGCCTATCCAATCCTCTTCTGCACTGAGGGGTAAAGCACCCGGCCTGAAACGCGGCTCCACGTCGCTTCTGGAGGATTAATCCCTACAGGCTAACCAAGCGCTAAGGACACTGCTGCCTAGATGGAATACAGCAGCCCTTTGGTTAGGCTCTCAACCACAACCCCCGCGGTGCTCCCACTAGGGGGCCAACCTCTTCTGCAGGGCTGGACTTAAGTCCAGAGGCCCCTACGTCCCGCGGTCTCGTATATTTTACAACCCCGGTAGGTTGGAGACACCTTCGTGACAAACTGCGGACACGAAGGGTGCCTCAGCACAACTAGCGAAGCCAGCTGGCGAAGCAAACGGATCTATACAGTCGTGGTAGCACGTATTTAAGCACAATGGCTGAACCAAGTGAGATCCGTCCTTGAAAAACAACACATACAATCACCAAACACACGTAAACCATCACTGAACTTATAATAATACTGAACTTATATCGATAATACTGAACTTATATCTACCCTATACCATTTCATCTTATAGTTACCCAACACCAATGTTCTTACGACTACCCATCATCTGCTATTATCATATAGTCTTATTGCTATGCTTGTGTCCATGACTTAATCTACTGCCACCTGCCTTCGTCCACAATGCCTCTCCTCCAATCAAAGAGCCTCCAGGCAAACTCATTTAGTTTGGCAAAGAGACCAGCATCCGCCAGCCACGGCATCAGGTCCTGCACAGCCCGTGTGTTCCGGCGTCCGAATTAATCCCGGAGCCCGTCGTAGGCCGGGCAGGAGAAAAGGATATATATCCAGTCCTCACGCAGAAGTGGAAGCTAGACCCCGGGCACACAGGAAGGCATATATGCTGCCGTGGCCAGTAAGGAAGTAGTCCAGTGCCAGAACAAATTCCCACTAGGTGGCCTTGGCCGCCTGCCTGACGTCATTCACGCATTCATAGGTGACTCGCCCGTGTGGGTAGTCATCCCACCGCCGCTGCCAAGCACATAGCACTCGTTCGTCCAGTATCTTTTTGCACTCTATTTCGAAAGTAGAGGCAGTACAGATGGATGCTATTGCCACTAACTTGACAGTTACTATTAATAATATCGATCTTTAACAACGCCATTTTGTTGTTCTTGAATAGAGTAAACATATAATCGTATAAAACATATAATCGTATAAAACCATATAATTTTTCTATTAAATACAAAACTAAAAATTCTATTAAATACAAAACTAAGCTATCTTTTGGTAAACTAAGGTAGAATTGAAATGGGGCGACAATTCGAAAAAAGGTTGCGCTCGCCAGATTTGCAAGTGAAAGGACTGTTAAATAGATTCCAAGAAAAAGGAAACCTTCCAACATTAACATTGAATAGGGTGGATAACGAAAAGACTAGATATTTTGCTAAGGAGTTGTAAATGTAAAACGAAGTTATAAGCACCTCAATCGCTAGAGCGTCAGTGGTGAGTCAACAAAGACAAGGAGAAAAATCAAAAGAAAAGCTGTTAGCAACAAAAATAGATGGGTTGTCTAGTAGGAAAACTGAAGACAATAAAATCACTGCGAATAAGTTGCAAACATCCTGAGAGTGAACGCAATAAAAGCATGAAATGATAAAGAATCATGAAGAGGCCAGGCATTTAAAGGGTCATTCAAGTTCAGATAAGCCTGTCTTATTCCATTTTTGGCAACAGAACGTAAACATATGGAGACTTCATAGCTTTCGCCAGCTCAAGAGTTTAAAATATTTGTCGAACAGTATTTTTATCTGCAAGGGCATGCGTCTACCTCTATTTCTCCCCCTCTCTCACGGCGAACCATGGATCATCTGTACGTTTTAAAATGGAGTGTCCAAAGCAATTAGCGAAACTACAAACCGGCAGCCCAACAGCTAATAAAGGCTGTCTGGCTGGGCAACGACCATAAGAAGAAGACACAAGCGAAGATAAAAAAAAACCAGTTTTGGCGTGGGTTGAGCACTGACGAATCGAAGGCCGAAGCGTGAGAAGATCGAAGCGAAACGTGTGTTCGGAAAATAGCCAAGCGAAGCGTGTGTTGTACCAATAAAGAAAATAGTTACAAAAATTAGCTAGTGTTTTAATTTATCCGGCAGTTATTTACATGGTCCGTCGAGCCGGATCAATTAGTCCATGGTGAATAGTTTATATAGAAATGGCAGAAGAAATCATCAGTTTCGAAGAAAAACTAGCCGCGTGCCCAAAAGAAACAGTGCAAAGCCTCCATTTTGCTCTGTTCGGGAAATTCGTGAAACCCAATTTCGCAAGAAGAAACATTCGGGCATTTACCGGGTTTAATTTCGAAATCGGTTCGGAAACGGCGAAAAATCACCTAAAAATAGTGAGTGAGCAGCTAAGTGTAGTGGACTTGAAGCGGTTGTGTGATTGTTTGGACGCAGATTACGTGGCAGAGACAAACGCTACTGTCCTCGCGAAAAGTGTAGTGGAAAAAATATTTGTGATGTTCCCCTACAAGGCGAAAAGTGACAGTGAAAAGCGGGAGAAGTGCGAGTTAGCGTCCAATATATCATCGCAAAAAACAACCAATAATGCGAATGTTAGCGTAGTGTCGCGAAAGTCCCGGGAGATAAAAGCCGATATAATAGAACTTAGAGACGCCATTTTGAGAAAACAATGTGATTTGCTCGAAATTGAAGAATCTCCCGAAAATTGTGATAAAATTGAGAGAGCAAAACAATACATAAGTCTACTCGAAACACGCGTAAAAAATAAAGAAGATTTATTGGAAATAAAACTGGACACGCATTCGGAAATACAAACAATTAGAAGTGAAGATGCAGTGACAGATGTATCTGATATAAGCAGTGCGGTGACCGGGCAACAGAAAAAAAATGATTTCGCGAAACTAACGAACTCGATTGAAAAAGTGCTTTCTCGACAAGTTGTCGGGAACAATTTAAAACCGTTTGATGGCACATCGTGCTTAAAATGGCCATCCTTTCTGTCGGAATACAGGACGTCGAGTAGATTGTGCGGTTTCTCTGACGCGGAAAATGTTTTGCGACTAGAGAAGTGTTTGCTAGGTGAGGCACGAGCAGCCGTCGACATGTTGCTAATATCAGCACAGGATCCAGAGATAATCATTGACATACTGTCTCAGAAATATGGAAGCGAGGACGATTTGATCGCAGAGTTGCTAGAAAAAGCAAAAACAGCACCTATGGCAAGTAATAGTCAACAATTAATGGAGTTGAACATAGTTGTGCGCAACATCGCGGCTGCGGCAGGAAATCTGGAAGATTTCACAGAGCACAAAGATCTGCTGAAAGAATTCTGTGGTAAGTTGCCTTCACATTTGTTAATACAGTGGGGTGAATATTTGGTAAACAACCATATTGACAAAAATAGAGAAACTCTCCATGATTTTTCAATCTGGATCCAAAGAATGGCCAACATCGCATCTCGAATAAACTTGCCATCAACTTCCAGAGACAGAAGCCATTATGTTGGAAATACACGAGCCACTACGCAGTACTTAAAACCTGCGATGAATTTAAAAACTTGTGGCATATGTAAAATGTCCTTACATAAGCTCACAAAATGTGAAAAATTTCTAGGCGCTGATATAAAGACAAGATGGAAGTTTGCTCAAAAAATAAATGCCTGCTACTGCTGCCTTGATGTGCATAAAGGTAGCTGTGCTAACAGAAAGCAATGTATCGTCAACAATTGTCAGCGGTTTCATCACCATTTGTTACACAAGAATACTTCTGACCAGTCATCAGAAATACAGCTTGCTACTAGCGATCATACAAGTAACAGCGCAATGCTTAAAATACAACATGTTTATTTGATTGGTCCTAAAGGAAAGATGAAGATCAAGGCGATATTCGATGAAGGTAGCACAACTACCTTAATAGATGCAGAACTGGCATCGCAACTCGGATTAGAAGGCCCGAAAATTCCTCTATGTTGTCGCTGGACTGGAGATGTATTCAAAACTGATGAAACATCAAAAAAAGTTGAAGTCCGAATTGGTGCAGAGAACCAAGGCAAATTTTTCGATTTGGCAGGTGTACGCACCGTGAAAGATTTAAAGCTTCCATCACAAAAGTGTAATATACACAAATTAAAGGAATTGTTTCCATACACCAAAATTATTAACTTTTCTGCCTGGGAAGATGATGCTGATCCACTATTATTGATAGGCCAAAACAACGCGAATTTGATTGTGTCCCGTCAAATAATACAGCCATCATACGAGCAACCAATTATTTCGAAAACTTCTCTTGGTTGGGTAGTTCACGGGCCTGTATCAAGTTCCATTTTATCTAACAAAAAAACGGAACATATTTTAGCTTGCGAAATTTGCGACGATCAAACTCACGAAGAAGTCAAACGATATTTCACATTGGAAAATTTCGGAGTATGTAAGCCACAATCACTAAGCATGTCAGCAAGCGATGATCGAGCTCTACAAATAGCAAAAGAGAGTATAAAAAAGGTAAACGAGAAATATGAAGTTGCATTACCTTGGAAGGAAGACCCACCAAACTTTCCTGGAACAAAAAATGTTGCTATGCATCGACTCATCTCTCTTGAAAAGCGACTGCTTCACGACCAACAACAGGCAAATGCATATCGAAATGAAATCAAAAAATTAATTGACAAACAATATGCAATTTTAACAACAAATGCTGAAATATCTCAAGCGAAAACCATTTGGTTTCTTCCTCATTTCGCCGTTAAAAATGCAAACAAACCCAATAAAGTGCGAGTTGTATTCGACGCTGCTTGTAAGGTAGAAGGAAAATGTTTGAATGATTTCCTGCTTTCAGGACCAGATTACGTAGCACCACTATTTGGAGTCATCACTCGATTCCGGCAAAACAAAATCGCCTTTGTTGGAGATATAAAAGAAATGTTCAATCGAATTAACATTTCGGACGAAGATAGTTTTGCACAGTGTTTTCTCTGGAGAGATTTGCAAACACACAAGACACCAAATATTTATAGAATGAAAGCGATGCTGTTTGGAACAAAGTCGTCTCCATTCTTAGCACAATTTGTCAAAAATTACAATGCGAATCAGCACAAAATAAATTTTCCAGAAGCATGTCAAGCGATTCTCGAAAAACATTACGTCGATGACTACTTGGATGGTGCCATGAATATTGCCGATGCAGTGAAACGGATAAATGAAGTTATTTTCGTTCATAATCAAGGTGGTTTCGAAATTACTAATTTCGTGTGCAATTCATCAGAAGTGTTACAACAAATTCCTGAACGATTGGTGGGGAAAACTCATTGTACTGAATTCGATGGAAAGGCAGTGGACGTTCAACGAGTTTTAGGCATGACATGGAATGCATGCACGGATACATTCATCTTTGATTTTAAATTCCATAAAATTGATGCCGAAATTATCAACGGAACAAAAGAACCGACGAAACGTCAAGTTCTAAAAACAGCAATGTCAGTGTTTGATCCCATCGGATTACTTACTCCAATTTCCATTAAAGTAAGAATACTTCTGCAACAAATATGGCGTTCGAAAATTGGTTGGGACGATTATATTGGAGAAACGAAATACCAACAATGGAAAATGTGGTTACGTGAATTGCGATTGTCCATGACCATTAATATCCCTCGATTCATCCCCTCCGATGAATCAGCTGAACTTCATATTTTCAACGATGCAAGTGAAGAAGCATATGCTACATGCATATATTTGCGAGTGGAACAGGAAAAGAAAGTTCAACTATATCTAGTAGCTGCGAAGGCACGAGTCGCCCCTTTGAAAACAATTACAATTCCGAAATTAGAATTACTAGCTGCAGTAATGGGATGCAGACTGTCACTTGAAGTTCAAAAGTACTTAAATACGGACAAGTATCGGGTATTCTATTGGACTGACTCTCAAACAGTTCTCAAATGGATAAACACCGAGAAAAAATTGCAGTCATTTGTTGCATCCAGAGTTGGTGAAATTTTACAGCTTACTGAAGTCAAACAATGGCACTGGGTGCCAACAGAACACAATGTCGCCGATGTATGTACGAGAGGGAAACCGCTCACCAACTTTAATTTAAACAGTTCATGGTTCAAAGGACCCGATTTCCTGTATAAAGACTACCAACAATGGCCTAAACTTGCAAGCGATAAAACTATAGCTATTAGCGAAGAAATTCTTTGTTTGTCTCATATAGAAAATACCGATAATACGGAAATACCTCTTCCTGTGATTAAAGGGATGCATAGATTGATTAAACTTCTCAGAACAACTGCATGGGTCAAAAGATTCATTGATAATTCCAGGAAGATAAGGCAAAGTAGAACGTTCGGAACTTTAACAACCGAAGAACTAAAATGGAGCGAAATGCAATGGTGGAAAGAAGTACAATCGAAATGTTTTTCAACAGACTTACGTAATATTAAAGAAAGTCGATCAAATAAGACTGGAAGGCTTAGTAGGATAAGCTTATACATAGATGAAAACAATATTTTACGAGTTGATACCAGAATCAAAACTCTTGACAATATTGAGATAATTGAAAAACAACCTGTAGTATTAGACGGCAAGCATCCATATGTCCGCCTTGAAATAGAGGAGCTGCATCGGAAGTTTGGTCATCAAGGTACACAAACAATTATCAATGAATTAAAACGAAAATATTACATTCCAAAAATACATAGCATCGTAAAAAATGTTATTAGAAGTTGTCTTCAGTGTAAAAAACGATCATCTAAAGCAATACAGCCGAAAATGGGATTGTTACCCAATCAACGTTTCGCAATATATGAGAAACCATTTACAACAACAGGAGTCGACTATTTTGGGCCTTTATATATAAAATGTGGCAGAAAACTTGAAAAACGATACGGCGTATTGTTTTGCTGTATGACCACTCGCGCCATACATGTTGAAATAGCTCATTCTTTGAGCACTGACTCGTGTATAATGGCAATTAAAAGATTTCTGGCTAGACGCGGAGTAGTCAACACATTTTGGTCGGACAACGGAACCAATCTTCGAGGAGCAAATCGCGAACTACTAAATGCTTTCGAAGAGATAAATGATAAGAGCATTGAAGACGAATGTTCAAAACAAGGCATAAACTGGAAGTTTATTCCCCCCGGTGCACCGCATATGGGAGGTGCCTGGGAAAGACTTATAGGATGCTTTAAACGTGCGCTGTACGCAATAATGAAAGAGCAACATCCAACCGAAGAAGTGCTTGCTACTTTGTTTGCTGAGGCAGAACATATAATAAACAGTCGCCCGTTAACGTACGTGTCAAACGACCCAGAAGACTTGTGTAGCATTACTCCGAATGATATTCTTAACGTTGGAGCGGGCAATATTTATATTCCAGGCAACTTTTCGAAACATGACATTTTTCACAAGCGGCAGTGGCGCACCACCCAATACCTCGCCAATATATTCTGGAAACGATGGCTGCGAGAATACATTCCAACACTCATCAATAGAAGCAAGTGGCGAAAAGGTGATAAAAATCTAGAGCAGGGCGAAATAGTCGTCCTGAACGAATATGATCTCCCACGAGGACAGTGGCCAATGGGTGTAATCACTCAACTATATCCAGGTGAAGATAACATCGTTCGAGTTGTGGACGTCAAGACAACATCCGGAACCTATCGAAGAGCGGCAAATAAAGTTCACAGGCTCAACATTCGTACTGACGAGGAAGTCAGTACTGGGGGGCAGCATGTCCAAAGCAATTAGCGAAACTACAAACCGGCAGCCCAACAGCTAATAAAGGCTGTCTGGCTGGGCAACGACCATAAGAAGAAGACACAAGCGAAGATAAAAAAAAACCAGTTTTGGCGTGGGTTGAGCACTGACGAATCGAAGGCCGAAGCGTGAGAAGATCGAAGCGAAACGTGTGTTCGGAAAATAGCCAAGCGAAGCGTGTGTTGTACCAATAAAGAAAATAGTTACAAAAATTAGCTAGTGTTTTAATTTATCCGGCAGTTATTTACATGGAGTATGGAAATGGAATTTTAAAGCAGCAGTTTTAATATCAAGGCTATATGAATTGGTATCGACATTTATTAGGTTTTTTAAACATTAGAAAAATTAAGGAAACATTTAGGGAGGGGAGATGAGGGGTATCATATAATTTCGGAAACTGTGAGAGGATTTGAAAATGTTCCAGGCATAGACAAATTGACAGGGTTTAAAAAAATGGCTAGAAAAAGATTCAATTTCAATTGAAAGTCAAAATGGGTAATTAGTTTTTGTGCTATGGCAATTGCTCTGAAACTAAACAGAAGTCCTAATGGGCAATATTCTAAAAAATATTGTTTTGTTTTATGTTAGAAAACTTGTCGACATCATCATCATCGGGGCACTACAGCCCGAGTCGAGCCTTCGCCTCCTTAATACGTCGCCTCCATTCGTCTCGGTTCAGTGACCGCGTCCTCCAGTTCGGTGCTCCCAAAAGTGACCTGCTGTCGGCATCGATCGAATCCTCCCAGCGCTTGCGTGGCTTACTGACTGGCCTGGCTCCGCTCGCTCGCCCCTTGAGAGACCGTTTGGGGATTCGATTGTCGCTCATTCGTTCGACGTGGCCAGCCCATTGTAAATTTTGTAGTCGTATGACGGTAGAGACTTCCGGCTCGTCATATATGGTATACAGCTCGTTCGCCATCCATCTTCCTCCCAAATTGGACCGAGGATCCTTCGCAATACCTTTCTCTCGTCGACATAACTCTACATTTTTAAGCACCGCCGTAGAAAGTGGCCAACTTTTCTGTACATTTCTTTACCTTTCGCACAAATAATATCTAATAAAGACGATTAAAAAATACTCTTTTGTCATACATTTTACCTTAGTCATCAGCAAATATGATTTTGGTAAACATACGAGGATACTTTGATAAGTCAGTGACTTTTTGAATGGAAGATTTTTTTCTGCAAATAAGCATTTCATTTTTCAACATAGTCTTCTTTTAGCACTATAGCACTATAGTCCAGCGTTTTTCTGATTTTTGTTTTTCCTTCCAAATAATAGGTTTCTTTAAGGCCATCAAAAGAGGCGCTTGTTTCAGTGATGACCATTTCATTCGACCCAAATCTCTTACCGCCCAGTCATTTCTTCAGGTTTAGAAACAGAAAACAGTTGCAGGAGGCTTAATCTGGAGAATGGGGATAGTAGTTCATAGCCGAATTTATGGATTTTTGCCATGAAGACTACACTTGTGCGCACCCGTGCATTGACTTGATGGAACAGCACTTTTTTCTTTGTCAAATTCGGTCGTTTCTGCTTGAAATCAATACCGAATCTGTCCAAAGGCTCTAAATAAAATTCGCCGGTGACCGTTTCATCCTCTTCAAGTTAATTAATGTGAGTGATACCGCGTGCATCTCAAAAAATTGTAGCTGTGACCTTGTTGGCAGACCAACCCACCTTGGACTTCTTTGAAGCACGTTCACTTGACAAAACCCACTGTTTTGGTTGTTCCTTAGTCTCTGGTATGGTGTGATGGATCCATATTTCGTCGACGACAACAAAATGGCACAAAAACTCGTTCTGATTGCGGCTGAGCATTGTCAAAAACTCCTTTGAAGTGGTCACACGGTTTCGCTTATGGTCGAATGTGAGAAATCGCGGTACTTATCGCGCGGATAGCTTCCCCAAGTCCAAATATTCATGTAAAATGTGATATACCCGCGCAGTTGAGATGCCTATGGCATCAACCTCTTCACGCACTTTCATTCTCCGATCGTCCAATATCATTCCATGGATTTTATCGACGATTTCTGGCGTGTAAAAAAAATAAATGTCAGTAAACTACTTTGAAGCCATTGAAATTGATGGTGCAGAGTCTCCACAGTATTTATCAAGCCTTTTCTTGGTTTCGATCATAGTTTTTTACGCAGAAAGTAGTGCTTAATCAGGACACAAAATTCACTTTTTCCCATTTCCGTTCAAATTCACGAGGTTGTCTGCTTTCAATGACTGTCAAACACAAACTAAATGGCAGAGCTTGCTCAAAATTTTACAGTAGTCTATTCATAGATGGCAGTTGTCAGGAGCAGTGTTGCATTGAAAGATATTAAGCAGGTAATTCAAAAAATCACCGACTTGTCAAATTGCCCTCGTATGCTCCATCCTCCGAAGCATTGATTCGTACAACTGCTGAATGATTTCAAGAGATATGTCGTTTCTCTAAATAATAATTATAGTTTACTTGAGCTCCGCAATTATCCTTAACTGAATGTCCTGTCTGAGAATGGCCTGTAAATTCTCAATTGGGTTGAAATCACCATCAATTCTCAATTGGGTTGAGATTATAATCACCAAATCAATAAAAAAAAATGTACTTTTTGAAAAATACTTACCGATCGTGCTCTATGGCAAGGAGCTGAGTCATCTTCATAACGGGTTTTTTTATGAGCTGAGTAATACGAGTAGCTTCGACAGTGTTCCACTATGGTCCTTTCATATTTCTCGGCATTAATTATACCCTCCATAGCTTGTGATCGACCCTAACCATATATCGGCATGCATTACGTACGGCGAATGCTAATGATGCATTGTTCGTCAAGCCTTTCATTCTTCTTTCGCAGAAATCTCCATTTTCTATAATGCTTCATTGAATTGAATTTGGACTCATCCGAGAATACAGCCTTTGACCAGGCTTCAAACGTCCACTCTTGATCTTCTCTTGCGAGGCTTTTTGATGATTTACGAGACATTAATATTTGTTTGTTTTGCCGCTTTTCCACAGTATGAACACTGACATTTTCCTAATTTTGTTCCTGATACTTCCCTTCTAGCTTCAGTAGTTTGCTAGTTTTGCCCTGCAAAGCTGCCTTTCCTCTCTTGCGAATGTTTCACGCTTTCGGCAACTTTTGGCTTTCCTGTCTAGGGAACCTGTTTCTTCAAAATTTGTTTCACCCTTTCAAAATGATTCTTCTTTTCAGATATATAGATTCAGATGTACAGGTTCTCATATACTCGTAAGTTCTAATAAAGTTCTCATCATTGTGAGAAATCAATAATCGAATATTATTCATTGACATTCATATTCTTTGCCTTCCTCTACATCTGTGAAAAAAGCAAACACCAATATTTAGCCCAAAATCACTCTAAACTTAACCTAACTTCGGAATTCCGAAACAAACCTCAGCCTAGCTTCAATAAGAAAGCACACAGACTAATTTTCGTAGACAAGATGTATCTCTATTTTCCACTGAAGTCTGACCTGTTTTTCCGTTACTGAGTTTAATTCAGTTACTGCTACAATAAATGACTTAACATCACGAAAGCTTCATAATCCAATAATATCTACAAATTGTATCTTGAATTTTAATCAAAATTCTTCATCAATTCTTGTACATCTCGTTAAATCTAATCAATACAGTAATTAATAAACGATCGAATCCCCAAGAAAAAATTAAAATACCTTGATCGAAAAAAACCGAACCAAATTAATACATCCGACATCCTACTAAATCTCGTTTCAACTTCCACGATAAAATCTTCTATAAATTTACTTAAGATTATTTAAAATCACTTCAAGTGAGCTCAGGACTCTTTCGAACCAGTCCTTGTTCATCGGAACTTCTTAGTCTGATTGCTGGCTGACTGACTACATTTACTTTATGCTCGCAAAGTGCGGCGAGGGCCGACTATTGAACATGGTACGAGGGAAATATTAAAAAATTTCAAAGTGAAGAGGGCAGCGAAAAGAAACGGAAGCACAAAGATGGATTTGAAAGATATGAAAGGAAAGTATAAGTAAGAATAGAAAGAAAGACGAGGAATGCAATAATAGAGGGAGTAAAATGAAGGGTTCGACCCTCTTTTTTACTGACTGTTACCAGGATATGAAAAGTCAATCATGTAGAATGCAAATGACAGTCAGTGCCGTATCTGCTTTGCATCAAAAAGTTGCAGATGATTTTTTGATGCCAATGGTTGGAAATGCTTAACGATAACTAGTAAAAGATTTTAAAATGATTCAACAGTTCATTTTCAGAAATATTTTACTGGGTGCTGTGCAAGCGATAAATAACAGTATTAATTATAATAAGAACATGTTTTTCTTTATTTTAACGAAAGTTTTATAATAACTTTTAAATTTCTTGAGAATTTACCTGATTTTTTGAAAAAATTTCGAAACGTTTCAAATATTCCTTTGGGAATTCAGAAAATTAAGCAGAAATACAGTTTTGTGCAACAGGACAATGCAATAATCAGTTTTTTAAATTCTAATTTAACGTTTAAGTGAATTGAAATTTGGCATTTTGAATATTTTTAGAGAGTTTCATTGCAAATCCAATAAATTTTCACTCCAAAATTTTAATTAGACAATAAACACACTTAAATTTTTCAACACCTGTTTCAGTTTTTATTCTTTTATAACCAGACAGACATCTTCCTTTCAATCAAACCTGGTACTTAATTAAAAGACACTCTTCTTCTATTTTACCCTTATCGTAATTTTGTTGCTATAGGGAATCTATAAGACTCTGTCGTCAGGTAACATCACAAAACGAATGAGATCTTCGAACAAACTTGAACTGAACTTTATTCGAATAATGTTTGCTCAACAATTAACTAACGAGCACAATGTTACAGAGTAGCAGTCATTTTTCCACCTTCATCCGTCTGCCTGTTTCCTTTCTTTGGTCCGTCAAAGTCCCTTACCCATCAGATTTTGGGTGCTCTAAATTGGGAGTTGTCAGGGACGATGAGCGACTAAGAAATATCACCTTCTTAGTAAGATTAATAAAGGACACACAGAAACAGGACGTAAAACTGACACAGCTGGTCGACGTGCTCGTACAACTGAAAGACATACTGGTCAGATACTTGTAATAAAATTTCTCTATTGCAGTAGCATGCAAGGGAAATGAATGGAGTAACTGTGAAATACAACTGAGATAACTTAAATTACATTCTTCCATGCAATCTACAACGAGGATGAGGACAACGGCTGAATAAGGTGTGTTTAACGAAGCGACGTGAAATTGTTGGGAATTACGTAGCATTAAGATGACGATATAGAGAAAATTTCGGGAAAAGACAGAAACGGTAGGAGTTATTGATGGTACGGAAATGAGAAACTCAAGGTGCCTGATGGAGACACGCCATTTTGGAGTCAGGAAAAGAGCAATAATACTACTGTGAGGCTGATGGTGTTGGAGTTGATTACGTTATTTAGAAGTGCAGAGATTATTAGCACAATATTTAACTAAGACGACATTTCAACATTTGTTTGTTTTTTATTTAAGTTTATTTCGTAGCAAATTTATTTCTGCTTGAAAGCTTCAGCTCATTTCAGCTGAAACTGATGCACACTAAAGATAAGACTCTATCAAATTAAAAATACAGCTAACAGTTACAGTTAAGGTTTTTGTTTAAGGGTAACAATCTACCTCAGTAAATTTTTATATGGCATTTTACATGGTAACTCCATGACGCAAATGATAACCTAAAAAGTACTTGCGAGTATTTTTGAGTTGTTTGACACGAATGAAAGGGATAGAATATTGAATAAAAGAGCAAAATTCCAAAAATTAACTGCAGATGGAAAAGAGCCGAGGTGCGATGTGTTTGAGTCTGGGTTGAGGAGAGGCGCCTGGTATCTCTAAGCACCCAGGCCTAGCAGATCCATTGTTCTCATAGCTTACCATTATTTTCCAGATCTCTTATCGAAAAATAGAGTAAGTATTGTGGGAAAAGAGGTTATCTTCTGATTGCGCGCCACATCCCATCCGAAGCATTGACATCTGAGATGCGCAAACGCACAAAAGAAATGCTCGGCAGAGTCAGCCTTTTCTACGCAGTACGGACAAAGATTAGCCTGGTATATGTGTCCACCTAAGCAGTTTTGTCTGGTGAGAATGCGCGTAATGGCTCTGCAAAATTGCCTACTCCTTGGTAGGAATAATCACGAAGCTGCACGTTTGGTCTCTGAAAGGAAGATTTTAGTGAGCTAGGTCACATGAAAACACATTAACCTCACGTTGTAGGCATCAAGTATACACTTCCGAAAAATAGTATTTGCAGATGTGGTAGTGAATCACCGAA
Source organism: Nemotelus nigrinus (assembly GCA_947369275.1). Classification (NCBI taxonomy): domain Eukaryota; kingdom Metazoa; phylum Arthropoda; class Insecta; order Diptera; family Stratiomyidae; genus Nemotelus; species Nemotelus nigrinus. Next base: position 161,580,780 of record OX376373.1, read on the forward strand.
CCTTGGTCAGCAACTTCATTTCTTTCAACACGACAGTACCCCGGTACATAGATCACATGCATCTGATTGAACCTAGCAGCATAGTTGTATCGTACCCTGAGCTCTTGAGCAATTTTCATAATAGTCAAGGGTCTACGAAGTACCAGCAGCGCGGCTAAATTGTAACTCCGAATAGTGATACATTTTCTCAACCCACTTTTTTTCAATCGTCTAACAAGTAGGTTTCTAGATATCGAATATTTCTGGTTGAAAAACAGAGACGTGCTCTCTACAAGAAAAAGCGCACCTGTCATTCGATGAACGCAGATGGAAATCAGGTCCAGATTTAACATCTGTCTTCGAGCTGTATCACGGTGTAACTCCTCTTTCAGACGTATGAGTGATCCTAGTTACTCCTGCCCAAGAAAATTACTTTGTATCTTCTCTCGAAGTCGAATAAGTGGACTCGGGCGTCCGAACGCATGGCGAAAATTGGAAAGATCTCACGCATCAGCGTTACTATAGTCAATTGCATTGTAAAACCTTGCAAAAACAAACACCACCACCAACCTACACCAGTAATTTCAGAACTTCAAGCGATAAGATATTACCACTTCGTTTGCTGCCATCGGAGCATTCACACTCGAAACTAATTAATACAGTCAACGAAATGCGGGGGTGGTCTGAAAAGTTACCGACTTAACAAAAATACAAGAAATGTTATCTTTTAAATAGTTTTTGTTTTTCTACATAGTCTCCTTGTAAGACTACTCACTTTTCCCAGCGATATTCCCATTTCTTTAATCCGTCCAAATAGTACTCATTGTCTTTCTTTGCAAAATAATTGTTTATGAAGATGATAGATTCCTCATTTGATGAAAATATCTGTCCTCCGAGCGCAATTTTTGGATTAGAGAACAGAAAAAATTCGCTTGGTGCTAGATCGAGTAAGGTCAAGCAGTTGAAACGGTAATTCATGGATTTTCGCCATGGCAGCCGCTGAGGTGTGAGACGGCGCATTGTTTTGGTGAAACAAAATTTTTTTCCCGCCAATGTGACCGTTTTTTTACAATTCCTGCCTTTAGCAAATCAATAATGATGCGTAATATACTCCTGTCACACTTTTTCCTGTTTGAAGATAATCGATTAAGATATCTTCTTGGCTATCACAAAAAACAGTCGCCATCACTTTCCCAGCCGAAAAAAGAGTCACTGTTGTGACTATATTTTTGTTTCGGGTATAAAATGGTGTGTCCAAGTTTGATTTTCTGTAATCAATCGACGCCAAAACTCTGACTGCGTCTAAACGAACAGCTTTCTCATGCCAAAATCTTGATTAAATATGTGACAAACACATTCTTTGGACATATTTGTAGCCTAAGTTATCTTTCTCACTTTGATTCGACGGTTGTTTATCACCATTTGGTGAATTTTAGCAATGTTATCGTTAGTGGTTGCAATTTCGGACTTCCCAAACGTTCATCGTCACCCAAGCCCAATTTCAAATCCGTAACTATATACTCTTAACCGAATTGACCGCACGATCTATTTTTATGTGGTCTACTTTCATGATATGTGCCAAGATTATGTTCGTAGCAGTTGCGACTATGTTTAATGGGAGCCGACACTATGTACCTAGCATAAAAGCCCATAATGAATAAATTTGGTACTTGTTGCTACATTTTTTAGGAAACTATATACATAGCGGAGGCGACCATAAATATTACGCCGAGTTACATGGTACTAGGCAATGTGTGGATTTTCCTTTTAGTGAACACATGTTGCTCATTATTCAAGGGGTTACGCCTAAGCGCTCTAGTGCGAATATGTCATTCAAAAAGCCTCTCCAACAGTGCTAGAACTTAGAGAAAAAAAATAGCCAAATAGCGTATTAAAAATTCGCAAAATGCGTAAAAGCATCCTAAGAAGCGAATTAAATACACAATGTGGTCTAATAGAAAAACAACTAAGTGACCTAAAATAGTTATTTTTTTCACACTTCCGCTTAAAAATATGCGTTCAGACTGCAAACTAACTATTTCGAATGACTAGAAGTTAGTAAAATAAATAAGTAGTCAAACAATACTAAGTAATTATGGCTTCTATAGTGAGAAAATAGCCTGATTTTATAATCAAAAAGGTCTAGTAAGCTTGATACAAATGTCCTCTATGTGAAGTAACGAAGTGAGGCAAAATCGTATCCAAATTGGGAGGCAGCATATCAAAAATAAAAATCGTACCATATACATACGATTCTATCAAAGTGGTAGCTCTGATCTTCAGGCATCTCAGCAGAAACCCTGTTAGGTTGATCGGCTCAAGTTTCTTGGATGTGAATAGTCACGTTTCTCCGATTTTGGTATGAAAACTACTTTAACCTATAGCCAAAGTGGGGGAACATGCCCCAGAGCTAAGCATGTCCAAACGATTTGCTTTTAGCTTGCCCAACCAGTTTGAAATTTTCAAAGGACATAATTGCATCAGTGATCTTTTCGGTGATGATTACATAATGCTGCGCAGAGCAAGAGGTGTGGTCAGAAGCACAGATGCCTTTAGCATTTCAATTACTAGAGCAACCGGAAAGTGATTCTCAAGTAAAATTCTTAGAGATTCCTTTTGGTACAATCAAAGTCCGGGTGCTTTACAGAATTCAGTTTGGCTAAGATTTTTCTTCAAAATATGGCACAGCCTCGGCATCTTTCGTACACCTTTCAGGCTTTCACATAATGTTTGAAATAATTCCCTCTCTGAGGTTCTCATCAGCTTTTTGCAAGTTCTCTGCGAGGCTCTGTAGTTGATCCAGTCACCCTCAATGTTGCTCTTAGAGGCTCGAAGTTTTCTGGTTTTTTTCCCCGAGTTTCTGCAGCTCCCAGCTTTACCAGAGAACCGTCTTGTTTCATCTTCTCTTTCCCATCGGGCAGGTTTCTTCTTAGCTTCATATCACGTCTTTAGTCAGATTGCTCAATCTGAATTCTATTGACTTTCATGACTCTATCTTACAACTGAGGCACGCTATGCCCAATCAGTGTTTCTAGCCCAATCAGTGTTTCTTGGGTTTCCTCTCTCCACCTCATGTATTGAGAACAACAAACTGTGTTGACCAGACAGTGTGACTTTACAGTTGGAAGAGATTCAAAAGTTTAAAGTCATTTACCCGCAGAAGCTATAAAATAAAAAAACTAGTTGCCGAAATTTCAAATGCCTGCGTATTAAATTTTTGAAAGTCGAACTACCTACCATATTAAAATAATAAGGCTACATTACTTGCACACACTGGGCGCTAATTTATTTTACAAATTAAACAATTTTCTATTCTTTAGTTTTAAATATGCTTTTGAAACAACACGATCTTATGCATCAATCTCATAGTTAAGATCATCTAATACTAAATAATATTGAACATATTATGCAAATAGTAGATGATTAGCACCATTAGTCAATATATTATAGCATCAATTTATATGGGCCGCTTTAGATTTAGTTTTGTTTCTTATACCGTAATAGCTTTAAATTAGAAAATACATCATTCGGAAAAAAGAAGAGGTACTAAATATATTACACTCTTCCAAGAAATAAGTTCATTGCATAAATACTGTATTAAGCTGAAAAAATCAATGGTACAAACCTGTCCTTCCATACATTTTTTTTCTCCAGAAAATGCATAAATAATCCTGCACGAAATCCATACAAGAAATATGTATAAGATGAAATGAATTCCCATCCCAATAATCCCACAATCGCTTCGAAATAATTTCGAAACATGACTCACCACTTAATCCAATACTCCCGGCAAAAAAATAAACCACAATCCATCTCATTAAGAAACAAACATCCATCATACATCATTCAATTCCACATATGTACAATTCCAAGCATCCACTTGAACTTCGGCGCGAGTATCACTCTGCAATTATTCAATTAATGAAGTACTTATACGCAGTCGACTTGGAACTGCTTAGAAACTGATGTTAACTTCTCGTCATCGCCCCTGAGAACTCCAGGCAGTCGATCGTCTTCCGACTCGACATTTTCCTACTAGTCAATCCATCACTTACCATGCCTTCGCCAACCCAATCTCAACTATGAGCCAAAGGATGTTGTCGCGTTTTTCCTTGGATTTCAATTTTTTCCTCGTCTCAGGTCACTTGATCGACATCCGGTGCTGGCGCATTATAATCATTGCACTACCGCCATCCGCCCTCATCTCATCGCATAAGTTTTCCTTGCCTGGTTTGCTCCTCCGCTCCGGACTGGCTCATTTTATAATCCGCATATTCTACGCAAACGTATCAACGTTCATCGAATAATGCAACTCGCAATGCTGTGTTTTGTGTGTCTAATCCAATGACCGTTACGGCCGCCACCGTTCACCCTTTCAATCCATGTACAAATCCGACCGCCAAGTTGCGCTTCACTCCGCTCCGCTCGCCATTGCCGTCCTCAATGCACTTAACCTTAATTTAAATTCAATCAGTGGAAAATAAAAGTGAAGAAAAATGACTCAATGCTTGTTGTTGCATAGACTGACTATGTATCTGGTTGGCAAATTGCAAAAAGAAAAGCTGCGTCAATTAATGTTGGATCCGCCAAGATAAGATTCGACACAAACGTTGAAGAAACGCTGTGGGGGTCGAAGTAGCGGCAGCATTAGCAGACGTATGATGGCACCGATGACATTGCTGCCGCTACTGCATTTCCCTTTTCCTCATTTACTTTCAATTTTCATCCGACGTGAATGCAAAACGAGACGGATGAGATTCGAGTAGTGTCTGTGCATGTCCGGATCAGGACTGAATTCTAGTGAAATTGGTCGATTGGATAGGAGTTGGTATGGTTCTATTGTCGTCGCATCACAGCGAGTCAGTGCAGTGGTTCGAGAATTTCGTGGAATTTGAAACGGAAGTGCACGTTGCTGAGCTTATGAGAACACCTGAGAGAAAAAAGGATTTTTTTTGTAGCAGCGTCTGGTTTCGGGGTTTCAATTACTCGCGGATGCTTCGTTTTTATGGCGCAATATCGTCTTTAACAATGAATATTGAAGTTTCAAAAAACATTTTTCTGAATTTAATATTTGCAATACTACGTATATCTTTTTATGAGGAAAAATCTATAATGAAACAGATTCCGAACCTCTGCTTCTCCACAGTGTCAGTCTTGCTGACGAAGTCGATTAAACTGCACCAGCAGAACCGACAGTTTGCAACTTGCAAAAAAGTAATGAATAAAACTGGACAAATTAAAGACTGACTGCTGCATTCCGTTCCTTACGTATTGACGACTGTTGCGGATCTCTCGGAAGACCAGTGCACGGCACTTCGAAATGAAGATGAGACTGCAGTCAGCCTGATGCTGGTCGAGATGAAAGCAGTCAGTTCAGTGGCGATATAGAGGCCTCAACGGTCAAGGAAAGGCCATCACCATCCGGCGCTACTTGGCACTAGCGGCAATGGTGTAATAGACGTAAATTCATGTAGCCATCTCATGCGGATCGCCAGTATCTTGCCTCTAGGTCAAAGAAGACGTTACAAGCAGTCGGATGCCTAGACTATACATATGCAAGTGCATCTATATTGGAAGTCATGAGGGAACAACTGGACAAGAGTCTCGTTTTCATTTGTTAGACACTCTTGGCTCTTGGACAAGACGCTGACATAAGCTTATATCATCATCCGCGTAGCCTCTTGACCTTGCCGGGCCGGAGTCTGTATGAGAAAAATGACCCTGACGGCGGCTTTTAGATGATAGTTGACAATGAGATGGGATTAGGCGACTGAATGTTATTTGTATTGATTTTTGGATTTGGAAAAATAATATGGAACTTTTGGTTGTGGCTGTGTTCAAGCAAAGAGTTGCGATGGAGTTTCAGATTGGAAGTAATGATGACTTCGTTGAATTGAAAAGTGATTGTATAGTTATAATTTAATATAAAGAGTTCAGCAAAAATCTTCGCACTATATTTTGAGGATTTTTGATAAGATTCAACTATTAGGAAAAAATTTAGCTTCACATACAATGTTCCCCAGACTGTACTGATCCTCTTTCCTGGTAAATTGTTTCGAGCGTTACTCGAACGAAACTCATAAAAAGGCGGGGCGAATATCATTTCATTTCGCATAATTATTCGTACCCTGTTACAGTTTTGAACGTCAGAGAGCATTGGCAAATTGTTAGTTGTTTCAAATTAAATATTGTCACTGTCCGCTTTGCACAGAAGACGTGTTCTTTTCAATTATGTCATTCAAATCCTCAACTGGGTCACCCTGTTTATCAGCTGAAAGTATTTCAGCAATGTCTGCTTCGGTTAAGTCGTCGAATCCATCTCCGCCTATTTCCTGTGCTAATTCGATTAGCTCAACTCAAATCAACTCAATTAATTGGTTTGGCTTGTTTCGTGGTCTTGATATTGACAATGCAGCTAAGAAATTATATTCTGTTCTCCTTGAGTTAATCACTGCTCATACTCCAATCTTCCGCTTGCGTAAGCGTAATAATGCTCCTTGGTTCACTGGATATTACAAATGCAGCACGTTGTAAATTTTTGAGCTCTCATTCCGACCAGGACTACGCTGATTTATCTCGTCTTCGTGCTGCTGCCAAGAATCAAATAAAGCTTGTCATGCGCAACTATCTATCGCATATTGAATCTTCTCTGCTTTCGAATGACCCCAACAACTTATGGTCATTCCTTCGCTCCTTAAAATTTTCCTCTCCTTTTAACATTTAATAATATCACTGCTGCTCTTCCTTAGAATGTTTGTAATCTCTTCGCAATGTTTTTCTCTTTTGTTTACTCTGATTCAATGATTCCCTCTTCTTATAGCGTCTCTTTTAATCTCCCTCTTTGTCTGTTTTCACTCTCGACTAATTTTCTTGAAGTTGAGTCCCTTATATTTTCTCTTGATTCTAGTTACTCTCCTGAACCTGATGGCCTTCCAAATTTTTTTTGTGAAAAATCTTGCTTCTTCTTTATGTGTCCCCCTATCAATTTTATTCAATATAAGTCTTTATTCTGATAAATTTCCTTCCTCCTGGAAGCTGGTAAATCTGGTGAACGCAATGTTGCCTCAAATTATCGTCCTTTTTCTATCCTTCCCTATTTTTCAAAAATCATTGAACGTTTTGTGTTTAACAAAATTTATGACTCTCTGGAGTATACTTTCGCACCCAGGCAATATGGTTTTATTAAAGGTCGGTCCACATCTACAAATCTCATTGAATTCACTCATGCTGTGTCCTCGGCGTTATATCGGAAGTCTCGAGTTGATGCTGTATGCACAGATTTTCTTAGGCCATTGGACTCTGTCAATTTTGAGCTTCTGCTACTCAAATTAAACCACTATGGCATCTGTGAACCTTTACTTTCCTGGATATCTTCGTTTTTGACTAGCCGCGCTTATTTTATCTCCCTCTCTAGCGTTTTGTCCTTATCATTTTCGCCCTCTTCTTGTGTACCTGAAGGTTCTATATTAGGACCCCTATTATTCAACCTCTTCATCGATGATCTTCCTATTGTTCTATCGTCATCTTGTTTGCTCTATGCAGATGACTTAAAATTATTTCGGGTAATCAATAGCTCAGATGATCATCTACTACTTCTGAACTCTCTTACTGATTGATGTAACTCTAACTGCCTACCGTTAAATGCATCAAAGTGTTTTGCCATGTCTTATTCTCTGAAGTCCCACACAAATGCCTTTCCTTACTTACTATGTGAATCCGTCCTTGTCTCCGTGGATTATTTTACTGATCTGGGAGCAACCTTTGATCGTAAGCTTAAATTTGATATACATGCTCGTACCATTACTAATAGTACCTCGCGGATTGTTGGCCTTGCTATACGTTCCTGTCAGAATTCTTTTTCAATTTTCAAATTTGAAATGTAGTTAACTTCAGTCTCTTTGCTTGCCCACAATAATCCAGCCTAGCGGTCTTCTGCTTCCTAGAAGATTTTTTTCCTAGTTGGCTTGGGCTTGTTTACTAAAGAGGATTTTGTCTTAAATCGTTTAAATACGCCGTGACAGGTTGAGTGGCGTCTTTAAACGATATCGGCGATGGGGTGGAAATTCCCCAGTTTGAAAATGTACTCTGAAGGAAGAATCTAGTATCAAACCTAGTTCGTTTCAAGAAGTTAGTTTCTTGATGTGAGTTTTAGTTGGATGCTGAGAAGCATTTTTCGTTTAAAGCAAAGTCATTCTCATCTGCCGAAACAATCCAATTTGGTGTATCAGAAAAAAACACATCCAATTAAATTTAAATTTTTGGCATGAAAAATCCATGTGATTTCCGTTTTTAAACCTTTAATTCGTGCAGCATTCCAATTAAATTTCTACAAAATAGAAAACAAAAAACTCCTTCAACATTGTATTCCACACACATGCTAGCGCAACATTTCGAAAAACGGTTCTGTTACATCAGGTGCGGTGGACGGCAAAACAACGGCAAGCCTCTCCATAACTGTACTATAGTCGGAAACAGACATGGAAAATGAAATGATTATTAGAGAAATCACGTACGCAACCACCAAATATTCGGATCTGGTCCTACACACATTCGTTCTTCATGCGCTCGTATGACAGCAACATAGTCGAACAATAGGAAACAATCATAGGAAATTTTGCAGCAGGATGTTAATATTTACTCTTAGTTAACATAGTATACTCCATACGGCTACGTGTTATCCTTTTTTAGCGCGATCACAAAGCTGCAACATATACAATTACATAACTATATCACGTGTGCAGCACATGCGAATCTCATATTTCGTCTTTCGGTCGATTGAATTAATTGAATGTTTACCGGGTGAAACGTGTCAGCACGGTTTGAGCAAGGATAACGGAAAAGTTAGTGGTTGGAATTCGGATGAACGAACACTATGACTTAGTTGTTTTTTGCACATAGTTCTAGAGCTAACTTGACTAGGTAAATGAAATTCACGTCAATCTCTTTCACTCTGAATGATTTAGTTCTTTTATCCTTTTCCCGTTGCAGATACGTTTTCCAGCATAAATTTATGTATGCAGTAAGTATCTCTTATCGAGTTATGAAATGTCTGTCCCTAATCAATTTTTATTATGTCCGGATTATCCTTCATAATTATTTCGTTTTTATTAAGAATGCCGGTTAAGCAGAGAGTAAATAGCTGGACGGCACGTTATAGGAGTTTGAGTAGTACAGGGTAAATTGGCTGACAAATGTTGAACACGAATAATTTTGAGATAGATTGAAGAAAAAGTAAATGTGAAATAATGTTAAATTACGTCAAAAAAGAGATGGAAGCTGATTTACAGTACTCAATTATTTTAATATGCTTTAAGCGGTGGAGGAAACTAGTGGTTTAACAGAGGATAGAAATGTTCGCTAAGATGACATTCCAAAGCAGCGAACTACTGAATCCCGTCGTATGCTCATGGTTACATTTCTTTGTCTGGTGTTATCTTAAAAGCCGGCATTTTGGCATAATATTAGCGCTTCATTCATTAAATGACATATTATAGCTTTGGCGCTGACTGGGTGTAAGACCAGCGCTCCACTTAAGTGCTTGCAATGGAATAATTAAATCGGTTTATCCTACATATGTGTCCCCACTGCCATAGCTAAATGTTTGCCCCCAGGAGTAATTTCCTGAGCGAAAAAAGAGCACACATGAATTACCGAAGAATCACGGGTTACCAAACAGATGGTTTATACTCAGCAGATATTGGTGCAAAGAAACCAAGTGCACACTAAAAAATCATTGTTCTACCCTTAATATATTTTGCAGGTAACATATCGTCGGGTGTACGCCAAAACCATGAATGTGCTAAAATGCTATTTCGAGTAAAATCAATTTGAAAATTTGACGTAATATTATAAATCAGTTTTAAAATATAAGAAACATTTTTTTTTGAATTAAGGAAGATAATATTCTAATACTATTCCGTTACACTAAAACAATGGATCTTCACATTCATGATTTTGGTGTAACGCATTTGGCAAATACTTAGTTTTTAGGTAATTCATAAAATTGAAATTTTGACTTTGTGTAGGCATAAAATGGAATATTACATTTCCGGTTTTGGCAAATTGTTTGTATAAAAATTCCGCGTACAGTGACATGAAAAACTGAAAATCACCAAAAAAGCACATTCATGGTTTTGGCGTACACCCGAAGATATTTATATTGAAAACATTTCTTAACATTATTATATTGACCTAGCAATAACATTATATTGCCAGCACATAGCATTCTTAAAATTTTATGTATTGACATGAATTTGTCTGTTACAATATTATATTTATTTATTTATTTACCAAGCAAGGCGTACATATATAAACAGAATAAAATAAAATGTTATATGCATAAAATTACGAAACAAAATAAAAATAAAACAAATTATATACAAGAAATTATATACAATACAAGACTAGTAAATAGTGCATAAATAAAGTTAGTTATAAACAGACAACAAATAAAGTAATAAATAAATGACAAATGACAAAATAAATGACTAAAAACTTAAATACCAAATTTAACTTTAAATTGAATATACAATACATATATGTTAGTAAGGTGGGGGATGGGGGAGATTATAAAGAGAGAGCCTTGATGATGTTATTTTTAAACGTGGATTTAGAGATCGTAGGGGAAAAGTTCTCGCTTATGGTATTGAATAGCCTGCAGCACCTATTTATTGGCTCGTTTGCTCCATATGTTGTACTCTCAAAGCGAGTAGTAAAAACTGCTTCTGAACAGACTCAACTTTTTGGCTGTGAATTTCGAAAGCCGGGTTCCAGATAGTGTACGCATATTCGAGAAGAGGACGCACGATTGAAATATATAAGGATTTAGTAACCCAAAGATTCTTAAACTCTTTGGCCCGTCGCTTAATGAAACCAAGTTGTTTACTTGCTCGGGAAAGCACTCTATCGTAATGAAGATTGAAGCGGAGCTTTTCATCCAGGGTGACACCGAGATCTAATATGATGTCAACCCTGCTGAATGGCGTGTCGTTGAGGCGGTACGTATAATGAACGCGTGCAGTTTTGCGAGAGAAGCTAATTGCGCGGCATTTGGCAATGTTAAGAGGGAGCTTGTTCGCGGCTAGAGTCTAGAGAGTTCAGTTTAGGCTGAAAAAACGTAGCGTCAGATGGTGTTCTGATGACATGGTAGATTTTGAGGTCGTCCGCATATAGTAAATGGGGAATGTTAGAAAAAACCTCCAATATGTCAGATATAAAAATATTAAAAAGAAGAGGGCCAAGATGACATCCTGGAGGTACACGGGATTTAACGTCGACTTTCTTAGAAATAAGACCTTGGAATTTCACGAATTGCAAGCGGTCGTGGAGGTAGAAGCCAAGCCGCTTTAGTAAAGATCCTGCAATTCCGAATTGTTTCAGCTTAGGGATCAAAATGGAGTGATCAACTCAGTCGAGTGCTTTGCTGAAGTCTGTATAGACTGCGTCAATTTGATCACCTTTCTCAATTTTGCACAAAACATCAGAAACAAGCACCATAAGATTCGTTGTAGTAGAACGACATTTTCTAAATCCATGCTGCTGATCGTTCAGTCGAGCGTCGACCAGAGGAGAAAGTTTGCTGTAGATGATTTTTTCAAAAAGTTTGGGAATAGCAGATAGAATGGCGATGCCTCTATAATTTTGAATAAAACTTCTATCGCCACTCTTATAAATTGGTGCAATATCAGAAGATTTCCAATACGAAGGAAATAGTCCAGAGGAGACAGAATTATTGAATATATCTAGTATGAAGGGGCGAGATCAGTTTTTTTACACACTTGATCAGAAAAGTAGGAGGAAGGAGGTTAGGTCCTGTGCTCTTGTTACTGTCAAGCTCCATAATGGCAGTAAATATCTCATTCCTCGATATGGTCATATCCTCAGCGAAAATTGTTTGAGTCACACCCGGGAATCGATACGATGTTGTGATGCTAACTAGACCAAAAACTTCTTGAAAATGGTCAGCAAAAAAGTTGCAGATCTCCTGACGAGAAGAAGACAGCATCGAATTTTCAGTGGGCATCGAAGAGGGGTAGCCGCTTATTTGCCGCTTCATATAAACAAAATCAAAAAAAATTAATGTATCTGTCATACGCTTCGTGAGATTCAGTATAGAATTCATGAGCAATTAAATCGTATTCTTCCTTGATACAATGGCTAATGTCGACTTGATTCTTCATTAGTCTGTGAAGTTTGTTTCTGTGATTTCTCTGACATGTAAGAGTCTTGTCAAGCCAAGGTTCAGAGAGTTTATCTTTTTTCCTTAACTTAGGTACAAACTTATCGACCGCGTCAAATACTATTCTATAAAACATGGCTACATCATTATCAAGGGAATGGCACATAAACACATTTGTCCAAACGACATTGTCAAGGAAATTGTAAATGCTATAGTAATCAGCATTATAGAAATCGTATACAATCGTATTATTGTATGTACTTAACATGTTTCAATCTGTAGTGGAAAGCTCTACAATAAGAAAGGAATGGTGAAGATTATCAGAAAAGAGATTATCTGCGTCATTAGCTGGGCTAACCACTACATCGTCATAAACATTTGTAAAGATTAAGCCTAACCAATTACCATTTTGGTTGGGAGTCAGAACAACCTGCTGCAAATCATGGCCATACAACGTACTCACAAGGTTAAAATCAGAAGACTCAAGTAGGTTTACTGGTATTTAACTATCATCAGACTTATCAGGAAAAAAAACGCAAATTCGGGCGACTAAAATCACCCAAGAATATAACTTTGTCGTCACCACTACGAGAAGCCATTAAAGAAGATATTTGCTCGCATATATAATTGTACACTGATTCGTCAGATCTCGATGGGAGGTAAAATAAACCAATATAAACCGAGGTGTTGTCAATTGAAACGCGAATAAATATATGCTGGAAGAATTCGTGAGAATCAAGTTCACTTGAGTGAGTGTTCTTAACTGCGAGTAAGACACCACCACCTCTTGATCGACCAGTGGAAACATAGGCGCGGTCATTTCTAAAGATTGTCCAGGTACTGTCAAGGATTTCTTCATTGATATGGGAGTCATTTAGCCATGTTTCAGTGAAGGCAAGCACGTTGAAATGGCAAGATATGGTGTCAAGAAAGAGTTTATTTATTTTACCCTTCATACCACCGCAATTGTGGTAAAAAATTCTGGGGCTTTTGATTAAGGATATCTTGTTAGGAGCGATACCCGATACGGTTATAGGTTTTACGTAAAGAATAAGAATTAGCAGAAGTCGTAGCAAGAGCAGTGTCAATAGTTGATGTTCTACTGGATGAATTTGAATTACGAGCTACGATTGAGTCGGAACATGCCTTACGGGGATGAGAAATCTGAGATGGAGAGGAGGCTTGAGTTGGATATGCTATAGCATGAGTCTCCGGATGGGAACACCAGACGGTAGAATTTCGATTGAAGCTGGGGAAGTCTCTAGTCAGAAGATTTGAAGGAGCTATCTGGTTGGTAGATACAGATGAAGTACAATTACTAGTCACAATTGAGTTCTTATTTCTACTTTTGATGTTGCTGCTAGAGATGTTGGTCCTCCAACGACGAAATATGATACCATTCCATTTATAGCTCCTAACGCTTCCGTTCACGTGAGTAAAAAGCCAGGCATACTTTTCTGGAATTGAAACTTTGTAGCACCTGCATGCATGAAAATCGTCATGAATTATATTAATATGTCAATATTAAATATTAACATGGCAATAAGTTATATTAACGTCTTACATTACTATATTGGTAGCGGTCCTCCATCTAATTACTAACCGCACCCAACACTGCTTAACTTCGGTGATCGGAAGAAATTCGATTATTCCAGTCTAGTAATGCCTTATTTAATATTAACATCCTAACATACAATACTAGCATTGTACTTTGTTGTTTCACCATCAATGTCACCACATACATTTATATTGGCATAGTAATATGTTTACAGATGTTCTTAACATAAAAAGTTAACAGCCAAACTGCAAATATAATATTGTAACTTCCTAACATAAAATATTGAGCTGTTAAAATTACGTATTAGTGACAATGCTGTTACTATAACAATATCAAGATGCTAATATATTTATTTTCGGTCATTTCTCGACGTGTGTTTTATTACTATTTCAGTTACATTGACTTAATGATGTGCGAAATATCAACCAAAAAAGAAAATTATGTCAGTCGAGATATAATTCCAAGATATTATTGCGATGATTATAAGATATTATAGATATTATTGCGCTCCTCTTCATGAGATTCTAATGAGTCAATGGCACACTTCCACCCATTTATAATCTCTAAAAGCATACGATAATCAGTTGATTTTATGAAATCTCTTGTTTCCCCTTCAGTCTCTTCAACCACACAAAAGACTGTCATTACAATGCATCGCCTGCAGTTTGTCACATAATACTCGGCACCAATTTTGCAGCCCTCCATTGTTACACGAAGCTATCTATCATTAAGAGCTGAAGCATTAAATTGCATAATTGAATCTATGCGTTGCGTCACGGATAGAACTTAAATTCATTGTTTCATGCTCCTTACCACCAATTTGAAACTCTATATGCCCTTAACGAGTAAGTATCTTACCACCGCTATGGGACAATGAGGTGTGTTTCTGGTTGAACATGTCTCCAAGGAACGCTTGGGCTGCGTAAAGGTGGCAGAAAATGAGCTTAATTGTCAACACGTACGTTGCAAGATGAATTTCATTGTAAAGTAATTCGAATATGATACAGGTTCGTATTATAGGGGATAATATTAAATATGTTTTTGAATTTTCGTTAATATTATTAATTCTATAGAATTTAAAAGTCACTTATATGTCCTAGATTCAACTTTCATTCTACTCATGATTTCAGCTCTTCTATAGAGACGAATACTTGCTTTGAAAAAAAAAGCTTCATTTCGATCATATTTTTTTGAGCTCTGTCGTATCCTTTTGTCTATCCTTTTGACCCATTTCATTTTCACTCGAATCCCGATCAGGTTTCACACAAGCAGCTTCTTTTTTCCAAAACACTTTAAATCAGCTTTTTTACCTTATCGATCCCGTTTGAATAAATTCATAGTTAAACCTATCCCCATTCTACCTCCATTTTTTTTTGCCCGTTCAACAATAATGCTGGGCGAACTTACTACAATCAATCAAAAAAGTCGACCGGTTTTCGTCCTTTTTCCCACCCGAAAAATATAACACATAGTGCTTGATCCTTTTTCAAATCGATAAATGATTGCAAAAGAAACTGTCCTTCATATTTAGCCCTGCTCCTTGATTGTGTCCTTGCGGTGCCGTTTTTTTTTTTGCTTTGAAGTGGCACGGCGAAATCACATGTTGACATGGGACGAACAAGACTTGAAAAAGGACTCAATATCTCAATTAAGTGTGCTTCTTTCGGTCTGATGGATTACGCTGGAATAGACGAATGAATGGTGAAATAGAAACGGATGAAAAAAAAATATTTGCATGTCCTTTGCAAAGAAAAATGGACGTGGGGAGAAGTTGAAATGAAAACATTGAAGTGATTGAAAGGTGAGAAACGTGGCAAAATCGTTTTGAGAGTACCGGTTTTTTTTCGGTTTAATCGAGTTATGTGTAAATGTTACTGAGTGATAAGGGTAAGTTTGATTTCCTCTGTCAGTGCTAGTTTGAGCTAGAAAAAGAACAGAAAAGGTGAATTTTGTGTGAAAGTGACGATTCTGCTAAAAGTGTTTGATTTTATGTAATATAATTCAGTGCTTTTTTGCGAAACTGTAGTCAGTTCCATAGTCCACAACTCTCAACTAACACTCGAAATTTCATGCATTAAAAATGTAAGCACGAATCACTAAGGCTAGGAATAAAAACATATAGTTATAATAAAAAATAATCAGTTGATATAATTTTGCAAATGTTGATTGTTAAATAATAAGACTAAAAATAGAAATTGGTGAGAGTATGTTTGAGATGCAGATTTGAATTTATTGATAAAACAATTATTTGTTATTATCATCCTAAAACATCCTTACAATTTCCAGTCGTAGGAAAGCAGTTGGAAGAAGTGTGCACCTTGTAAATCGTCGTACAGACCTTGCCTG